>LPNX011114841.1:100403-115768 GCA_001517045.1 Pseudotsuga menziesii
GACAATACTTTTGCAATCAAGCTGGCTAAGAATCCTAGATTCCATGATTGAACCAAACACATCAACACAAAGTATCATTTGATTCGACATCATGTAGAAGCCAAGACAGTCCATCTTTGACATTGTTCCACAAATGATCAAGTTGCAGACATCTTCACCAAAGCGCTTGGACGAGAAAAGTTTGAAAGGTTCAGAAACATGCTCGGACTTACGAACACCCCTTCGGATTAAGAGGGGGATTGTTAGAATATAATCCGTTAGGGATTATAATATTGTAAATAAATAAATAGGAATAGTTGGAAGCCGAAAAGGCTGGACGGAAAGTGAAACACAACCGTCACATGAATGTATAAATGAATGCTTAGCCATGAATAGAATAATCAATCGGGAGTTATACCTAACAGGCACCTTATGCAATGTTGACCTTAGAAGTACTCCAAAGTTTCCCTACACAGTGCAAGAACTTGTTGACTGCATTAGGAGTTGTAGACCCGGATAACACTAAATTGATTCACTTCAATGTTGAGAACTATAAACCTAGATTACCACATAAACTTGCTTTTTAGATCATTACGAAAGTAGTGGGAAAGAAAGTCTTCCGAATGGTACTAGATGAAGGAGCCTCGACCTCAGTGTTATCTCTGACTTGTTGGAAAGCTCTTGGCTCTCCCGAGCTTGTTACATCACCTACAACCGTTAAATCCTTTGATGGATGGGGATTCCAACCCCATGGCCTCATATCATCCCTTGTGGTCGAGCTGGGGGGGAAAACCATTTCCATCCAAGTAGAAGTGGTAGATGCCCCTCTAGATTATAACCTCCTTTCAGGAAGGAATTGGTTCTATGCCATGAACGTTGTTGCTTCAACAGTATTTTGAACGGTCCAATTCCCGCATCTTGGGAGAATTGTTACCATCGACCAGCTCAATTTCTGTACGCTGGATTTTACTATCTCCATGGCTAATAAAATCCCCATGTTAGGTCAGTCCCCTCCTCTTTACCAGTCAATTGGGGTAGGTATGCTGAAGGATTCATCCTTTATGGGGATTTTTCCCTCTACTCCTCCTAGCATGGATACCGTGACAGTCCATATGATCACCTCATTTGATATTGAGCCCTCGGGCACAAATGTTGTTGATTCCACCTTGTTGAGTCCACACGAAGCTATGTATGACACCATTCAAACTTGCTCCGATGATCACACTAATGACATTCATTTAGTGGCTTCGGATCCTTACCATTTACCGTACTGGTTAAAACCTTCTTTTCCAGTTCTAGACTATCTCTTTAAGACTTTTCCCTTTGACAAGTCCATTATAGAGATCAGGAACACAGATGAGCCCATTTGGGAGGATCGCCATCATAGATCCATGTTATTCCCCAATACCAGTTCGGGCAGCCATGATTTTGCATCCTTATTTCCTACTGATATTGTCAACATTCCACAAAGTCCTATATTGTTGCAAGATATAGATTCTAAAGGAAACCTTTGCACCATTACTTAGACGAACCTAATTGACATATTAGCCAAGCTTGATGTTATTGAGCACATTCACATTGGGCAGAACTGCTCCACAGATGAATCTGAAGCATATAAGGCACTTTTTTAAGGAATTCCGTGATATTTTTTCCTGGTCTTATGAAGAGATGCCTAGGATCGACCCTTCCATTATGGTCCATGAGATTAAAACTTATCCCACGGCTAAACCTGTCAGGCAGAAACTTAGGCAAGTCCATCCTAGGAAGGCCACAGCTATTAAAGCTGAGATTGAGAAACTTCTGAAAGCTGGTTTTATTTATCCTATACCTCTGATGGAATGGGTATCGAATGTTGTCCCTGTCAATAAAAAGCAGGGCACCATTATATTCTGTATCGAATTTAGGAATCTAAATAAATCTTGTCCCAAAGACAACTTTCCTACCCCGCACATCGATCAAATTATCGACAACTGTGCTAGAAGTGTCATCTTTTCATTTATGGATGGCTTTTCTGGCTATAGTCAGATTGAGATATTTCCTGCCGATCAGCATAAGATGACATTCATTTTCCCATGCGGAACCTTTGCGTATAAGAAGTTACCTTTCGGCTTGAAAAATGCTAGCACCATGTTCCAGCTTGTAATGTACTATGCATTTCATGACATTAAATATATTGTTGAACCATACCTTGACAACCTCCCTACTCATTCACAGCGACGGGAGGAACACCCCGGTCATCTTAGAGCCATATTCCTGAGATGTCGTCATTATAATATACGGCTCAATCTGCATAAATGTGTTTTTTGCGTTGAGACGGGACATCTGCTTGGCTTTGTGGTATCCAAAGATGGCATCCGGATTGATCCTTTGAATATTTTCGCTGTCATTAATCTACTAGCCCTAACCACCATCCTTGAACTCCAAAGTTTGCAGGGGAAGGAAAACTTTCTCCACCGTTTCGTGTGTAATTTCGCTAAGAAAATGCACGGTTATATGCGTCTCCTCAAGAAGAACACTCCATTCTTCTAGGATGACTAGGCCCAGTGTGCCTTTGATAGTCTTAAGCATGCTCTGACTCATTCACCTATGATACACCCTCTGGACTATTCAAAGGATTTTCTCTTGTATATTGCTGCCTCTGCTACTACCATCACCATGGTTTTAGTACAGGACAATCTCCATGGTTAGGAGCATGTGATTTATTATGCCAGTAAGAATCTTATTGATTCTGAAACCCGTTATTCACATGTGGAGAAGCTAGCTTTGGCCACGGTCATTGCTGTGCAAAAATTTCCTCACTACATTTTTCTTCACACTACCACCATATTGGCAGACCAGAACCCGATGTACTACATTCTGACTCGTCAGGTGCTTGGGGGCAAGTACTCCCGTTGGATCGTCATCCTTCAGGAGTTTGATCTCAAGTTTGCCAAGGCTACATCAAAGAAATCCTTGGTTTTTGCTGAGCTTATATGTGACCTTCCCTGTGCTACTACGGAATCTGAGCCCAACGATTTGTTTCCAGATGAATTCTTGTTCCTTATTAGCACTACTGATCCTTGGTATGGATATTTGTTGATTTATCTCCAAACCTAGCATTTTCAGCCACATCTATCTCGTGATGTTCGTCGCTGCATCCGGCACCACGCAAAATACTATCTTATCTTGCATGATACCTTGTATAGACGTGGGATTGATTCCATTCTTCGGTGATGCCTCACTCATGAGGAGGTTGAACACGTGCTGAATGATTGCCACTCCGGAGCATGTGGCGGTCATTTATCTGGGATGGCTAGACGTGGGATTGATTCCATTCTTCGGTGATGCATCACTCATGAGGAGGTTGAACACGTGCTGAATGATTGCCACTCCGGAGCATGTGGCGGTCATTTATCTGGGATGGCTACAGCCCAGAAAATACTTCACACTGGCTATTTCTGGCCTTATGTCTTCAAAGACTATCATAAGGCTATTCAGAAATGCCCACCATGTCAACATTTTTACCCCAAAAAGTGCACCCATCCTACTCTGCTTCACCTCGTCATTGCCTTTGGCCATTCTGCCAAATGGGGGATTGAATTAATGCATTGTAAGCCTACCTCAGCTGAGGGGCATGGTTACATCATCATAACAGTGGATTATTTCACAAAATGGGCTGAGGCCATGCCTACATATGCAGAAGATGGTAATATTGTCGCTCTCTTCTTGTTCAATCATATCATAGCTAGATTTGGAGTTCTGCAGTCCATCGTCACTGATCACGGATCCCATTTCCGTAATAACATGATGAAGGAATTGAGTGCCAAGCTAGGTTTTCTCCATGAAAACTCTACGCCGTATTATCCGGAAGCTAATGGTCAGGTAGAGGCCATTAACAAAGTTTTGAAAACTATGCTTCGTCGGATGGTTGGAGATCATAAATCCAATTGGCATCTCGTTCTTTTTTCCACTCTTTGGGCTTATCGATCTTCTATGAAAACAGCTACTGGTTTCACGCCATTCTAGCTTGTCTATGGACTTGAAGCTGTCTTGCCTATCCAATGTCAGATTCCATCTTTACAACTCACCGTCAAACTTCTCCCAGACACTTACGCAGAGGAAGCGAGATTCTTGTACTTGAATAACCTTGATGAGACTCGTAGAGATGTTGCCTTGGCTAATGAGGCACATAAGAAACGCGTCAAGGCGTAGTACGATAAATCTGTCCAACCTCGTGTTTTCAATGAGGGTGACCTAGTTTTGACTTATGACCAAAGATATGACAAGCTAGGAAAGGGTAAGTTCGAGTCTATGTCGTATGGACCTTTCGTTATTTCCAAGGTGTTAGAGAAAGGAGCCTATGAGTTGGTAGATTATGATGGGATCCCTTTGGGGCAACCTCACAATGGGTTGTACCTAAAAAGGACTATTCCTAGGTATTCTTGGATGGTATCTTGTATATATGTATATTGATTGACTTTCAGTGTGTTTTTAGTATTTTCAAGATGGTTTTGAGTTTTGGTGTCAGCATCTGTTTATACCATGTTTTGGTCATGCAGATGGATTTCTATGGCTTCGTTGATGGTGCTTGCCGCCACACCTTGAATCTAGCCTCGGCTGCTTGGGTTCTCTATTCCCAGCTGAAGATTTGGTTAGTTCAGGAGTGGTTTGCTTAGGTCCCACTACTAATAACATCATCGAGAATAAAGCAGTCATCGATCTTCTTACTGAAGCTGCATCCCAAGATGTCCGTGATCTAGTAGTTTTGATGGAATCTCAGCTCGTGGTTTGTCATTTAAACCATGTCTACACCATTAGGAACCTGGTGCTCCTTCGCCTCTTTTGGAGGGTACGTTTGTTAGAAAGATCATTTGAAACCATTACATATAGGCATATCCCTAGGGAACATAATATAGTTGCTGATTCGTTGGCTAATCACATCCTATATTGGCATATTTCCCATTCATGATGTTAATCAAACATGGTACATTGTAAATAAACATTTAAAGACACATAGAACTCATAGAAAATACATTCATCCATTTGAAACGTATAAACATCATGTAAAAGTCTGTATATATATGTACAAAAATTTTACAAAAAAAAATAGGTCCCGAGACCTCATCTGAAGCATGTAGGCTTTCAGGAAAAATCATCATACAAAATACTGAAGCTATTAGCTTTCAGTATACATGTCTCATCCACTAGTGGTGCTTGTGATAGCACATCACTGCTTGAGCCACCCTGCATAGTAACCTGCTGAATCTACCTGGTACCCCTGCTGTAGATCTCTGATATCTAGTCGAAAGGTCATCTATGTTAGCATCTGGGATGTCCAGAGTCAACCTCTCAAGGTTCTCCTCTAGCTCCCTGGTGATATCATCACCCTGTGGCATGAAGCGAGCTTCGGCTCGCCTATCTAATGGAGATCCTCCTCCAGGCCTCACTGCTCCAACATCTGCATGAAGACAAACATGTCTTGTCACTTATCATAAAAAATATAAAACATAAAAAAATAAAAACACTTTCCATCATTAAGGTTTCTTGTTTCTTACCAATGTCTCCCCACTGCCCTCCAGGCGGGAGTGGTAGGTCAGGATCACCTGTAAAATCTATGCCTGCATAGGCATAGTCCTCAACCATGAGCATCTGATCCCGTAGCCATCTGAAGAACACATCAGCGAACTTCACTCTGCCCCTACCCGCTCCTGTGCAAGCCATGATCTGGCCCCACCTCAGCATGTGAGGATCCCGTGCTCTCAGACTCTGAAAAGTCACCTGGGGCCTCATCTGGGGGACCTGCTCAAACATGAAACAAGCTAAGATGGAACCAAAGCTGAACTGCTTCAGCTCTCCCTGTCGAAATTTAGTCATCTGATCCTTGAAAATTGGAAGCAATGCTTCCACCCAGTTGAACACCATAGGTGCCATTTCCTCTAGGGAATACATTATATGTGCCCTGGAAGCCTGATCTACACCCTGGATCCTTGCCACCCTCTGCATGGTGAATAGAACAATCCGTAGAGCCCTATCTGTCACTGCCCTGATGGGGATTTTCTCCCCTGATGTACCTATATTTGGTACGCAGTGTCGATCTATGAGCTCTCTGGTGGTAATGTCCCCACCACGAGAACCTATCAGTGAGATAGGGGCACCCCATCTCGATAGGCCAGTCAAGAAGTAGATGTCCTCTACCTCCACTATGAGTATATGTGCCCCCAACTCGAAATACTGCTGTTCTGGATTCCACATTCTCAGTATGTGTTCCAGTAGTCTCTCGTGGGACACCATGCTTGGTGTCTAGAAGAATTTTAGAATTCCACAATTCCGGAGTGTGGCAATGCAAACCGGATCCCTTTCAGCAGTGGCATCCTCATCATCATGTGTTCTTTCCTTCCATATCACCATATTTTGGAAGCTTAGACCTGCCAAAACAACAATGGTATACATCAATATCATCCTTGAGTCACCATAAATCAAAATAATGAGTTAATTTTGCATATATCATTGGTTAAATTTCTCCACGGCTGGCACTGCCTATGCCCCATTGGAGACAGGCAGTGGCATCACATGTCCACCTTGATCTTGGCACGGTTCTCGGGTGGTGCCACCTATCTCGCAAGGGGTGGTCGCGATGCCCACAAATAGGATTTTAGGGCTTTCCAAATAGGCCTAAAACCCTATCAAATCCTAAAATAAAAGCTATTAAATGAAAGAAGAAGGTCTTAGCTCTTACCTGCAACTCACAAGGCTGAAAACGGATGGTGGAAACTCCCGATATCAGCTGTGGAAGATATAGCTAAAAAATGCTCCAAGTGCTCTCCGCTAGAGGTAAATAGTGAAATGTTTGATTTTTTACTATTTACTTGCCTTATATAGACATTTTTTGGGTCTGACTTAGTATAGTTTTGATATTGCATCATGTTCTAGTCAAAATCTATTTACCGTAATCTCGTAATGTTGATTTTGGGTGCATTTAACACTTGTTTATGAGTCGTCTGTAGGTTGACTTTAGTGAAAGACTTGGAAAGTTTGTTTATGACTTTTTCATACTTTCACAAAAAGGAAAAGGTCATTAAGCATTTATTACGACACTTTTTCACGCTCGTTAAAATCTAGTATCAAAGTTCCAAGTCCAGTTCATGTTTCTTTCCAGGCTCATAAAATACAACATTGTGTAAAGAAACGTCATGGAGTCTTCTTTTGACATCTTCTTTCAAAATCCTTAAACATGAAAAGATAGTTGAGTCTGTTTTCAAATCTTTCCAGGCTCGTAAAAAGTGACATTGTGTAAATAAACCTCATGGAGTTCTCTTTAAACCCTTTTCAGGCTCCCTAAATACGAAAAGATTGTCGAGCGATCTTGTCTTCTTCACGCTCGTTAAAGTATTTGAAGAATCATCTATCCGACGGTAGGTTATCTCTTTCTCGGTTCATATAGTACTATTTATGAGAAAGGAACACTCCATCCAATCATGACTGGAAGAGTTCTCTAAGGTATGATTTTATACTTTTTCGGGCCTTAGAGAATAAATCATACGAAAAAGGACCCCTATGGAGTTTTATTCCGTATTCGTTCAGACTCTCTAAACATGAACGATACCGAGTTTTCTTTCATTGGACTCGTTAAAAATTAAACATTGAGAGACCCGTTTTGGGAATGAACCCATCCTCTCTCAGGATCATAAAACATATGAGACTGGACTTGTCTTCTGACAAGCTATATCGAGTGTTTGTTACCCTTTTTGAACTCGTAAAACCGAAAAGAGGCACTCATTGATCATGATGGGGGAAATGGGAAAGGGAATCATTTTGGAAATAATGGCAGTTGTTTGTCATTACCTTTGAACATGGCACTTGTCTGCACAATCATGTTAGTCAATTTGGTATTCGGCTGATCTCCGTGACGATCCACTTTCACGAGTCATGTCAATCCTTTGAGTCTTTCAAAAGAATGCATTGTCCACTGTCGCATTGTGTATCTGTCATGTCTAGCATGCTGCCAAGTCATTTTGTTGTGTCGCCCGATGTTCAAAGGGGATTTGAAGAAGTCCTACCTCTGCAGTATACACAGCCTTTGTGTCAGTATCTTTGATTCAGTCATATGGTTACTATGTTCACATCATTCCAAAACTATGTTTTGAGTTTCCTGTCGTCGATGTGGGACTCATCATGTCCCTCATTTGAAGAGACTATTCCTGTCGACATTAGCTCATCAACCAGGAAATATTCTTAGAAACAATATTTAGTACCTTGAGATCTGTATGCCTTAATGACAGATTCTTTCACTCTCGACATAGGTTCACATCATTGACCTTTGTTCGATAGAATTGTCTGAGTGTTCGACATCATGACATCTATTCGCATTTAGTAGATTGTACTAGATTTCCTTGGGAATCATTGACATTAATGGTGATCTCCCTCACACTTTTTAATGGTTCACATCATTAGCCGGTAATCAAGTGGTTTCTACCATGTTCAACTTTAGATCATTGTAATCACATGGATAGAATCGTACTTTGTGGAAGACGAGACAAAGACCCTGGGCATTTGTTTAAAAGCGCTCATTGCTTTTTTCCCAGGTTGCAATGGAGTTTTGTATATCTAGCATGGATCCACATTTGTATGGTCTTGGCTATGCTCAAATTTGCGTTTGTATGACATAGATATACGTTGTATGTCTGGTAGCTATGTCAAAGTTTGAGTCCTCTATCACATGGATCTACGCTGTATTCTAGTAGCCATGCTTGTTTATTCCACTCATGGATCTTCCTTGTATTGGTCTGTAGCTATGAGTTTGGTTACTTGTGTCTATGATTCAACATACTGATGTACTACAGATTCCTACTTGACGGCATGCTCCAATCGAGCCAACATTTTCATCTCCTGGAAACGACTTGTTCTCAAAGCTCTTGTTTATCATATCACTCTAAGACTCATGCTTTGGGGGGAATATTGTTATACCAAAATCGTGTCACCATCATGGAATAAGAACCTTTGACATACCTACTTGCCTTGAATCCCATCTCCTGGAGTGAAGAATGAATGACTTTTTACCAGTCTATCATACAAATTCCCAGCACTGCTCATGCCCCTTTTATCCAGGAGTGGTACCCTTGCTCGCACCACTTTTCATCAGTTTTCCACAAGCGGTGCCACCGCCTGTCAACCTTGGTCCATAGGCGGTTATTACCAAAAACTCTCTGTCATAGAAGGAGAATCACGGTACCCTGGGTAAAAAGGGAAAAAGAGAAGCTTCTCGAGGCTTCTAGATGATAAGCCTCGAGATATCCCTCGTCCCTACTGTTGTGGGTTAGTTGAGCTTGAGATCCCTCATCTTAGGATCTTAGAGGCCACCTCACCCACTCATTTCTCAACCATCTCTATCCATCTAGCCCTATATACATGAGCTCATAGCCATGGTTGAGGGGAGAACCTTGAAGGTATTGTTATGCTGTTGGACTGATTCTTGGCCCAAGATCATTTGGAGAGAGCATAGAGAGCTAGAGTCGAAGCTTTTGGGGATGAAGAGCTGGTTTCATGGAGATGGATGTCAACACTAAGGCTTGGTTGTAAACTTCTTCATATTTCTAATGCAAGATGATTTTTCGTCCCATATATATTATTGATGTTTGATTTTAGATATATATTGCTAGATTCCTTAGTCACTAGAATAGATTAGTAGATCATATTCTGGTTTCTTTGATCTGTTTCATGTTGAACTCTTTTGCAGGTACACAAGTGAACTATCAAAGCCTTGCATTTTATATATCTACAGTGTATAGGGAGATTTATCAACCACTATGATCTATTTGTTCTGGATCTAAACCATTCAGACCAGTGGACCACCTTGCTATCCGCAGGAGGTGAAATATTCCGACCAACAACAACCAACAATCAAGAAGGGTAAAGAAGCATAAGAATATTTGTGGTGCAAAAAATGTAGAATGGACGGACACACTAAGGGTAACTGTTTGACCTTCATGAACTACGTCGCGTTAGGTGCAGCCAACCCATTAAATGGCCATGGGCTGCTATGGTGTCACATATGCTAGTCAAAAGGCCATCGCGATGAAGAATTTTTATATTTTAAAAACATTGTAAGTACCCCTACAAACCTATTCTGTAAATTTTATAAATTAGTAGGACATGATGAGAAATATTGCAGAGAATATTAGCTCTTGAAATAAAAGACTGTCAACACTTAATGAAAAATGAAGGATTTGCTCAGGCTGATCATGCGCAAGCCTCGTATCATTCTGCACATTTCCCACCTAATCAGTACCAGCCAAAGTACGTACCTCAACATCTGTACGTGCAACACAATCCCTATCAGCCACTCTACCAGTAGAACCAATATCCACCACAGCAACCACACACGTAGGGAAGGGGTGGCAGAAACTTTAGAGGAAGAGGTGGAGGAGGAGGATTTGGTAGAGGAAGAGGTCAAGTTACATGCTATAACTATGGACAACCGGGCCACTATGCCATATATTGTTTAGATCCTGCGAAGACATGTTCGTATTGTAAGGGATAGGACCATAATGTTGAAAAATGTCCTTAGTTGATCGCAAAGTAGAAAGCAAGGACCATTGCAGGACCTAACCATGCACCGAACCCAAATCCGAACTAGAATCCAAATCTGAATGTGAATGTTCAAATGATTACAGTTGAACCACGAGACCCGAACAATGTTGTTGTAACTAGAGGAGGTGTGACGACTAGAGGAGATGAGGATAAATCGCAAGAACAACCACAACCACAAGTAAGGCCAGTGATACAGAAAACAGAGCCACTCAACGTACAAAGCATAAGGAAGTATTCTGGGATGTACAATCAGAATTCGTAGGACCAAAAGTACCCTCGACACTTGTAGAAGTCAAGGAAATGCCTGAACGGTTTCAACGCATATTCCAGAAAAAGGTTTCATTAAAGGTTAGTAAGCTAAGAACCTTTATGTCAAGTTGTTTAATGCTAATGCAAGATAAAGATGCTATTGTAGAACTACAAGCAATAATAGAAGAGATACTTGTAGAGCTGCGACCTGAGAAGAAAGTTAACCAAGTACGAAAAAAATTTAAAATTGGCCACGAGTTGAGGATGACTGCGTAGATCGGTGACTATGAAATCGATTATATCATCTTGGATCTAGGCTCAGATGTCAATATTTTGATGTGACAAACTTGAGAAAGTACAGACAAGTCACGCTTGGACTGGTCTCCTATCCAATTGTGTCTTTCCAATCAGGTGAAGGTTTTACCATTGGATGACTGAGCAATGTCTCCGTCGATGTCGAAGGATTTTGCACATTTGCAGACTTTGAAGTCATTAACATTGTTGATGAGACGAACCCATACCCTACTCTGTTGGGAATAGATTAGGCCATAGACAACCAGACCATTTAAATTTCAAGAAAAGGATTCTCTTATTCGAAGATGAGGAAATGAGGGTAGTATCACCCACTGATCCATTAGAGGGATAGAGATATGTCGAGCCTATCTACAATGAGGGACAGGGTGACTATCTTGACTAGATCTACAATGTCATAGCTCTGCAAGAAGATTACATTAATCCTACTACTGATGGTAACCTGAGTTGGAGATGCATGAGTTCATGTACATTTGACTCAAGAGAGGATTTAGAGGGTTGGAAAAATACATTACATGAAGTCTCTATGACAAGGTGTGAAAGAGTTACAAGGTATGTGCAATGGGTGGAGAATGACTCAAGGGAGATACCCACCTATGAGGGTTTCATACACACATTGGAGATGATGCCTAGAACTTGGTACCCCTCTATGGTGCCACAACAAGGAACCCAAGATTGCGAAAGAATGACTAACCAATCTGTGCATACATTTGAATTTGTGGATGAGCACGAGACAACTGATGCTACGCTTCAGACGGTAAAGGAGAAGATAGTTGTTGAGAACCCAGTCAAAGAGGATAATTCTCACTAATGCAGTGCAACCATTCAGTAGTACAGTCTAGCTAGAGATCCAGATGATCATCCAAATAATATAATCAGAGGGCACATGAGAAGTAGAAGGAAGTAGTATCTCAAGTGATCAGTTCCTCCAGCCCCTGAAAATCAAGAAAGTACATATCGGATCACAAAAGAACCCAAAGTGAGCCAATATCAGAGATTATTGGGATGATGAAGCAGTTGCAAAAATCGCGAACCTACTGCATGAGTATCAAGACCTATTCCCTACCAACGTCTTAGAAATGAGGGGAATATTGGGAGACTTAGGAGAGATGAAAATACCCCTCCAAATAGATGTTAAACCAAGTAAGTAGAAACAAATGGCATGGTAGGATCAACATATCAGGGTTAAGCCAGTTGAAGAAGGAGGACTCGTCTTAGTGTATGACAACAAATTGTTCAAGCACCTAGGCAAGTTGAAGACACCTTGTCTAGGGCCATATAGGATCATGCACATCATTGATGCGGGTACAGTAAAACTCTAGAAGTTAGATGGTACCCATGTCGTGAGTATGGTGAACAGAAATCGCTTGAAGACATACTACGACATGCATAACATCACGAGGCCAAAAGACGTAGCCTAGTTCTGTCACAAGGGTGTGACTGAACCACCATAGAAGTCTAAGAGATAAGCACAAGTGTCGAAATGCACAAGAATCGAGTCACCATGTAAGCTCAAGCAAGGAAAATGAAGAGCATGGCAGATATAGAAGGAAGCTGCACAGACCAAGAAATTTACACGAAAAAGGAAATTGACGCAGAATCAACAATACGTGCAAAAAACTATCACTTGCGTGGAAAATGCAAGCAAAGAAAAAATCCATTCGTGCATGGGGAAAATAAAAAAAGAGGTAAAAGGATGCAAAAAGTGGGAATGACAAGATGGCCGTCATTAAACTACAAATCTATGACAAAGATTCGGGCAGCTATGATAGTTAAGTGACATTAATTCAACATAGTACGAGGAGCAAGACGACGTACTTTTTGGTCCCATCACCTGTCCTCACCATAACGACCATAACTATATTGACAGGTACAACCTCTAAAGCGAGTTGTAGAAGTTAATGAAGAAAGTGTCGGTAGAAGCAACCCAGGAGATCGATTAGACCCCGACATATCATCAAGTGACAATAGCAGGACGCAAAGGGATGTATAAATACTCGGCCTCCCCATCAAGCATTCTGTTACACACAGTGAATACCTGAGAAAACCAGAGCCACACGATTACAAAGCTATACCCTGCCATCCTTGTTCAAATTATGCCAACATCCATGGTAATTAACATTCCTAGTGAGAGTGAGGCATCAAAAGCAACTGTTATCTTTGGTTGCCTCATTGAAGAGGAAGAAGAACTATAGTCGTGTGAGGTACAACAACTGCAACAACAACCAGAGATTAACGCCATGGCAAGAACACACAACCAGCATATCAGAGGGGATGGTTATGCTACCATTTAAACCCCTGGGTCACGTGTTGTGGCTAAACCAGGTCAAAGAATACTAGTTGCTCCGGGACCACAACAAGCAGCTATAGCACCTGATAGAGAGACGAGACAGCTCGAAGCATTAGAGAGAATTTGAGGTAAAAAATGGGCCTCCTAAGAGATGTACTACACAAATATAAGATATATTAAAATATTATGAGTTAGGAATTTTATGGGGTAGGTATATATGACAACTCACCTCCTACACTACTTTTTATGCACAATATAAATAACCATGGTTGAGTTACTTTTCTAAATTGACTTTAAATAAAATTAATAAAATAACTCTACAATGATGTGACTAAGATTCATTATAAATTCCCAAAAAAATTATTGTCCTTTAGCATTTATTTGTCTTGAACTTGTAAATGAAATTAAACAAAAAAAATATTTTTAGGAGTTATTTTTTTAATTTATGTTGACTTTTCATATTTAGTAAATTCCTCATCAATTTAATTTTAATGTGATTTAATTGAGATTTATTTACATGTAAAATTTTAACAATATTATTATAATATTTATTGCATTATTAGAATAAATTAATATCAAAATCATAATTTTATTTGATATATTCATTTTATTGTAAATGAATGTTATAGTTAAATCTTTTATAGAAAATAATATAATACTTAATTTATTCTTAAATAAATTATTAAAAAATATTTATACATTATGAAAATATGTCATATTAGTATATAAGATTTTAATGTATATTGTTTTTAGCAATAAAAAAATTATGTATATTTTTTTTGCAATAAAAAAGATACGAGCAAATAATATATCCTATTAACTAATAAGTCAATAATTGTGCATAAATTCTTTTAATTTATTAGTTGGTTTTAATGTATATTAATTTTTAGCAATTAAAAAGTTGTGAATAAATAATATATCATATTAACTTAATAAGTGAATGGTGGTGCATAAATTCTTTTAAATTATTAGTTGAAGCATAAATTATTCTAATATTTTTTTATAGACGAAAATAAATTATTAAAAAAATATTTATACATTTTGAAAATATTTTTATAATATAAATACTAAAAAAATTATAAATACAAAATATATATTTAAAAAATCAATGTTACTAATTTGTTAAAAAAAATGAGTCATAATACAGTTTAACACATTATGTTATAATTTCAAATTAAATATAAATGGCTTAATTAATTTTATTAATTTTGTAATCATTAAAATTTTAAAATATTTTTATTATTAAAACTAACATGATAACATTTATTATAATTATTATCATAATGACATTATTATTAATTAATATTTAACATGTTATAACAACATAATTTGCATATTATTCTATAAAATTAACTATTAAAAAATTATAATAATTTTTTTGTCAAAAAAAAATTATAATCATATAAACATTTATCATATCAACATGTTGTTTTATACATTCAAACATGATATGAATGAATGCGTATGATTCAATAAATATATATATATAACTCATCCATAACTAACATACATCTTTCATATTAATATTATCTATGAATTTATTTTATTTTAAAAGTACAAGATTATATACATATTAGTTTAACATTATGATATTAAATAAAATAGAGTGAAAATATAATTTAAAATTAAAAAACATGAAATTGACAATATATTATTTTATAAAAAAATTTGAAAAGACATTTTTAGGAATTATGAGTACTTTACTTGAAAATAACAATAATATCATTTTATGAGAAAGTGAATTGTGAGTACTTTACTTGAAAATAACAATAATATTATTTTATGAGAAAGTGTTAAATGACTTTTATTGTGAGTACTTTACTTTATGACTTAAAAGTACTTGTACCAATACCTTGGTTAACTATGGGTTTTCTGTAGAAATTCAGGCCTGCAGTAGATTAATTTCACTCACAGCAATTAACAATTGATCATGCAAATTATCAACAATGGAGACTGAATATGGAGCTGT
>LPNX011114849.1:0-152895 GCA_001517045.1 Pseudotsuga menziesii
ATAGTATGAATTACATGTTTATATAGATTTTTATAAAAAAATTGGGTGGGAAAGACATTTAATTTTGTAGTTGGAGTGTGATTAATGTTTGAATTCACTATCGGGCTTTTGCTTTAAAGGACCTCGACCGAGCTAATACCTCGGTCGAGGTATTAATAAGACCTCGACCGAGGGTTTTTAAACCCTCGGTCGAGGGCGTTACAAACCCTCGGTCGAGGTATTATTAATACCTCGACCGAGGTATTTAAATACCTCGGTCGAGGTTCGTACCTCGGTCGAGGGCTTAAAAAAATAGACTTATCCCTCATTCAAACAAATGGAAACTTTCCTGTGCCTTGAAGAGGTGTAAACCCTACCATTCCTAGCACATAACTGAGGGGAGTTGATACCGATAGATTCACCAACGAATATTCTATCCATTGACGTATCATACACGCATTTTGGTATTCATATGATATTTATTTTTTAATTACTTCTAAAACTTATACTTAGAAAACCACACTGCAACTTCAAAGCAGCTCAAAGAAAAATCTGCAGAGTTAAAAATACACAGCCAAAAAATTCTTAAAAATGCACACATCACATATCGACGTGTCCTCTTCAAAAGGGTATCTTTGGTTTTTCAATTTTTGGGAAAATAGAAAAAATTTCTTTATGTGGACAAATATGTGTTTAAAACGATGCTGAAATCGAATGTGGTCACTTTCGAAAAATAATAAATAATTTTATAATGCGAAAAAAATTAACAAAAAAATATGCACATTACACTGCATTTTATGTAGATCATGCTCATATAAATAGTTTTTTAAAATTATTAATGCAAGATTTAATTACTCTATGTGGACACGAGCCACTTATTAGCTTCTTCAAATTTTTAAGGTCACACAGTTCATTAAATGCAAAAATTCACACATTAAATGACATCGGAATATTTTAAAAAAAATATAACCATGAAGACAACATAATATTCTACAATTTTGTTTTTTACTATAAGTCAAAATTCACATGGCATATATGCGTTTTGAGGGCTTCTATCTAGAACATGAGTAAAAAATCAGGTTTTCATCGCCAAATTTGGCCAAAAAGTGTTACCCATCTTCATGGAATCACCCTATTAATTATTATTTTACTTCTGTTATTATTATCTATTATTATTATTTCATATTATTAAGTACTTATTATTTAGTTAATAATAAATAATAATAAATAATACTATTATTACCATTACTTTTACAGTTCAGTATAAAACTTAAACAAACAACATAGGTAAAATTCTATGAAAATTGGTTAGGTTTTAAATGTAACACGTACAATTCAATAGGAAAAACATTTAAGTAATTTCCACCATCTCATCGGGGGTGAGGAAATTGTACAAATCAAGAAAATTCATTAATACATAACAAATGTCAAACAAATCTGAACTGGACTGCCCAAGATAGAATTAAATAAATTAATTTAATTATGAAGGAGGTGGTGGAAGAAAGAAGGTGGTGGAAGAAAGGAGGGGAAGGAGGTATAAGGAGGGGGATCAAATGGTTCAAAGAGGGATTATTATTTTGATTTTGGGGAGAGCGGCCGGGAGAAAATTTTTACGGAAGAACAGAGGAAGGAAAGTGATGGAGTAGAGAGGGAAGAAAGCTGGAGGAGGGGGTTAACTCCAGGGGGCAGATTTACACTCAGAGAAGAGGGAAGTTGCTATCCGGTTTATCAGTACGTGGGATCGAGGGATAGGAAACTCGTCAGTTTGCTAGGGCCAGCAGGTTTGTTGGTTCGAAGGATGGATCATCTGAGTTGGAATCAAGGCTCCTACAGGCTCAGATGAGGGAAAGGCAAGGCTAAAGGAGCAGGAATCAGGGACAACCTTCAGCTCGCTAAAGCTTAGGTATTTTTCGGTGAACCATCTCTTTATTTTACAAATAAATGAAAATCTGAAATCGAAGTAAAAGTTCATGTAAAATTTTGCTGTCACATACTAGGACTTAAAAATCAAATTAAGAGTAAATGCCAAATTGTGTTAAAGTTCAGGACTTAGTGCTCTGCCCGGCAAGCAGAGCACTACAATAACAACAATGATGAAGATGAAAATGAAAATGATAACATTGACAATGACGATGAGAATGATGATGATGATGATGGTGGTGAGGACAATGTGATTATATGAAAACAATAATGATAATTATATGATGACAATAATGATAGTGATGGTGATGTTTAGAATGGAAATACTGCAATCCTTAACAATTGCGCCAGGGACACATGGTTATGCCCAATATTCCATACTATTATAGAGGACATGATGAAAATGAAAATGTTTATCATCATCATCATCATCATCGTTATCACCACCATCATTCATATCGTCATCATCGTCATCAACATCGTCATTCATCTCATCATCATCATTGTCATTTCCATCATAATTGTCATTGTTAACGTCAGATTCATCATTGTCATCATCACCATCAAATTGAATCATTATTAATGCCATCATCATCATCAAATTGCATCATTGTTAATGTCATCATCATCATCATTGTTGATCATCATTATTCTGTAGTTTTCATTGGTTATGTGCTATATTTCTTGCATAAATCTTGCACCAAATTGGTTATTTTTGGTCCAGTTGTGGCCCATGGTTTATGTGCTTGATGTGTAAACTAGCTATATCTCATCACATTTAAAAAAATATCTTATCCCTCATCATATTTCCACTTGTTTGAACATCATTATTCGTGGAAATCCATAGTAATCCTTATGTTGGGTAAAGAGTGTGGAAGGAAACAAAATATGTTTGGATAAAAAAAGATGAAAACGAAATCAAAATATGATGTTTCCTTGGTTTAATAGCTTATTTTTCATTTCCTATTGTATAGATAATCAACCAATTTTGACTCGGAGGGTAGATGTGAATCACATATTCTAACTGAAAGCCGATTTGATTGATGTAATCCCAATGAATGTTTGAAGTTGAATTTAGATATCAATTAAATAGTTTTATTTTTTTACCATCTATTTAGCAATTCAGTCTATGGAGGAATATCATTGCATTTATAAATTCTCCCCATGACTTTCTTTCCTGTAGATCTTCCCCATTCTTCAAATTACCCCCGCATTTAGCTTTGTTGGGATATCACATAACACTTGATCCTTTTTTGGTTTTCATCAAATAAAATTGAATAGTAAAGGAATTTCTTACGTATCAAGGTGGAATATCTATGGATATAATTGGATTGTGGGTCCTATTTTACACCTCTAGTCCTTTTCTCTTTATCTTTGTCATGTCTGTGGGATAGGGATATGGCACTATGACTTATAGGAAATCGAAGGGGTTCTTCCCCACATTCTTGTATGGCATCCCTAGTAAAACCAATGGTGTGGACTAGTGCACATAACCAAGGGGACCTCAAACTAGACATTTACTAGAATGAAACTAGCCAAATTCCCAACACCAATAGAAAAAACTAAACTAGTGCTTGGAAAAACTAGACATTTACATATATATGTTTTGACATGCATTTTAATATATGTTTCGACATGCATTAAAATATATGTTATAGCATATATTAACGTTATGATGAAATAATCAATGAAAATGGCTATGTCGATGCCAATGACGATGCCAATGACCTTGATTAATGTTTCCAATTATTAAAATGTCATTGTTGTCATCATCATAATCATTATCTTTGTTGTTGTCACATGGGTCGTCATCATCATCATCTCCATCTAGGACATCATCTTTAACAATGACATGAATGATGAAAATGGCAATGAAGATTTCATTAATGGTGATGATAATGATGATGATGATGTGTTTTTAAGAAAACATATTCATGCCAAAAATAAAGTTCAAAATAAACATAGACATACCCATTTTATAACAAAATATATCATGTTTTATAAGGCATAACAAAAAATGCCCATCGGTATTTGGAAGCTACAAGCTTGAATTCCTTTATAGTTAACATCCACCAAGACCAACATTGTTCTATTGAACCTTAAAAAAAAATTAAGGGATTATGTTTTTTGCTTTAAAATTTTATTCCTATTCTAAAAACGCATGAAGAGAATATTTCCTAAATCACCATAGTTTTGATAACTTAGAAGGTTTGGAAGGTCTATATTGTGAGAAAATTTTGAATCTTAGATCTAGTACTTGTGTTTCATTTAGTTTTTGGTCTTCTTTCCCTCTCGCTTGTCTTGATAACCCCTTTTTTTGTGATGGTTCAAAATTATAAAATTAAATAATATTTTGTTTTCTACTTGAGTTAGAATTAAATTAGTATCATTGTGTCAAATGTATGAGAATTTGATTCTTGTGAAATCGCTTGTATATTATTTCCAATTTCAACATTTTGGTTTGTTATACAATTGCATGAATAGATTCAAAAGACATGGCTCTTATGTTATTTATTTATTTTCTTTAGCTCCAAGTTGTACCTTGAAAATAGGTTGGTTTATTGTAACATAATGATTGCCATTCTCTTGATTGCAATTCTTTACTTTTAACCTTGTTAAACACTCAACTACCCCTCCTATACACTGTGACAACTTCCACCTTGATCTCATGTTTTTGCGACCACTTACACATGGCATTTTCCTTGTTTTTCGTTTAATGTTTGGTCTTCTTGGTTTTTGGATTTCCTTGGAAATATTATCCTTTAGTTGTAAGGATGCTGGTTCCCAAATATTCCATGGACCTCATCTCATGGAAGTGGGAAACCTAAAAATCACATAATATCTCCTCAATTATTCTTTGTTCACAAATCGATTTACAAGTAGTTTTAAAATATTTAAGTGGTGATCATGACCTCTCCTTATTTGACAATTTTGTTGTATTTTTACCAAATGAATTCTTGGGTTCTATTTCCTTCACATTACCATTCACCTTATTCTTCATTTTATCCATCTACATGGTCTTATATTTTTGTTTAATTTAGTGTTTGGCTTAGTCGTTCATTTGATTTTGTTGTACCAATTAAATTATTAATCATCGAAATGGATGATACTAGATTCCTATAATACAATAATGTTTTTCTTGAGATAATTATCACTAATACACTTGCAAGCAACACTCAAGATGAATATGGATGGCCCAAAGAGGATTTATTTTTAATCTACCAAGAAGTTCAAGTGATTTTTATTAATGGTTGATGTCGAAAGAAAGTTGTAAGATATGATGATAAAGGGAAGATATCACCTATGCCAAAGAGGTGGAAAATGAGGAATTTGTGGTTTTTGGAGTCACCTCCAAAGTGGGTAGTAATAGTATGAAACCAAGCATGGGGATTCATTATTCTTCATAGACACTATGAAGAATCAAATTTGTCATGATTATAGAGGCACTCTCAAACTAGATAGTAATAATATGAAACCATTCATAAGGGATTCATTATTGTCCATATATAATATAGATAATCAAATTGGCTATGAGTTTGGTGTTCTTGGTTCCAAAAGATTCAACTCCAACTCCATCATGCTAATAAAATTATAAGATGACCTCATGTGTGTGTGTGTGAAGGGACAACCTCAATCCTCTCGCTTTTATAAATCAAAAGAACCTCATTAACCTCATTTTTAGGGATATTAAAGGCCATGGTCCATTTGGTTTGCCAAATTGACCTAAAGGTTATGACGATATCATAAAAAGGAAGCTAGGATATCCAATTGTTTTTGAAGACCCTTAAGTGAGTAAAACAGCATAATATTGTCATATGTAAATATAATAGTGGTAATAGATACTCAAAAGAGTAAATGATCCATGCACACATCCAAATGTGTTTTTATAATTTTCTCTAGATGGCCAATGTAGATCTAAAAAAGTGTTGGGAGAGTGATAGTCTTTTTTAAGCCCTATGGTAATACGGAAATCATCTATGGAATTATCTCTTATTCTTAGATTTCCACCAATAGTTTCACAGATATTCATTACAAGAAAAACTTCCAACGGTGGCATTTCTAATGTCTTAATCCTTTTAACTGGTAGATGTCAAACGAATGTATCAAATTCCTTAGGGAAGTCCAGAAAGCATGATTACACTTTACCTTTGATTTCTTTGGCCTCCTCAATGATAGATATAAAAATGAAATTGATCCAAGAAATGCCCACAAGGTCTCCTCAAAACAATCTCCAAACATGGTGCTCAACCCACCAGATCACGCCAACAATTAACAAGATTTCCACTCTAGAATCCAAAGGATTCCTTTAACATTACATATTTATTAAGCATCCACTAAAGAGTTTTGAGGCCATTATGTTTTCATACATAATAAGAAAAATCCTAGGAATTCCCAAAAGGAAAATAAACCACACCAAATCATGTCAACATTATTTCCCTTACAATTCCTGTAAAATGGTTAGAACCACTATATTTTTTAAACAAAATATTTAGAATCCCTTTTTACTTAAATAAGATATTTCCTTCACAATTTTTTTCAAAAAGAGGATAAGTAGATCCACTTTGTCCCTCAAATAGAATATTAAATCCCTTTTACCAACCTATGCTTACCATGCCAACAATTCAACTTCAATGCATCCCCACATAATGATCATGGAACTCCCCAGAAAGGGGAATCCAAAGATATTCATGACATACCAAAATAATATAGAAAGTGGATCCATCCATGAAAAAAAATCAAAACATAACTTGTCTCCACCCTATCAAGCAAATAGCCATTGTTTGATGTCCAAAAAATTATGATGAGGCTCAATAAGAGCACAGACATGAGACATATTTTCCTAGGATTGACCCACCACATAAAATTTTCTCACATCGAAGGTTGTTGGTTTGAGGAAAACACCATTGAAACAAGGTGAATTGATGCTTTTCAGCGACGTAGGGATGTTGCTGGATCAAACCACTAGATTGATGCAAACACCACTAGAAGTGTTCTTATGTTTGAGCCACCTTCCACACGCTGGGTGCACTAATTTTAGCTCCAAAAATGCCATCCTACAACTAGATTATGGAAAAACATAAATTAACCCACCTTCTGAACTATTTGGCTGGAAATTTAGTCGAGACATGCATGTTCTTCAAGCATACAAATGCCTATGATGTGTCTACACCCAAAACCTAGCTACATAGAAGCATGATCAAGAAATTAGCCTCTTACTGATCTCAAATTCCCAAGGGGTTCCTAAGTTGAAATTATATTACGATATCTCTAGAGAAACCAAGCATGACATTGCGAGCGGTTCTATACATTGGGGGATTCATTATTTTCTCCTATAATAGATCACATGGTATAGCTAGAATCTCTTCTTTTTTAATTTTAAGATATTACACATGTATTTTGAAAGGGTTGAGAGAATTTAAGTAAAAAGGAGATGTTTGGTTTTTTAGCATGGGTAGAAGAAATCATATTTTTTTCAAAGAAAAACTAGTGTGTTACCTTTTAGACTACTTAGGTCACTTAGAAGTATATTGAATTCAAACGTTTCTGTGCATTATTGGGGCACATAACCA
The DNA here is from genome assembly GCA_001517045.1 of Pseudotsuga menziesii. Taxonomy (NCBI): domain Eukaryota; kingdom Viridiplantae; phylum Streptophyta; class Pinopsida; order Pinales; family Pinaceae; genus Pseudotsuga; species Pseudotsuga menziesii. Next base: position 7,470 of record LPNX011114849.1, read on the forward strand.
AAAGTACATAAATTGGAGAGATCAAAGTTTAATAGGAGAAATCCAATGGAATATTTATTATGAAATTATTAGTTATAAACTTACAGCTTGGTATTCTAGGTGGGGTTTAGGGAAGATGTCATTTACCTAAGTTTTTGCATTGGTTTGTTAAAACCAGCGTAGATCCAAATCCTAGGCTCTATCAAGCACCGAGAGGGATCAAATCTCTTTGTAGGCATCCATTGATTTGATTCAAACCAAAAGACACATATTTTTATTTAAGGTCCACATATAATATTTTATTATTAATATTTAATATTATTTATGGCCCACATATAATATTTTTTATTATTTTTTATTTTGTTATGAACTAACATTACAATATTTTCTCATACATGGTTTTAAAACCATGCACATGGTTTGTTTAAAACCATGTGCAAGGCCAACGTTTTTTATTATTTTGTTAAGTAAAAACGTTACAACATCTCCCCCATATTGTGTTTTTTTCCTCACCCATATTTTCTTACGGATAATTAAATTTTTACTTTTTTATTGTTTTTGTTAGTTAGGAAGATTACAACATCTCCCCCATATTAGGTTTTTTTTTGGCCGACATTTATTATGTATGTGCATGGTTTTAAAACCATGTGCAAACCATGTGCACATGGTTTTAAAACCATGCACATGGTTTATGGTTTTAAAACCACATGGTTTATGGTTTTAAAACCATGTGCAAGGCCAACATTTTTTATTATTTTGTTAAGTAAAAACATTACAACATCTCCCCCATATTGTGTTTTTTTTTATAGCCGACATAACATTATGTTCTATTTTTTTTATAGTCGACATAACATTATGTGCTAATTTTTTTCACTAATTCCATGTAAATGTTGAATCACTCGAGATTTCTTAGATTATTGTCATTTTTTTTCTATACACTGTTGGAGAGTACATGGTTTACCTCACTAATTCCATGTAAATGTTGAATCACTCGAGATTTCTTAGATTATTGTCATTTTTTTCTATACACTGTTTTTAATAAAAATAAATATTTGTTGTACACTTACAGTTTCAAATGAAAATAATGATTTATTTTTACATGTCAACATTGAAGGGTTCAATTTCTCACAACCATTCAAAGTGAAATGGAACCCTACCCTTCAAATTTGATCCTTGCTTTACATGGCTTCCATTACATTAAAGCCTATGCAACAGGCTAATTATTGATAGCCGTGCATATAGTAATAATAATATATTTAATGTTTTATAATGGAAAAAACAAATAAATAAAAAATATTCAATCAATAAATTAAAAATGCATTTAATGCTGCAGTCAGATTTCAACTATTACATTTAATGCTACTGCCAGATTTTAACAATACGCAGAAAGGTTGCAAATTTGGTGAACATAACATGTGAACAGCACTAAATTTAGGTGAACAGCATTAAATTCACGGCCACTGGGTGCTTATTAAACGCCGGCCATAAGACTTGTGGCCAGAATTGTATTATGTGTATTAGGTGAACATAACATGTGATTCACGTATTAGTACCAAATTTGAAGGGTGGGTCCTATTTCACTTTGAAGAGTTATGATATATTGAAGCTCATTGATGACACTTTAAAACCAGCGTAGATCCAAATCCTAGGCTCTATCAAGCACCGAGAGGGATCAAATCTCTTTGTAGGTATCCATTGATTTGATTCAAACCAAAAGACACATATTTTTATTTAAGGTCCACATATAATATTTTATTATTAATATTTAATATTATTTATGGCCCACATATAATATTTTTTATTATTTTTTATTTTGTTATGAACTAACATTACAATATTTTCTCATACATGGTTTCTTTAAAACCATGTGCAAGGCCAACTTTTTTTATTATTTTGTTAAGTAAAAACGTTACAACATCTCCCCCATATTATGTTTTTTTCCTCACCCATATTTTTTTACAGATAATTAAATTTTTACTTTTTTATTGTTTTTGTTAGTTAGGAAGATTACAACATCTCCCCCATATTAGGTTTTTTTCTGGTCGACATTTATTATGTATGTGCATGGTTTTAAAACCATGTGCACACCATGTGCACATGGTTTTAAAACCATGCACATGGTTTATGGTTTTAAAACCACATGGTTTATGGTTTTAAAACCATGTGCAAGGCCAACATTTTTTATTATTTTGTTAAGTAAAAACATTACTACATCTCCCCCATATTGTGTTTTTTTTTATAGCCGACATAACATTATGTTCTATTTTTTTATAGCCGACATAACATTATGTGCTATTTTTTTATAGCCGACATAACATTATGTAACGTTACGTAATGTTACAACGTTACGTAACGTTACAAGATCTACCCCATACTGGGCTGTAGAGCGCCTCTCGGCGCAATTAGAGAGTAGGTACTGTATGCATCTCAATCTCTTGGGAAACTATTCCAGAGAGTTTTGTCTTATTTCAACGCCTTCAATCACAATGTAGAGTAAATTTGGTACAAACATGTTTCGTTGGAGCTTGCAGATGTCCTCGCTTGTTTAGGTAAGCAAGTCAAACTTGTGTTAGTATGAGAATTATTGATTTTACGTTTCGTACAACTAAAAGTTTAGTTATATTTTTATCATTTTTTTTGGAAGATGAAGTTCAATATATTTTACTTGATAACGTGTCAATCCTTTTAACATGACAAATTCACTTTTTTTTATTTTTTAGCGGTTCGAGAACCAAATTTTATGTCTCTAATTGTATTAAGTCAACAATAAATTTTTTTTTTCTCTTAGTTCATCATATAGGCATGGATGACATACATTTTGGAAACTGAGCTTGTTTCATACCAAAGCTCATAAATTAACATGTTTTTTATGTTTCAGATATGTATATCTCCATGCATGTTTGTCAACACTCAATGGTCTTGCTTCTTTGGAAACGAATACACATTCATGGGGATAGATCTGGAATTTTATTTTAATCCATACAATAGTGATTTAAATGTTATTTTAGAATGAACGTGCTTAGTGAAATAATTTTATTTACTACCTTGGGATCATAAACAATAACTTGTATTTGCCAAGGATATATTTTAGATTTTATTTATGCAATTTTCTTTTATGTCAAGTGTGGTGTGAGCTTATATTTACAATTTAATTTCCTACACAGTGTGAACATAGTCTTAGAATCTACTTTTCTCGTACAATGTGATTTAGTTTTAGAATTTAATTTTTCTGCAAAGTGTGAATTTGTTTTAGAATTTGTTTTTCTTGCTAAGTGTGAATTAGCTTTAGAATTAGCTTTTCCTGCAAAGAATGGATTAGTTTTAGAATTTTCTTTTCCAACAAAGTGTGAATTAGAGGAATTTGTTTGCTCCCAATAACTTCTTTCATGCGAAGAAGAAGGAATTCATCATGGAATTCGAGAAATTAAATATTTAGTGCTACTATTGTCAAAATGTAGGTCATTATGCATGGGAGTGTCCATCAAAGAAAGAAGTGAATAAAGAGTCTACACAATGATGCATAGATCAAGTGGGAGCCTACAAAACAATAAAATATAATTACTTGTATTACTTATCATATTCTGTTATAAAAAAAAGATATAATTTTTTTAATGTGTTTTGTTACATTCATATAGAAATATGAATTCGCGGGATCTGGAATTGCGTTATAACATGATGAGCACATACATTGTTATATGTCTTTTATTGGCATGTCGTAGATCTCATGAAGCCCATATTATGAGCTATGATATAGGACTGATATCAGACTCATATAGACTTATACATGATTGATATAAATCTACATAATTGTTTCATCAATATAAGATATAGAGCTGCATAATTTGCTTCATGAGATATGAGATATAGGGCAGCATGATTTTTCATGAGATATGGATATAGGGATGCATTAATTTATTTCATCGGATATGTATATTGAACTGATATAGGGCTGCAAAATATTACATGAGATATGTATGGGGTTATGTTGAATCACTAATTGAAATTGTTATTAGGAATTCTCAACCAGTGCTGACACTGGTTGTTCCTCTGTAATGAAAAACACAACTACAGAACAAAAAAATCACAGCCACATATCCTTCCCTTGAATAGTCAAATTAATTAACATAACACATCATATACCTCGACCGTAGACCTGTTTATCTTCTCTCCGGAAAGTCCTTGAGATGATTCAATACCTGCAAGATGGATCACAAGACAAAGGAAAAGATGAAAGCATCATGATAATCAACTATCCATACTAGTGATCAAGGAGTCCAATAATATTTAATCACAAACACAATAATCAAATATAGGAAAGGGAAATGTTTTTGTATTAATAATGGATGAGAAAAAGTACAACCAAAAGCCTTGATGTTGACAACTTCTATATCAACAAATGTCTATGGAAAAGGTAAAAGAACGCCGTTCCTTCTAGGTTAGGGCAAAAAATGGCCAAGGTGATCTAGATCAAGCTTTTTGGGAGGTTGCAAGGAAACAAGAAAGTCATCCGAAGGCTGACTAGGCAATCTGAGATTTTCATGTGCAACAGAATGCCCCACAAAGTATGAAGCTAGAAGGAAGTGATATGTGAAATACTTTGCAAGTTTTCCATCTGCCACAAAGGAAAAGAGAGATAGACTTATAGAGGACCAGTAACTGACTTTATTCAATTCAAGCATAGTTGCAGACCAATACACTGTAGATATATGATGATGACTATGTCATGGCTACCACTAATACACTGTAGATCCATGATTGACTACTGTAAGAGATAGGTCATATCTATGATATATACAAAGTAGATCTATGCCTCTCATTTTCAGATATAAAACACAGCCACCAAACATATAATGTGGATCTGTGTCATGACTCTAAATGATCTCCAAATGCATCCCGAGCATAGACGATGATGATGAAAAAATCCTAATCACTCAGGGTCTTCATCTCAATCTCCGAATGATACGAATCTAACCATGTGATTACAATGTCTTGACGTCGAACATGGTAGAAACCAGTTGATTACTAGTCATTGATGTCAACTGTTAACAAGTGCGAGGAAAATCACCATTGATGTCAACGATTCCCAAGGCATCTTAGTACAAATTATTGAATGTGAATAAAGGACTTGAAGTCAAACATCCGATGAGATCTTTCAATCAAGAGTCAATGATGTAAACTCATGTTGAAATCGAGGTAATCTACCATTGAGGCATGCAGGCCCAAGGTACTGTCTAGGTTTCTAGGTCTAATCCCTGGATAATGATGTGAAGTCAACAGGAATAGACCTTGTCAGAGGAGGGCCATGATGATTTTCACATCAGTGACACGAAACTGAGAATAAAAGTTGATTTGGAATGATAGGACTGACTCAGACATGACTGAATTTTGAGGACAAGTGAGGTTATTAATGAATTATGTTTCTAAGAGAGGTAACTTTTGAACAATTGGGTGGCATGACACATGACTTGGAACTATTGACTTGGGAGAATCGAACCAGGTGTAATGCAAGGAATATAACGAAGCATTCTTTGAATTGAATCAAAGGAGTCAGGTGACTCACAAAAATGGATCGACTTGAAGAAAAACTAAAAACCCAAACTGTTCAGATATGAAAATGCAAATAGGTGCCATGTTCAAAGGTGGACTGTAAAGTACTGCCATATAAAGAAATGAAAACCATCCTCCTTTCCTTTAATTTCCCCACTTCGAAAGGTGAGTGCCTCTTTTTGTTTTTACGAGTCCAGCGAGGGTAACAAACACTCGTTGAAGCTCATAAAGTGATGAGTCCATTCTCATATTTTTCACGAACCTGAGAAAGGAGGGGTTCGTTCTCGAAATAGGGTCTCGCATTGTGTGTTTTATGAGTCCGATGCAAGTAAAATAATTTGTCATTTTATGTTTAGAGAGTCTAAAATGACTAAGAAGACTCCAAAAGGGTTCCTTTTTCATAAATAAGGTTAGTCAATCCGGAAAAGAGATAACCTACCCCCAACTAGTCGACTGTTTTGATTCTTTTACAAGTGTGAACGTAATAAGTTCACTTGGAAATATTTTTTTGTTTTGAGGAGACTGAAAAGAGCTTAAATATAACTCTTGAACGAGGTTCCTTTTTCATAAGCCATTTTTAATGAGTCTGAAAAAGCGAAAAAGTGGACTCGACACCTTTCTACTGGAATTTTAATGAGCATGTAAAATGTGTATAAGAATGATCGGTACTTTTTCAGTTTTTCCCTAAGCCCAAAAAATACAAAAACGGCTTGTATCGGAGCCAAAACCTAACATTAACCCTAAAAAACTCAAAAAATACCATTAAAAACCATTTTGCCAAGAAAATAAAAACAAAACCCCACTTTCACTCAAATAATTTGGATTTCAAAATATATGAATTGTAATGCATTTTTGAAAATCTCAAATACTCTATAAATAGAAATTATGGGTAATAAATAGTTACCATTTCGTTGTTACCACTTGTGAGGTTTGGAGATTTGGTTTTGATTGGTAAGAGTTTCGTTGGCTATTTGGCAGGGATATTTCTACTTCATTGCTTCTTCGTTAACCGGGTAACAGGTAAGTAATCAAATCTTTTCCCTTCCATATTTTACAAACATCAATTTTGCTTCTTTCATTGTTTAGACTCACATTCCTAAAATAATATTTACAAATATTTTGAAGCCAAGGTAGAGGATAGGTTTATAAGTTTCCATTATAAATAGTGGAACCAACCATGAGTGGGAAATTTTATTGGTTTAAAATAAATAAATTCTTATTTTTCAAGGGTTTTTAGCCATCGAGCAGAGTCCCCAACGACGCTCTATCCGGTCAGGACAGGCATGCCATGGGTGCCCTGTCCACGACGGACATGTAGACGGCGTGTTGGGTTCCGAAGGTATAGACGTCGACGGTGCTCTGTCAGCAAAAGGTAGCAATGTCGCTGTCGCCTTAAGGGAAAAAAATGAAAACCCTAGAATGCTAAAAAAAACCAATTTCATGCCCAAAATTTGCTTCAAAATGTGTTATTATGTTTTTCCAGCCATGCCATGTGTTCTAACCATGGAATTTGTATGTTACAGGTGCACTATGGTTATCAAGAAAGAAAGGGAGCATGAGATTCCCGACACACAAGATGCTAATGATCCACCTACCATAGAATCCCTAAGAAACCGTGGACTGCTGAAATATTTCCGTGTGCCCTGAAAGCACACATTCGACTACTTGAGTATATCATTAATATGTCGGATCCTGACCAAGACCATTTTGTCATAGGGGTCCACATCTTTCCCATTGAGATAAAGGATATATAATTTTTGACAGGTCTATCCATGAGGGGGAGTCAGGCAATCTTATCTTGGGCTCAAGGAGGAGAATGCTCCTTAGATGACATAATAGACCAGTATTGTGCATTGGGCACAAAGGCTCAATCCGGGAAACTAAATATTTTTTCCATAGTGAATCTCCCATTGAGGACTGTTGTATACACTATTGGCAAGGTGGCGGGAATAAGATCTTCCCACCTTACTACTAGATCTCATATGCTATACGCTTTGCAGCGTATGGAGCCTACCATTTTTAACTTGTGTGAGAGCATGCTAATGTGTCTGAAGAAGCAGTTGACCAAATGTAGGAGGGGAACACTAAAACAATTCAGATATGGGGCAGTGGTGGTGTCATTCATCTTACAATGGATTCCAGATTTGAGACCACAGGTAACCATCATCGTGCTCGAGCCTAAAGATCCCAAAATGATAGCATGGGTTACAGCTATGCCATGCCTTGGCAGTAGAGGGCCTAAAATTAGCTATGGGTCTGTATTCGTTCGCTGGTTGAGAAACTAGTTTCTTATGGTAAAGGATTATGCCTATGATGGGGCAGATTTTCGTCATGATCCAGAGTTGGCCTTACCCGAGGTTGAGATGTGGGATGATCGTGGTAAGGAAAGACACTGTCCAAACTGTGTTTTTGGAATTTTGTATTTTATTTCATTTTTATAGTTTATAACATTGAGATAACCAAAAGTGTTTCATACAGACATTGGATCTGCCCATCCAGCGGGGATGTCACCTATTGTTAGGCGAGTAGGCACCAGATACATGATGGTGTACTGCTCCAAAGCTGAAGAGGAGCTTGGAGATATGGAGGAAAACCTATAGCATTTGAATGTGGGTATTCCTGATGTAGCCACAGATAGGGTACCTAGGCATTATCAATGCCACACCGTAGGTGTTTCTGAATGGTTTTCTAGGATACTCCGCAAAGTAGCCCAAGACACTGCATGCTATGATGCACAATAGGAGGATTAGTCTATTTTGATCTTCTTTTTGTATATGTACTACTGAAAGCTTCGGAGCTTCAGATTTCGCCCTATGTATTTGTAAATTCTAAACTTTTTATGGTCCTGGACTTTGAGGGCACTGAAAGCTAGGGATGCTTAAGCCCATTTTTGTATATGAATGTTACAGTTTATATATATATGATAGAACTTTATATTTACAGTTGTGTGTGTGACAAATGTGATGTGTGAGATGTTCAGCTACTTATGAATTTACATGTTTTTATTTATGTTTCAAATGGAATTTTATGTATGAGCAATATACCAATCCAAAACACAATTAGCTAAGGAATCTACCACTGCATTTAAATGTCTTGGAATGCGTTGATAAGTGACTTTCTCAAAAGACCTCTCTAACAACCTGACTCTTCAGAAAGTATGAAGAAGCAAGGGATTATAGATGGTGTAGACTCGATTAAGTTGTTGGAAAACCAACTCAGAGTCCAAGTAAACCCTAATTTCCCTTACATAATTAGTCAGGGATTTTGTCAACAATCCAACCATGACTTGATATTCTACTAGATTGTTGGTGGAGGGACCTAAAAGAATACCCACTGAACTCACCATTTCACTTATAGGAGATTACAGTACCCAAGCTACAAATGTAAGGTTAAGCATATATCGATGAGCACCATAAGCAAAACTAATGAAGGAAGTCATCTGTTCATGAGACAAAATACGTGTATAAGTAGGGTTTTATAAAAAACAGACTTTAAATCATGAAAAAGACACACCTCTTAAATTCTAAGACACACAACAAACTATAAACAATATTTACAAAGACCCTATGCTAGATGACCTAGGAATAGTATCTTTTGAGGTAGATCCCATTTCAGGGCTCTCCCAGTGGTATCCCGTCATAATCAACCAGTTCATATGCTCCTTTCTCTAGAACATAGCTAACAATATAGGGTCCATGCCACATAGACTCAAATTTACCTGCCCCCAGCTTATCATGCTTTCGGTCATAGGTCAAGACCATATCTCCTTCATTGAAGTAATGGTGTTGGATAGTCCTGTCATATTTAACTTTTATTCTTCGCTTGTGTGCTTCATTAGCTAAGGCATCATCCCGTCGATTTTTGTCAAGTTTGTTTAAATACATGAATATTTCCTTGTCTATAGTAGTATTGGGTAATAATTCGACAGCCAGTTTTAAAGAAGGGATCTCACATTCTATTGGGAGAGTGGCTTCTGGCCTATATACTAATTGGAAAGGTGTAAAACTCGTGGAAGTTTTAACAGTAGTCCTATAGGTCTAGAGTGCAGAGAAAAGTTGTAAATGCCAGTTTGACTTGGCTTGCCCTACCATCCATTGAAGCATTGTTTTTAATACTTTATTTATCGCTTCAACCTAGCCATTGGCTTGTGGATAGTATGGTGTAGAGTTGTCATGTCGAAATCCTAAATTTACACTAAGCTTTGCCATCATCTTATTTTGAAAGTGTGACCCATGATCAGTCACAATGGCCCTGGGGATCCCAAATCGAGCAATGATATGATTGAATAGGAATAGTGCAGTAGTCTTACCATCTTCGATGTATGTGGGCATTGTCTCAGCCCATTTTGTAAAATAATCAACAACCACAATGATACAGCCATGCCCCCCGGCTGAGATAGGTCTATAGTGCATGAAGTCTATGCCCCATTTTGCAAAAGATCCAACTGCTACTATGGGATGGAGCGGAGATGGATGTGTGCGTTTCATGGAAGTAAACATTTGACATGGTGGGAATTTATTGACCATTTCAAAACAATCTTTGAAAATGGAAGGCTAGAAGTACCTTGCACGCAGGATTTTCTGGGCAGTAGCCAACCTAGAAAGATGACTACCACAAGCTCCAACATGGCAATCATTAAGGAGGATCTCAGCCTCTTTATGTGTAAGGAAATGACATAGGATAGAATCAACACCATGATGGCATATACTATCATTCAAGACAAGGTAACTTTTAGCCTGGTGGTGAACATGATGACGTTCATCTCGGGAGGTGGTAGGCTGGTATCATAAGGTCTGGAGGTACAAAATGATGTCCCCATACCATGGATCGGTCATACTAATGAGAAACAATGATTCATCGGGTAAGGAATCAGAGAGCTCTAGATTCTTAGTAGTATGGGGAAGGTCACATATAAGCTTTGCAAAGACAAGGGACATCTCATAAGTACTCTTGGAGAATTCTAGGTCAAAATCTTGGAGGATCATGATCCAACGTGAATATTTTCTCTCGAGCACCTAACGTGTCAGAACATAGTACATGGGGTTGGAATCTGCATAAACAGTAGTGGTGCAAAGCAAAATATAGTGATGAAAATTCTGGACCGCAATGACTGTGGCCAGAGCGAGTTTCTCCAAATGTGAGCATTAGGTTTTAGAATACAAAAGACTCTTACTTGCGTAATAAATCACATGTTCTTGGTCGTGTTCATCTGTTTGAACGAGGACCATGCCTATCATAGACAAGGATGCAACCACGTATAAGGAATAATCCTTGGCATAGTTTGGTGGTTGCAACACAGGTGCATGGGTAAGTGAATGTTTAAGATTATCAAATGTGCACTGTGCACAATCATCCCAAATGAAAAGAGTATCTTTCTTGAGAAACCTCATGAAACCATGTGTCGACTTTACATAATTACAGACAGAATGATGTAGAAATTTTTCCTTCCCTTGCAAACTTTGGAGTTCAGTAACATTCATGGGAGCAGGAAGGGCCAAGATAGCCTCAATTTTCAAAGGATCGATACGGATGCCATCTTTAGAAACAATAAAACCAAGAATCCAGCTAGCTTCAACACAAAAAACACATTTATGGGGGTTTAGAAGAATGTTAAAATAATGACATCAAAGAAATACAGCTCTCAGATGATCGACATGGATATCCCGCTGCTTAGAATGGGCAGGAAGGTCATCTAGATAGGGTTCCACAACATGTTTAATGTCATGAGAAGAATATGACATGGCACGTTGGAATGTTGCGCTAGCATTTTTTAAGCCGAAATTTAGTGTACGATAAGAAAAAGTTCTCTAAGGGAAAATGAATGTCATCTTGTGTTGATCGAACGGGAGAATCTCAATATGATTATAGTAGTCGGAAAAGCCATCCATAAAGGAGAAAATGATGCTTCCAGCACATTTATCGATTATTTGATCGATACAGGGAGTGGGAAAGTTGTATTTCAGACAAGATCGATTGAGGTCCCTAAAATCGATACAAACCCTAATAGTACCCTCCTTTTTATTCACAAGGACTATGTTGGACACCCATTCAGTTAGTGGTATGGGGTAAATGAAACCAGCTTTCATAATTTTTTCAACTTCTCCTTTGATAGCCGCTGCTTTTCGAGGATGAACCTATTGTAGTTTCTGGCGTATGGGCTTGGCATCAAGATAAGTTTTGATTTCATGGACAACGATAGAGGGATCAATCCTAGGAATTTCTTCATATGTCCATGCAAAGACATCTCAAAATTATTTGAAAAGAGTCATGTATGTTTGGATTTCTTCAGGGGAAGAGTTCTGTCCTATGGAAATGTTCTCGAAAACACCCAATTTAACAGATATGTCAATGGGTATAGTCTTGGTAATGTTGCATAAATTCCCTTCAGAATCGACACTACAAGTGAGGATCAGAGACTTAGGGTTGAGGACTATATCAGATGAAACCATGGAGGCAAAGTGGTTTTATACCATATGGCAAGGGGGAAGGAAAGAAGATGTGTGATGATAACCTTCCTAAGGAATCTCGTCTATCGACATAACTTACATGATAGACTCATATATAGGAAGTGTGTGTGAAAGATAATCCAGAGATGGGGAGGGGTGTTCGAGCTAATATGGCATGTGATAATGGTCTAAGGCCACCAATAAATGAGCATTGATGGCGGGATCACTGGTATCTTGGATTGTGTTGTACAACTATTTGAAAGGGGGAAAGGATGAGGATTCATCATCAATTGCTTTTCCTTTATCTGTACGAGAGCTAGAAATCACATTAATGGATGTAGTTCACGAAACAAGAGGAGGGTTAGAGGAAGGAAAGACTCCCATAAGTGAAGAATATTTGATGAGGCCTACTTCGATGTCTTGATACTTTGGGGTGTTCAAGAGTTGAACTTCATTTGCATCATTTTTAATGCCACTAGGTGTGATGAAGTCTAACTAGTCAACAGTAACAATCTTTCCTTGGAATGGGAACTGGATGACCCGAAAAATGGTCGATACTACAACTTGCATAGCATAAAACTAGTTACGATCCAGGAGTAATTTGTAATCCAAAGGAGCATCAACGACTTCGATATGAATGGATATTGACTTTTCCCCTAGTTCTACATGGATGGAAGGTAGTAATCCATAGGGTTGAAAGTCGCGACCATCAAAATCCTTAAGAGTGGTAGGTGAACGATTGATTTCCATAGATCCAATGGCTCTCCAGCAAAATAAAGACATAACTGATGTAGAGGCACCCTCTTCCAAAATGGTATGATGGATAGTATTTTCAGCAATATTTGTAGCGATTTGGAAAGCTAACTGATGTGAAAATCTCATCTTGAAATCATCCAGTTTGAAAGTGATGAAATTACTATTCTTGGGATCCATAGCTCCAAGGGCAGTAAGAAATTTTTTTCATTGATTTGGGTAGGATTGGAGTACCTCTAAACCCAACATAGTGTAGGGTGCCTGGGCCAAATCTTCAAGAATATGATAGTATTGGGCGACACGAATGTTAGTATTGATTATGGAATTACGTAGAGTGCCCTTTGGTGGATGGAACATTGCTTCAGGTATAGTTTCTCTCAATATGAAGACCATTATTAGTAGGAGGTGTGGAAGTTAAGGGTTTTTTAGATGGAATATCAGTAGGTTTCTTTTTCAGAGGAGGGTCATAACTGTGTGCCCTTGTATTCAAGTTCATTGTTTCACTAGACATCATACGAACTTCATCAGTGGATGAAGAAGTCTTGTTCAAGGACTTATGATCAATTAACTGTTGTTGGGAAGGGAAAGGATATTTTAAAACAACAGGGGTGGGTGAAGTTTTTAAAAACTTACCCACTTCCTCACGATGGGACATTCTTTTGTAAAATGATCACCTCTGCAGATTAAACAAGGGTAATTCACCTTTCTCTTTCCTTTTGAATCCTTATCCGTATTTTGTGTTTTATTTTCTTCCTGTTAGTTGTCAGGTTTTTTAGATTTAATTTTCCATTTTTTCTTTCATCCTGAAGATTCAGTGGACTGAACCACATTTACTTCAGCGGAAGCAACAAGAGATGATGCAGTTTTGGCAGATGGTGCTTGTTGATTGGATGGAGTGGTGGTTTGTTTCTTAGAGAATTTAGCCACTGTTTGTGACTGAACTGAACCAAGTATGCCATCAGCAGGTGATTCAGTTGTAGGTCTAGATGGATCAGTTGTAGGTTAAGGAGCATGGGGAATCAGGTCATACAAAGTACCTAACTAGGAATAAACCAAGTCTAGGTATTGAGCACGGATAAAATATTACTCCTCAGTCACAGCGCCTCCCATGGAGATATCTTTAGCAATAGGTGGTAGTAAATACTTCGTAAAATAATCAGCTAGCAACTGATCAGGAATAGGGGCCTTAATTAACCTTCGTCTTCTTCTCCATTCATGAATATGATCAGAGATATGAGTAGATGTGGTTTGGTGAATTGAGGTTAAAAGGTCTGTACCTATTTCATATCAGATTGGAAGTTGAAAGTGTGTCAAAAAGGACATTGCTAGGGCATTAAAATCCCAAAAAGAGTTCTATGGTAATTCGATGTACCACTTTGCAGCAATACCAGTGAGGGTTCGTTGAAAAAGGCGTAGATGGATTGAAGCATCCATCAAAGAATTGGATGAACACCACAAGTGAAATGTCATCATGTGGTTTTTTGGATCTTCACTGGGCTTACCATCCAACTTAGGTATATCGGAAGGTAACTTTACAGGAATGGTGGGCCAGGAGAGTTCATGATGAATTGGGTCATTTATCAATCTTGACAAGTCTAGAAAATATGAAGTGTCCAGGAATGGTAGTTGTTGATTTGGTTGCGGATACTGGTAATAATAATAGGGCATTTGCTGACCAATAGGACCATATGTGGATTGACATATGGGTATAGATGATGCCCCCGAAGCTTGTTGAAAAGGTTGTTGGTTTCAAAAATTTCCATGGGGAGGTGGGCCCCCTGAGGGAGGGGGTCCTCCAGAAGGTTGTGGTGGTGGTGGTGGTCCTCCTCCTCCAGGTGGTGGTGGGGGTCTACCTCCTCTAGGTGGAAGTAGTGGTCCTCCTCCTTCAGATGGTGGTGGTGGTCCTCCTTTTCTAAGTGGTGGTGGTGGTGGTCCTCCTCCTCCAGGTGGTGGTGGGGGTCTGCCTCCTCCAAGTGGCGGTAGTGGTCCTCCTCCTCCAGATGGTGGTGGTGGTCCTCCTCCACTAAGTTGCGGTGGTGGTCCTCCTCCACCAGGTGGTGGTGGTGGTCCACCAAATCATCCACCAAGTCCTCCAGGTCCTTGCGCTGGTCCTCCGGGGGAGGTCCACCGTATCCTCCAATAGTATTAACAAAAGTACCTCCATATGACAGGATATTTGACCAATTTGGTTGTCCCCAAGGTACAAAATCATTTTTGGGGTAAGGCATTCCAAGATAAATATCCGCAGGTGGTGGTTGTTGGTAAACTTAATTAAACATAGGCTATTGAGTTCCTGGATAAGTATATCCCCAAGAAGTTGTATTGTTGACAAGTTGTGGCCCTAAGGGTTGGCTTATACTAGATGGGTGGGGAACAACATGGGTATTGGTGGGGGGTATAACTACTACAGTTTGTGCTATAGCTGCAACTTGTCTTGAACTAGGCATAGTTCCACTGACAGGTAACGTAACTCATGCCGAGGGTTGCCTCCCGGCGCGAGAGTTTACTAACATGGCTTGATTTGAGGATTCCCCCCCAACCATGATAGGTATGGAAGGTCTAGTAATAGGTCCAGGATGTGACACTGCAGGGTTATGGTTTAGAACTGGATTACCTTGAAACATAATTTCTTCAATAGGTCCTAACACTTGAGCTAGTGAGAGATATCCTTCAGGCCATGGGTAACAAGAAGTCTCACCATAGGTTGGGTAGCCATCAGAAGAAGGTTTAATTTCAACTTTAGACAAAGGGTCTGTATTATGGGGCAATTGTGCCGGTAAAGTTTCATGATGAGAGACAGGTGGAGGAATAATTCTTTCTACTCTCTCTAAAAAGTTATGAGCTCAATTGAGAGATGCATTAATTCTTTTCTGTTCCTCCTCTCCCAAGGGAGGATTTCTTGGTGAGGGTCTAATAACCCTAAATTCAACAATATCTTGGCCCATAGAAGTCCTCTAGAAAGGAGCATCCGAACCATAATCTGGTTGGGAATAAGTATCGCCATGGCATTCCAATGACAGATGTACATAAACATCGGTTGTAGGAGGCAATTGTACTAAAGGACTAGCATGAGTAGAGAAATTTCCTCTAGGTGGAGTAAGTTCCATATGCTCCTCAGCCGAAGCTGGTATCTCCATGGTTACCCCTTCTTCCCCTTCCACGGTTGGAGGAGAGTCAGGAGGTAAACCCTGCAACCTACGAGATTGACGCCATGAAAGCTACTTAGCCATGGTGGTGGCTAGAAGTCTTCTGACCTAGGTCAAAGAAGAAGGAAAAATCACACAAAAACACCTACACAGAGCTAAAGTTCATAAGCAGTCTTAAATGATAGGAGGGGTTCAAACTCCAGTTTCTCACTAGGATTATCAAGAATTTACAATCTTTTCCCGTATAGACAAGAAAACCAAAAGGTTAAATCGGCTTGGATAGGTTATCCTAGTGGTGTCTCCCGAAATACGCAAGGTATGTGTGAGCTCAAATCAGTAGTAGTGTTGTCTAATGCACAACTTTTCACAAGGGGCCTTCCTATATACAATCGAGTATGTGAAAGAACCTTTCGATATACCTCAAGGGTACGTGAAATACCATTTATATATACTGACGGTACGTGGAAAAACCACACGAGTCCTGGGATGTTGTGTAGACAAATAACAACAACTCCTACACTTAACGACGCCCAAACATGTCTCTAGCCTATCACTCAACTTTCTATACAAATTTTAACCTAAAGCTATCATTTATTTTATCTTGATGATTAGGTGAATGTTTGTGGAAATGTTGTCTCCAATAATGCAGATTAACTCTATGTGCAACAGAAAACACTTCTTTTACTTTCGATGAAAACCACTTAGAGTAAAGAGAAAATTTTCTCCTTTTCTTTTTTCAAGAACCTTAAAATAATGCCATTTCAACAACACAAACTTGAATCGATAAATGAAAGAAAATGAAGTTTTTTCAAAAACAAATTTTTTTCAACAAGCACTCAAAAGAGTTTTTAAGATTTTGACAAAGAAACTAAGTATTTAGTGTGCATGCAAACTATCTTTTCTACAATGTCAAAAAATCTATTTCTTCTAATCTATTTATGCCAAAAAGTGAAAACTTCTAAAACATAAACAAGAAGAAACTAAAATGGTTTTTTTTTGCATTTTTCTGGAAAATATGAGGCACTCAAAGCAGTCTAAAATGGACTAATTTAAAAGAGGTTGTGATTTTATTTTCAAAACTCAAAGTTTCCAGATATTTTGTTAAAACCCAAACTAAAACTATCTACCATTTTCCACTATAAGAATGAAAAAGATCAAGCCTTTGGAACTGAGCTCAAAAGAGAATCAGGTTCACAAAGTACTCTAAAAAAGCAGACAGATGCAAAGAACAAAACAAAATTTCAGAGAAGAAAACAAACTACACAGGCTTTTCAGAAAGATAAAAAATTTCTAAAGAGATGAAAGAAAAAGTTTTACAAGGATTTTTTGAAGCCTACCTCAAAAGTCGAATCGACGCGCTCAGAATTCAGGAAAAAGGCGCCTACGGTGCTTTGTAAATTGAAAGGAAAAGTGCCCTGAATGATGGACTGTGCTCTATCAACTGAAAGAAGAAGCACCCTTGAAGGAGTGCGACGCTCTATCAGTCAAGGGAAAATGCACCCTGAACGAAGATCGACGCTCAGTCAACCATAGAGAGGCACGTCGTCCAGATAGTATACTGAAAATTCAGAACTGTAGGAGAAATAGAAAAGTCTCAGTTGAACTGAAAACAGTAAAAAAAACATTTACCCAGAGAACAGTAAAAACTATAATCTAGAACCGAGGCAAATTATCATAAATAAAATGAAATGAGTAGCTTACCTTGCAAACTGAAACAACAAAGAGCAGAGAGAAAAAAAACCTTCACCAGTGGAATGGTTACCAAAGAGTTGTAGATCTCACTGGATCAGCACTAGATTTGACTAGATCTTCCCTAGATTTGATTGATTTTACTTTCCCCTGCAGAGTCACCAATTTTGTTATTAGGAATTCTCAACCAGTGCTGACACTGCTTGTTCCTCTGTAATGCAAAACACAACTACAGAACAAAAAAATCACAGCCACATATCCTTCCCTTGAATAGTCAAATTAATTAACATAGCACATCATATACCTCAACCGTAGACCTATTTATGTTCTCTCCGAAAAGTCCTTGAGATGATTCAATACCTGCAAGACGGATCACAAGACAAACAAAAAGATGAGAGCATCATGATAATCAACTATCCATACTGGTGATCAAGGAGTCCAATGATATTTAATCACAAACACAATAATCAAATATGGTAAAGGGAAATGTTTTGGTATTAATAATGGATGAGAAGAACTACAACCAAAATCCTTGATGTTGACAGCTTCTGTCTCAACAAATGTCTACAAACTCCTATGCAGACCTCTCTAACTACAAGCTACATCTACTTTTCCTCTATCCAGAGTTCAAACTAGCAGCATAAGGATGATTTTTCTGGCCTCCCCTTCTCTCTTCATAGAAGCTTCGTTTATAGGCCAAGAATCCATAGGATGACTTGAAAAAAGGATAGGGTGAGATCCCTGTAGGTGAGGGAGGCAAATGCCACCTCCCCTAGACATGCAGGAACTAATTCCATGAAGGATTCCATACAGAATCTTCTAGCAACTTCTTTTTTTCCCCTTTAAGTGACAATCAGTGCTTTTGGGTAAACTGGATAGAGCGTTGATCTAGGATTTTTCCCACTACAAAGGGCTAACGACACTTTCTACTCAACTGGTGGAGGTGTCGACGACGCTCTGTGAAAAAGGTAAAAGTGCATCGTTCCTTCTAGGCCAGGGAAAAAATGGCTAAGGTAATCTAGATCAAGCTTTTTGGGAGGTTGGTAGGCAACAAGAAAGTCATCTGAAGGCTGACTAGGCAATGTGAGATTTTCATGTGCAACAGAAATGTGTACATAACTATGTAAATCATTATCAATATTGTAAAAATATTTGTGTGAATAAAATTCATGAGTATGAAATGGTTCTAACCATTATAATAATTTGTATTGTAGAGAAAAATCATATTCGATGACCTACAAGTAAATATTGACATGGATAAGGATTCATTATGATGGATGATCCTGAAAGAGAGAGAGATGTTGTGAAGTAGGAATATTTTGGGAGTAGATCGGGAGATTCCTATGTTTCTTAGGAAGAAGTCAAAATATAAGACCTAATATTATTCTGAAAGATGAGAAGACTCCATAATATATTTAAAAATATCTTAATTACATTCATGTGTCAAGAATAGCTTCAGAGATAGATGTGCATGAGTCCTATTGATGGAGGTTTCAGATTATGATTCTCACATTTTAATAGTGAGAGGGAGAAACTAGATTCCCTAGCTCCTGAAGAACATGTGAAACTGGTTGATGTATCCCTTGTTAAGAGGAGACGTGCATGATGCTCATATTTAGAAGGAATCTCACAACAATATTCAAGAATCTTGTTATAATTCTTGATAATAGAGGTGTGTTAGTCACCGGATAATATTTTCCTGAGTTAAGGAAAATATACAATGAGAACCTGAAGAGTTTAGCAGAGGGTGTCACTGCCAAAAGATACAATCATATTATCCCAAGAGTCTAGAAAAGAAAATAATAATGCAATACATTTATCTTATTCCTCCATATTAATATCAACAAAGACAATTCTATTTATGAGAGTATTAAATACATCAGATGATATGTCATTGAGCTTCTATCTTCCATCCTCAGATGATACAACTTCTTTAGAAGAAACAACTTGTTTACTGGGGAATTGGAATGATATAAAATCCTTAACTTATATAATAGATTTTTTGCACTATCTTGTCCAGCAACATCCAATAATATCAAATCTAATAGGAAAATTCAAATCATACTTCTCAACTTTCTTTCTAGATTCTCCCAATATTATTTTTCCATAGAAGTAGGTTGTGTACCTAGATCCATAGTGACCCAATTTTCTGGATCTACAAAAAGATGTTCCTTTTTTATCTTTCATAGCTCAAATATTTTATTGTTAAATTTCTCAATCTTGATTATATAAATTCTCTCCATTCTCTTTCAACACATGATTCACCACTACAAAGCTCCCATTAGACTTAGGTTTATCATAGACCCAAGATAAACTTTCTCTATCAAATGATCTAATCCCTTAGCAATAAAGGCATCCTCCTTAAGCTGGTAATTTATATTCGAAATGATGCGTAAGGTTTAAACTTATGAACTGAAATAATGTATAAAACTTCTTAAGAAAACCATATATTAAACAATGGAACACACACAATAATAGAGATTTACCCTAGAAACCCTTAATTGGGAAAATCAACAAAACCTAGAGTTGTTACACCTAAATCTCATCACCATCATGTTATGAGATAGGTATTCCCTTGTCTATTCCAATCCCTCATAAATGAAAGGAATAAAATTGTTCGCTTGTATTTTTCCTTGTTTTGAGCCAGTAATGAACCTTGTCCATTGACAAAAAGTGGTGCCTAAGTCAGACACACACCTTTTACATGTCCAAAGTGAGGTGATTTCACTCTTTTCCTTCATGAAAGAGGCATTACCCCCTTAACACCACTTTTTCCCCTCATTAAAAGTGTGGTGCTTGAGTTTGAAAGGTAAAAAAGGAAGCTTCGAGAGGCTTTTCAAAGCTTGCCTCCATGGAGCCTCATCCATATGGTTAAGGACACCTAGAGCACAAGATACTTCATTTTAGAATCTTCTCTCCACCTCACCCATGAGATCCTCAACCTATCCTATCCTCCCATTCCTTTAAATACTTGCTCACCCCCCATGGGAAAGAGCAGGAAGAATTGTGTTAAACACCCAAACTCCAACAAAATAATTCTCGAACTATTGGTGGCAAGGTGAAGTTAGAGGCAAGGATCCATTGGAATGAATTATAAACACCAAGGCATAAAGGTTGTAGTGTCTCCAGTCATTTCTAATACAAACTATCTTTCCTTTCCCATATTTACTATATCATTTGTATATATTTCTTGATTTCTTTGTCACAAGAATAGATCTAGTTTAGTATCTTGTGTGCTATCATCTGTCTATTGTTATCTTCAATATTTTATAGGTTGTTCTGCTGTAGCAGAGGAGAAAGCTTCAAGAATAGCGAGGACAACCTTTAAGGGGAGTATTGTGGCATTATATTCAAGAAATTGACCAGATCTAAGGAAAGCTTAACATTTTGGGATTGTGTTTTGTTATAGACCTATATCATTCAGATCAAGGGAAATGTCTTCTGTCTGCAGAAGATGAGAATTTACAGCAACAAAATGGTCGACTCCACTAGGGAGTACTTTGAATTCCAAATATTTGGTAAGTTGAAACCTCTATATTCATTTTCAGTTCGTAGATCTATTTTTCAATTGATAGATCTGTAGATTTTCTTTAAATTTGATTTATTTTCCTCTATCCTCCTTTGGATATTCATATTTTTTGTTCAGTGGGTTTTCTACTGATTGTTTAGGTTCATTTTTTAGACTATATCTTAATTTTCTGTTGCATTTTTATTTTTCAAATCGCCATCTTGGCCACCGCGTCATGTCTATATATTAAGTGTGGTGCCATCGCCTTTTCACAATTAGAAGAGAGCGGTGGCACCACTTTGTTTCTGTGTGAAACATACGGTGATCGGGTTAACAACACTATGGTGTGAACCTACAACTTGTGGTGCCAGGTATTCTTTTTAGCCTTGTCTAGTATTTGATTTTTAAATGCTTTTTTTTAGTATTTGAGATCCATGCTTCAGATAGTTACAGTTGTTGTTTGAATTATGGAATTTATTCTCAAAAATAAAACTCAATCAAAAAATAAAATAAAAACAAAACGAGCCATTTTTTTTTTCGGGGGGGGGGGCGTGGAATTGATCGGTCTTTTCAAGAATTGTGATTGATGTTGGTCATTAAAGTTGCATAGTTGGCTTTGAATAGAACTTGGTTTTGCTAGATCTCTAATTTATGACTTCTTTAACATGAAAAGAAAAGATTAATTTCAATTTTTCTTCATTTGTTATACATGAGTTTTGTATGTTTTTTCCTTTTTTCAAAAAATTGTGAAAAAATCCATATAAAAGTTATTGTATAATTTTGCGATTAGTTTATTCTCACTTTAGTTGAAAAAATCTGAACACTTTTGTATAAAAGTCATACCAATCTTTTGTTGCTTTTCGTTAGAAATCTCACTTATTTTTAAATTCAAAAAAAGAAGATTTTGTTTGTTTCAGTTAGGAATAGACCATATAAGAAAGTTTGTTTTATTTTTGTATGGGATTTATTATGTGTTTCAAAGAATTGGATCTCTCTCTCCCTTTTTTAAGTAGGGAATCTATGAAAAGTTAAAGTAAAAGGATTTGCAAGAGAATAATTGCATGGTTTTACTTTTCTGTACTCACCTCATGTATTCACATAGCTGTTAAAGGTAAAATAAATTGTTATACTTTAGTTAAAATTTGGAGAAAGGTGTGATAGGTTAGAGATGTGTTTCAGTGTCTTTAAGCGTAGTATCTATCATTTTTTTCTTGCATTGCATCTCGGGGATCATGCGATTCTTCCATGTACCATTGGTATTTCGAATGACCTTTCACATAACCTTGAGGTATATAGAAAGGTACTTCACGTACTCAGTTATATATTGGAAGGCCCCTTTTGAACGATTGTGTATTAGACAAAACTGCTACGGAGTGGAGCTCCCACATACCTTACGTTTATTGGGAGACACCTTTAGGAATCATGAGACCATATGAGTATGTCCCTTTGGTCATCCTATCATCGCAATACACCGAAAACAACACTCAAGGGGATTTCTATGCATGTACCATCTAGGTATTCAGGTATTCAATGAAGGGTATGGTCCCAATCCTCCTTGTCATGCTCTACTATTGGACCCTGTGGTATATAGCGAGATGTGATGGTTTGACAATCCCGTGAGGTTCTAGACATTTAATCCACTCCTCTCACATATTTTGTTTTCTGCCTTAGTTTGAATAGTGCTTGTTGTTTGTACGGCTAGAAATTTTTAGAAGAGAGAGATAGTTTTGTTATATTTTATGGATTAACCTTCGAAGACTACCAACCATGTCTTTTATTTTCCCTCCATATGGGGATGTTGTTCCTCCTTTCATGGCTATGTTAAGCCTTCCTGGATTGACTATCAAATTTCTTATTTGGTTATTCTCCATTCTAGTCACCCCATGTACACCAATTTATTCATATCCTAACCCTTCATTGTGGGAGCATCAACGTCATGTTGATCCCTCACCTTCTTCATCATATGTGTCTTCTCCCTTTCCTCTCTCCTCTCCTGTTGAAAATTGTAGTACTAGTATTCAGGTGGAGAAGAAGAAGAAAAGGAATATTAAGAAGAAGAAAAATGAACAAAAAATCAATTCTCAACTAATTACTCCTCTCAGTGAGTAGTGTTGATATGTACACCCACAAACTTTGTAAGCCAAAATTCCCTTACAAGATTTGCAAGAGTGATCACCTACTGAAATATTGTCATGGTTTGGCCTTGTATTTAGAAGAATGGTCTAAGGTTTCCTGGAAACCGATGTCATCAACCTATGTTCATCATGCTGATGATACCCTCCCAACCAATGACTCTATGGTTGAGAGTCAGAAGGGTAAAGTCATAAATCCTTTCTTTCTATGTAAGGACATGCACTTTACTTATCTTTGTCCTCTCATGGATGAAGCTTCTAAGTGGTTGGAAGATAAGACTGTTCCTTAGCAACGGCTTCTAACAGGTTATCGTAAGTTGTCCCTTGACCTATCATTGGTTGATAAAGTGCTCGATCTAGCTACATCCTCGATTGATCCCACTCTTTATTTAAAGAGTGAAGAACGGGTTGTTTTCCCCACTCTTTATTTGAAGAGTGAAGTTAAAATGATCAAATCAATGTCCTCTCCACCCAATCCCACTTTTTTATCAGAGAGTTTTAAGACTGAAGTAGTTGCTTTGAAAAATTCTTCATCTTGTTCTTCTCTTCCAATAGAGAATGAACTAAAACTTGCTGAAGTTTTTATGCTCCATTCTGATTATTCTCGACAAGAGGAAATTGTGTATGTTTCAGAAAAAACCTCTTCAAGTATTAAGGATTTTCCTTTGATTGGAGTAATCTAACAAAATCTTGTCTTCATTCGAGTGTTCCTTTCCAAATAGTTGTGAAAGTTATCTCTAGGAAGATGCTTTGCACTATTAATGATGAATGGGATTCGGTTAGTATTATATCCTCGACTACTTGGAAAGATTTATATTCTCCTCATCTTGTGCTAGCCATTGATCAAATACTAGTTCTTAATCGAATACCTACTGCACCTTTAGGGATCCTTCCTTATTTACCTATTACATTAAAAGGGAAAAGTGTCTATATTGATGTTATGGTGGTCCTTTATATTTAAATATGCTCCTTGGACATGATTATGTTTACACCATGAAGGTTTTAGTGTCCACACTCTTTAGAGTGATGCATTTTCCCCATTATGGGAAGATTGTGACCATTGATCAACTTTCCTTTGTTACACGTGACCATCGCATGATTTCTAGTAATCAGTTTCCCTTGAATGTTCTGCATGTTGGTTTCTTCTCCTTCTTCTCATTAGCTTCTTCCTATCATAGGTAAAATGGGGGGCATGGCTCCAGTATATGGACATCATACTGGAATTAAGATGTTAACTCCTTATGTGAAAGGGGGCAACCTACCAACCTCTAGATATCATGTTGGGTAAGATTTGTATGTGAGCATGGTTCCCTTTCTATGTCAATATCACTAAAAAATGAAATAGATGTCTGAGAGCATAGTTCATTTTTTTTTCCAAGATCATTAAAAAATGAAACATATAACCTTGAGCATAGTTTACTTCTAGTTTCAATATTGTTAAAAGGTAAACCGACCTTGAGCATATTTTTATTCCCTTTCAATCTCGTTAAAAAATGAAATGGGCCATAACAATCATAGTTATTTTCTGTTTCAAGCTTGTGTAAAAATGAAATAGGTCATTTTGAGCAGATTTCCTTTTTTGTGTCAAGCTCATTAAAAAATGAAACGGATTCCTCCATTGTGTGAAGCCTTGAACCTTCATTTCACCTTCATGTATAACTTGATCATCTTTGTTCTTTTGTTTTCCTAGTAGTGACCATGCATTTAGTTGCAAGACAGAAAGAGTAGGAAGACATGTTGGAATGTATCCAACCTCTTTACATTATGTTGGAGTTAAGCTACTTGAAAATTATACTGGGGGAAATTACCAACCACTGGACATCATTTTGGGAAAATAGCCGTCAATGGGATTCATTTTGAGCATACTTTATTTTAGTATCGAGCTCGCTAAACCATGAAATGACACTTAGAGTTAGTTAATATTTTGTGTCAAGCTTGTTAAAAAATGAAGCAGATACCCTGAGCATTCTTTTAACCGATATTCAAGCTCGTTAAAAACTATAATATGGTGTTGAGCTTACTTTTCATTTTTTGTGCTCTGGTTAAAACATGAAAAGTGGTTTGAGATTACTTTATCGCTTTTTCGTGCTCTGGATTCAAACATGAAAAAGGTTCTAAGTTCCTTTTATGCCTTCGATGTGGTCATTTAAAACTTAGTGAAGAGGTATCAAGTGTACTTTTATTTTTTTTCAGACTCGTTAAAATTGGATTATGAAAAGAGAACCTTAATATAGTCATCTTTAAGCTCTTTTTGGACTCTTAAAATGTGAAAATATTTTCGAGTGAAGTTGTCTTCTTAACGCTCATAAAAGGACCTAAAGATTCATATTCCTAGTGATAATTTACCCATTTTTTTGACCAGGGGGCACTACTTATGAAAAAGGTATACTCCGGCCAATCATGACTAGAAGAGTTCTCCTGGGCATTATTTTATAATTTTTTGAAACTCAGAGACTAAATTTACGAAAAATTCCATTCTGGAGTCTTCTTAGTCATTTCAAACTCTCTAAACATGAAACAACAAATGAGTTTTCTTTCATCAGACTCATAAAATCGAATGATTAAAGACCCTTTTTTGGGAATGAACCCCTCCTTTCTCAGGTTGGTAAAACATATTATATTGGACTCGTACAAAAGACGAGCTATATCTAGAATTTGTTACCCTCTTCTATCTCGTTAAAAACAAAAGAGGCACTCATCAATCATGATGGGGAAATTAAGTGAAGGAGAAAACATGTTGCATTAATGGTAGTTTCTAGTCACCTTTGAACATGGAACTTGTCTATATTTCATTCAAATAGTTGGGTATTTAGCTTGTCTCTGAGTTGATCCACATTCATGATTCATGTCACTCCTTTGATTCATTTCAAAGAATGCTTTATCTTTTGTCGCATTATGTCATGGTATCTACCTCATTACATCAATGTTGCCAAGTATTCATTCATGGCATTTCAATGTTCAAAGTAAATATTGTGTGTCATACTTACCCTCTATAGTTAAACTATTTTTGTTTTAGTTATCTATGAGTCTTTCAAAGAATGCATCACCCATTGTCGCATTATGTCTTGGTATCCTCTTGGTCAAGTTAATGCTTCCAAGTCTTCAGTTGTGCTGCCTAATGTTCAAAGGGAAGTCATGTTGAGAATTTGCATAAATAGTAAAAAATACCTTTGTGTCAGCTACCTTTGAGTCAGTACTATGGTTACATCATACTAAAATTCCAAAACTGTGTTACAAGTTTCATGTCATTGATGTGGGATTCATGATGGCCCTCCTTCGACGAGACTATTCTTGTCAAATTTAGATCATCATTTAGTAATTATTCTTGGAAACAAAGTAGTACCTTGAGATCTATGTGCATCAATGACATACCCTCTCTCTTTCGACATAGGTTTACATAATTGACCTTTGATCAAAAAATTCAACCGAGTGTTCAAAATCAGACCATCTATTCACATTCAGAGGAATCCATTGGGGTGCCTTGGTAATCATCGACATCAATGGTGATCTCCCTCGCACTTGTTAATGGTTCTCATCATTGACCGATAATCAAGTGGTTTCTACCATGTTCGACATCAAGACATTGTAATCACATGGATAGAATTGTACGTTATTCAAGATGAGACAAAGACCTTGGGTATATTTTAAGCATTCTTTGCTTTTCCCAGGTTGCGATGGAATATTTGTATGAGTCCTAGCATGGATCCACATTGTATGTTCATGGTTATGCTCAGATTTGCATTTGTATGACATAGATCTACATTGTATGTTTGGTAGCTATCTCCAAATTTTAGTCTTCTTTGCATGGATTTACGTTGTATTTCAGTAGCCATGACTTTTTGTATCTCACATGGGTCTGTGTTGTATTGGTCGGCAGCCATGTTGTGAGTCATTTGGTACATGTATCAAAATGTAAAAGGTGCTGTAGAAACTTTTTGATGCTTGAGAAGTTCCAACCATTGGATATTTTCCTCAGAACTATAACTTGTTCTATCAAAGTATTTTTCCTATCATTTCCCTCTATCCTCATACTTTGGGGGGAATTATATTCCACCTAAATCTCATCACCATCATGTTATGAGATAGGTATTCTCTTGTTTTCTCCAATCCCTTAGAGTTTTTCCTATAGAAATGAAAGGAAGAAAATTGTTCCCTTGTATTTTTCCTTGTTTTGAGCTAGTAATGCACCTTGTTCATTGACAAAAATAGGTTCCTAAGTCGGAAACACACATTTTACATTTGGAAAGTGAGGTGATGTTTCTCTTTTCCTTCATGAAAGAGGCATTATTCCATTAACATTATTTTCCCCTCATTAAAAGTATGGTGCTCGAGTTTTAAGGGAAAAAAGGAATCTTCGAGAGGCTTCTCGAAGCGTGCCTCCCTGGAGCATCATCCCTATGGTTTAGGAAACCTAGAGCTTGAGATCCTTCATTTTTTGATCTTGTCTTCACCTCACCACTGATATCCTCAGCCTATCCTATCCTCCCATGCCTTTAAATATTTGCTCACACCCCATGGGAGAGAGGAGGAAGAATTGTGTTAAACACCCAAACTCTATGAAAATAATTCTTGAGCTATTGGAGGCAAGGTGAATTTAGAGGTAAGGAATAGTTGGAAGGAACTCTCAATACCAAGGCATAAAGGTTGTAGTCTCTCCAATCATTTCTAATACAAGGTGTCTTTTCTTTCCCATATTTACCGTATCATTAGTATCTATTCCTTAACTCTTTGGTCACAAACATAGATCTGGTTTATTATCTTGTATGTTATCATATTTCTCTTATTATCTTCAATCTTTTATAGATTTTTCTGCAGTAGTAGAGGAGAAAGCTTCAAGAATAGAGAGGACAACCTTTAAGGGAATTGTTGTGCAATTATGTTAAAAAAATTGACCAGATCTAGGGAAAGTTTAACATTTTGGGTTTGTGCTTAGTTCGAGACCTGTATCATTAAGATATAGGGAAACAACTTCTATCCACAAAAGGGGAGAATTTCCAGCAACAAGAGTCTCACCTCTCTCTTTCTCATTGTATTTTCTAAACCTTTTACAATATAATATTTAGGTATTCCATAGGATACAAAACCATATTCAATTAACCTAGATTAGATTATACCTCAATCCTATATATGGGTGAAATTGTACACATTTCCTTTACAAAAAACAAATAGTTCATAGAATGACAAACCCCACATAGATATAAAATACCCAAAAATACCACGGAGAGGAGTCATTAATTTTGTATGCTTACCTAAATAAATCAAGAGGATTGAATATGCATAACCATTTTCTAAGCATATGAACGAAGTACCTGAGCAATTGTATAAGTAAATAAAATGGAGAATCCAACTCTACAAGCAAAGCACTAATATGAAAAGGAATGAAAATAAATTTGAGGAAAGGGATAACGATAACAACCATAAAGGTTCATGAAGTCTTGATTCAGTATTATCCTTTAAATGCAATTTCTTATTTAAAATTTCTCTAATTCTCCCCTTTCCACATTGAGTCTTATTTTTTATTTTTAGAAGTTTTGACTATTTGAGAGTACATTTTACACTATGAATGATATTCCCGTAACATAACATGAATAATATTTTATTGAAGATTCACATATCATAAAATATAATAAAAATACATGCAACAACATCAATGTATATAAATAATTCTAGTACATGCTGATAATGTGATTACACCACCCTACCAGTAGGATCCTTGCTGGAATTATAGCTCCAAGAAACCACTAGTACATAATGATGGTAAGTGACAAAAAATTACCAAATTATGCATATAAATGACCACTTTTGATTTGGCAATCACTGGTGGCTAATTTTTGATGCCTTACAGCGCGAACAAAACCGTGGTCATATTTAGTTTGGTCATTTATAAATTGTCATATGGTCATTAATTTGGTCGTATATTTGGTCATTAATATGGTCATTAATTTAGTTATATATTTAGTCATTAATTGTCACAATTAATGACCAAATATACGTTCACCAAAATAATGATCAAATATACGACCAGATTAATGAAAAAAATATGATGAAATTAATGATCATAATACAACTATAAATGACCAAACTAAATGTGACCACATATTTGGTCACATGATAAGAGACTGAAAATTAGGCACCAAAACTGACATTTGGTCGTTTATATGTGAATTTTGGTCATTTTTTGTTGCATATATCATATTTGTTGGTCACTTATCTCTCATTGTTTGGTCACTCTTTTAGTCATGTTATATGAAAATATTCACTTATTTCTATAGATATGGCATGGAGGAATCGAACCACCAATCTCCTTCTTGTAAGGCATGTTCTCTTCCATTGAGCTATTACCCTTGAAGTCTCTACAATACTTGTATTACTTGATTCATGGATATTTCCAACACTTTACTTTGTTAACACAATTTATCAGCAGGCCTAATTCTATTAGAGCATACTTTCCATTTATGGAGATGTAATCTGGAAAAACCTGGGTACTTTAATATTCCTACCCACTCTAAACCAAAAAATTTCCTAGACTGTCAGACAAAGAACTATCAAAAACCTCGTCAAGTAGATGTTCACTAACCAATAGCTATAGAATGATGGATACTGGTGGTAAAATAAATTTATGCTTAATTCCTTTGAGACGTTATCCCGCACTTCCCCAACTGGAGTTGATGAACAATATGAATTTCTGAATGTTGAAGTACTATGATTTTGGTGTTGATTTTTGTTTAAGGTTTGATACTTAATCATACTCCATTAAGAGACCCATGATAACAGGTAATGAAGACACATCCTTAAATGAGAATACAATGATATCCAAGTAAAATAACCATTGTTTACACCAGATTGCAATAATAGCGTATTAGTGTAATTTTAATGTCATAAACACACTATATAATGAAGTTAGAGCATGGAAAAATTGTTTGTAAGAAACCTCAGTCAAGAAATGCCTTTATTTTTAAGCGAAATTAGGACTTGTACAGAGCTAGGAATGATTGTTGTGTAAGATTTTGACACTCAAAAAATTTATATCAGCACTTAAAAAGTGGGAAGCATGTACATCTTGAGAAGACTCCTCTCCTGAGCGTGTCCACCGACAACAATGAATATGAGATCCGTTGTGCTCTGTAATAGTGTGTGTGGATAAATGATGGTTAAACAAATATACACCATATCTTCCTTCTCAGACTGTCAACTCCTTGTGATGGTTTCATAATGGATTTAGCAACAATGACATGAACGTTTATAGTTTATCCATATACCTTGTTTGTTAACTTTCACTCGAAAACTAAATCAAAAGAAACCATCCCCAAAATCAGGGTTTCCTTAGTTATGTAATCGGTATCTGTATTTGATGGAATAACCTATAGAATTTCACATCTAGGCATGCAGTCCAAAATTAATAAAATAAAGGTCGATAACCTATAAAAACTGGACTCCAACAGTTTACTAATGAAAACTAACCTTATCTTCCATGATATTAAAGATAATGTTCTTTCCAAACTCTCGATGATATATTCCCCAAGACGATATTTGCAACATTGATATACACACTTGACAGAGGTCATATTGAAGTACCATACATAAAATTTTCAAAATAGTATTTAAGTTACATGTTTGGATAATTATGGAATTGGCATTAATTAGATAAATATATTGTATTTAATCCTTACATGAAAATCGAAGGGAGGGGATCATAAGTCATAGTGAATAGATATATCTTAAGCCACCATGATCCATTAATATCTAATTATGACACACACATATTGATTTATTTACTTGTTCAAAACAATAGTATATGTCATTCTTAAGAGCATTTTTGAAAACATGCACACCCATCCTCAATGGTTTCAGTTAGTAGTATACAACCAAACCTGCCTTGGACAAGTAGGGGATTCCTAAGCATGATAACATACAATAACCTAACTAATTATGATGCAAACATAACCAATATTTGATTTCTTAGCTAAAAAATCTATTCATTCACAACATAAGATAAAGAGAGAGCCCAATAACAAAACTATTATCTACTTAAGCAAATGTGCATAGAAAAGAAATTAAAATAAGAAATCATGCAACATACATTGAGATTTATCTCTTTGTTAAGAGGCCAATAAAGATATTTTTTATTAAAACTGAAAAACATAAATTATATATAGATCTCTCACTCAATTTTCAATTGCATTGACAATTTGGCCATAAATAGATAAGCAGTACCTCAATATGCATTGTTTGGGTCTGTAGGCCAACCCCAAGCCAATGTGTAACCAATGGTGCATGGATATTTTTCCCAAGTGTGTAAATCAAGTTCAAGATTGTTTGGCCCTGATCATTTTCTTTGTCTCATGGCATGTTGTGCTCAACACTATCTTGTTAAACAATAGGGAACTATGGAATTAGAGTTGTGCTGAAGAACTGGACATGCCATGATTATTGTTATCAAGTTTTATTTTTCTTGAATACAATGATATTCAAGAAAAATAACCAATGTTTACACAAGATTTCAATAAGAGGGTACTGCTATAATTTTAAGCCATTGACACACTATATAATGATGCTTGATATTGGAAAAATTGATTGTAAGAAACCTTAGTTTAGAAATACCTTTATTTTCAAGCGAAAATAGGACTTGTATAGAGTTGGGAATGATTGTTGTGTATTATTTTGACACTCATAAAAATTATATCACACTTTAATAGTGGGAATCCTATACATCCCAAGAATACTCCTCTCGTGGGAATCTTGACCAACAACAATGAATATCACATCCACTGTACTCACTAATAGCGTGTGTGGATGAATGGTGGATAAAAAAAATTGCATTGTATCTTCCATCCTAGGCCATCAACACCTTGTGATGGTTTGAGAAGGGATTTAGCAGCAGTGACATGACCTTTTCCAGTTTGTCCATATACCATGTTTGTTAACTTTCACTGGAAAACTAAATAAAAATAAACCATCCCCAAAATCTCGGTGAGTTATGTAATCGATATCTATATTTGAAGTAATAACCTATAGAATCACATCTATGCATGCATTCCAACATCAATAAAAGAAAATTTCGATCACCTATAAAAAACAAGAATCCAACAGTTTAATAATGAAAACTAACCTTATCTTCATGAACTACTTAAGTAAGCATTCAAGAAACAGGTGGTTAAAAAATTCTTTGAATTTAAGAAGAGGCATATAATGCAAACTCTATAGATTAAACCATTATGTTGCATTGCAGTGATTTGGAAAATATTCATGAATATCAAAGTATATGCATCCACATAATTGGGATATTTGAGAAGTTAACACATGTTGTAAATATTCAAAAGCATTTCCATGTAGCTATTATGTTTCCCCATCACTACATGTACTTGATCTCATGGATTTGAGCATACTTGTGAGGGATATTTGAGAAGTTAACACATGTTGTAAATATTCAAAAGAATTTCCATGTAGCTATTATGTTTCCCCATCACTACATGTACTTGATCTCATGAAGTTGATCATACTTATGATGGAAGGAAAAGAATAGCATTGTTTTAGTTTTTGACTTTATGTGCACCTGGAAGTTGCATGATCAGTTCAAACTTCCAAGTAGATTTCTATAGTCATGGCTTATAATGTTGGCTATGTTTGGAAATATAAAAGCTCTAAAGACTATATAAATGTTCAATGAATTGATGGTTGTGCCTACTTTGGAAGCATGGTTAAAACCTTGCATGGCCTGAAATGGATCTATGTGACAAAATGAGAAGGCATGAATCAATTGTGGAAGAGATGTTGCACATAATTTAATTTTAATGGAACATTTTGACAACAGATATCAACGTCCAACTCTACAATGACAAATGCAAACACCAACCCTAGGACCCTGACTATTTTTTTTGTTTTTTTATTATACCTTACTTAGAATTCTCAAGTAAAATCCTATATATAGGAATGTACTAGATCTACCTCCAAATCACCCCTTATTCCCACAACTCTACCTCTAAATCATGGCCCAAACTTTTTTTCCATGCTCTAGTTGTGGTAAACTTCCATGAATCTACCTCTACATCACGCCACAAACTTATTTATGTTTATTTTATAGAACGAGGTTTCATGAAAAATTCCATATTCAGAAACCCTTTTATTTTTATTTTGACCCAATTGAATCCAAGGAAAGTTTATAGTTTTTACATGTGAATTCGAATGTATACGAATAGGTTGGGTATTTAAAAGGAGGCGTTACGTAAGAGTTAACAAGAAACTTATGAAGCTATAAATCTCAACGTCTGTATGCATATCACCTAGTTTCAAAAGTTAGGGCATGTTGCAATTCTGCCACATATGTTAACTAGTATTTGCACCGACAGGTACGAAGGAACGCCGAGAGGGTGAAAATATTGAGTCTTTCCACAACTGAATGAAGCATATGCAGAAGAATGAGAATTTCACTTAATAAAATCCACTTTCCGCAATGTAGAAAGAGGTGATCCATATTTTTCAAGTCATCGAAGAAATCCACTCCCAACTTTCGCTTTCCGCAGTGTCAAAACACAGAAATCGAAAGTTGCAAGTTGGTAATAAAAATTTCTGTATTTCCAAATTTCACTTTTCGCAGTGCAGAATGCAGAAATTGGAAAAGTATTTGTCTCGTATTGTTTTATCTTATCTCTCAATTTCCGTTTTATGCATTGCGGAATGCGGAAATCGAAAGTTTGATTTTTCTTTTCACAATTTTTGTTTTAATCCTTTCCAATATTTTTTTTTAAGGTTTTTTTTTGTACCTTTATCTCAGGCATTTGTTTTTCTCTATATCCACTGTCTAGATTTGTTTTTCCATTGAGGTTTTGGTTATATAGTCTATTTGAATTTTTGAGGTTTTTACCATTTGTTTTACCTACGTTTTTACTGTTTCTGGAGATTTTTACTACGCTTTCTATTGTTGATGTAATTGTAACTTCAGAATGTATTCACTTGTATTTCTTATGTATTGTAACCCGATGTTTATTCCGAGATGTATTTGTAATGTACTTGAGTCATGTCATGCCCCGAGGTACCTATTGGGAGTTTCTATAATGTAAACAAGTCATGTCAAGTGAAGGTGGGTAACCCTCGTATTGTCTAAGGGTTAAAGACCCCGCAGTTCCAGGGCACTAGGGTTATTAGACTCACCTAGTGAAGTTGGCCCTAGTTGGGTTTAGTCAAGTCAAGAATTAGTATAAATAGAGAGCTAGCCTCTCTATTTAACACACACTCACTCATACTCAGTTGTGGCACATAACTGAGGAAGAGAAAGACACTAGGGCAAGGAAGAAAGAGGTTACTGCTGTCGGGAGATCATCTTACTATTTTGGGGTTTCACTTTTGGTGTTGATTCTATCTCTGAGGAAGTTGCTGGGTTTTCTCCATTTATGGTTTCCCCGAGGAAAAGCACTGTGTTCATTGTCTCTTGTGTTTGATTTCTATGCTTGTTGTTCTCTTAGTTAAAGATCCCAATGTTATGCTACCTTAATGTTAAAAATCTAACATGGTATCAGAGCTAACCTTAGAAGAAGACACTGTGCAGCTGCAGGAACTAGGGCTTCCTACTTTGTGGATATCTCTCCATGTATTTTCAGCAAAATAAAGGTTGACTAACTCTCCTCCCTAGGGTGCATCTTTCTGTCGAAACATAATCCAATTCTAAGGTTTTTTAGTTTTGGACCCGACACTACTGTTGGTAATTAGGGCTTTTCACATAAGTGGAATTTTTCAATGAGCCCAAGCCTGGATTGATCTCCTACCCAAAATTGAAGTTAGGGATCAAAATCAAAGCATTTGGTTAGATATAACTCTAGAAAAGGAAAACCCTAATCTGCTCCTGAACCAGCACTGCAAGATTTCAGTTTGAAATCCAGATCCAACATCTTGACCAGGTAAGATCTAAATATTTTGTATTTCCATTTGAGGTTCTCATTTAATATGTCTCATCATACCAATCTTGATGAAAATATTGAGGGAGCTGATAACTTCCGAGCCTGGAATTACAGGATCTACCTAGTCCCAGAAGAAAATGAGTTGGAATCCTATATCAGTGAGGAGGTTCCAGTTCCAGAGGGA
Organism: Pseudotsuga menziesii; assembly: GCA_001517045.1. Classification (NCBI taxonomy): domain Eukaryota; kingdom Viridiplantae; phylum Streptophyta; class Pinopsida; order Pinales; family Pinaceae; genus Pseudotsuga; species Pseudotsuga menziesii. The sequence goes on from LPNX011114849.1 coordinate 42,745, forward strand.
GATGAGGCTAAGGCATTACATAAGAAGAAGTTGGTTATGATAAAGAGGATTATTTATGATTCTATCAAGGATCACCTCATACCACAGGTGTTCTCCCTCAAGACACCTAAAGCTATGTTTGATGCCCTAACCAAACTGTTTGAAGGGAAGAACATCAATCGGAAGATGACTCTAAAGAATAAGTTGAAGAATGTAAAGACACAAAATGAGGAGACCATCTAGTCATAATTCACAAGGGTCTCCCAGATCAAAGAATGGCTGGAAGCAGTAGATGAAGAAGTGGAGAATGAAGAAACTGTGATGATAACCTTGAATGACCTAGGTCATGGGATTCTTTCATCCAAGGAATCTTTGCTAGGAAGAAGTTAGTCAAGTTCACTAGAGTGTGGGAAGAATGTTCACAAGAAGAAGCTCGAATAGAAGCTCAAGAATAAAATATTGGAAGTGAAGATCAAGCTCTCATAGTACACTCCAAGAAAGGAAGAAGGGAAAAGCACCATCACCAAGGTAAGCATTCTCATCAGAAAGGTTCATCTAAACTTAGATGTTATACATGCAATGAAATAGGACAGTTTGCTAGAAATTTTCCCATGAATAAGAATGGATCCAAGAGGAAGAGGAACTCCAAAAGAAGACATCATGCTCACACTACTGATGATGATGATCCTCCCAGAAAGAGAGTAAAACAAGAAAGTGAAGACTCTTCAAGTGAAGAAGAATATGTTCTGATCTCCACTCTCACAGGAACTGTCACTCATGGAAGCAAAGATTGGCTTATTGACAATTGGGATTCCAAACACATGATAGGTTTCAAGGAATATTTTGAGAAACTATCTGAACATAATTCACCCCATAAGGTGAAACTTGGGGATGACTACCAATATCCCATAAAAGGTAGTGGTGAATCCTCCTACAATCTAGACTTTGGAAAGTCTATGAAAATGAAGGATGTCTTGTTTGTACTAGAACTAAAGAAGAATCTTCTATCCATATCGGCACTAGATGCAAAAGGCATGAGGGTTGCATTTGTAGATGGCCAAGTCCTCATGTGGCCAAGAGGAAAGACTATTGACGATGCAATAGTAATTGGAGAACAAGAAGGAGGATTATACAAATTGAAGGGCCATCTAGAACAAGCATTGGTCCATGACACAATAGAACCAAATGAACTTTGGCACAAGAAGGCTTGCACATGTGCACTATAGAGCACTACCAATTGCAAGCAAAGTTGTTGAAGGTCTTCCATAAATTCAAGCAAAAGATGAAGGGGTCTGCAAAGGATGTGCGAAAGGAAAGAATACAAAGAATACATTTCCAAGTAGCGAAAGCAAGGAAAAAAGAAACTTGGAAATCATTCACTCCGATGTATGTGGAGCAATGTCATCAAGTTCACTAAGCGGGTATGTATACTATGTTTCTTTCATTGATGACTTTTCTAGGAAGACATGGATTTACTTCATGAAGAACAAAGATGAAGTTTTCAGCAAGTTCAAGGAATTCAAAGCCTTGATAGAGAACCACACAGAAAAGAATATCAATACCTTTTGATTAGATAATGGTAGAGAATTCACATCAAATGTCAAAACCCCAAATTTTCACAAAAATTTAAAATTTTGAGATAACATAATATGTTTACAGTTGCAGTTAGATAGCTGCTAGCAGCTAATAGAAAAAATGAAACAGAAAATAAAAGTAACCATTAACTATAACACATATAGATTAATGTTGTTTTAATTTTGATATGTGATGTAAGTAATCTACATTCAAATATTTAGCTGTACTGATGGTTTGAATGTCAAGTAGGTGAGGAGTCATTTTCTAACTGGGGCTTACTTAGCGACTGCTAACGTATCTGGATTTCTGGATCTTTACAGGCTTGACAGGTAAATTTTGACCCAATAAAATTTTATTAAGGCGTTAAACCAGATATATTTCTTTTAGTTTAAAAGTACTGCTAGAGTGTAAGTTTGCTTAGAAGACTCAAGTCCTGCAAGGTAAAGTAATTTTTTCTTTTACTTGATTCACAAATATGATATTACTTAATCTTTGTGTCTTAGGGATTATTAACATTTCCCCATGGTTTGTCTTTTAACAGATAGATCTTTAAGATAGATAAAACCTCCTTCTAACTTACTCTAAGTTATTTCTAGTTCTTAATAGAGCTCATGATTTTGTATCATAACTCTTTCTCTAACATAAGAGTTTATTGCTATTATTATTTTAATAATTAAAACTCTACTTATCTTTATAGAAATAGACTTAAGTCTTTTGGAACATAATCCTACTATGTACTTTTCAGCTCTGTTCAATTAGGATTCAATATAGTAAATTTATCAGCTTAACATCGCTTATAATTTATAAGGTATCCTCTACAAAAAGTCATCAAGTTGTGACTTGAATTCCCATTTACTTTATGACCAATATAAAGCGAAAAATTCACCTTACCCTACTATTTACTTCTATGTATAGGTGATGCAATAAAATCCTAGATAATTTACTATTCTAAACTCCAAATTCTAACCTAACCTTGGTTTGTTTTCAGGTTAGAGCTTGGTAAAATTATGGAGACCCATGATCATGTACCTATAAGATATCTATCCTACATCCAGTACTGTAGGTCACTTAAAAGAGTAGGAACTATTTAAGTGTATAAATGTTAATTATATCAATATATACCTTGTTGATTTAGATCTAATTCTTCAAGTTTATACATTCATGGTTCATCATTAAAAGAAAATGTCAATAAAGGCATTAACAAACTTGCTCACAACTTCTATTAATCTCTTGATCTTTTCTTATAAGTTTGATTTAGAAAGGTCATATGATCTTTACTAACAAAGCATCGAATTTATAAATAAAATCCTTGAGGAACAAGTGCATCGAATTCAATATGCAAATTGGTTCTTTACCAAAGCTATTTTCAAGGTTTAAATATTATGTTAAATTATAGTATACTCCTTGTTAATTATCAAGATTTGACTTTGTTGGAACAATATGATATTGACTTCAAAAATATATTACATTATTATGATTGGAATAATGTAAATGATTGATAATTATTTGAATTGATTGCTGTAGTGGAGACTATATAATTTAACCCAACGTGAAGTGGATAAATTTGGGGGCATGTGGAACTCTCCTTGCCATGCATTACGTGACTTATAACCCTTACCTTGCAACCCTATTTCTCATTTTTCAGCGAGGGTTTTGGTCTCTGCTTCGTTGGGTTCACTGTGGCCATGAGGGCTTGCAATTGCTTACCTCCAGCTCCACTGTTTATGCATTTTTGAAGAGCCGTTTCTTAGGGCGAGAGTTGTGAAGTTCACAGCTTGTGCTTGAGTTGATTTCTGTAAACAACCTTGCTGTGCGTGAGGATAGTATTACACAGTTGGTAGTTGCAGTGTTGAATTCATGGTTTGGTATCTGCCTTTGCTTTCTCTTGCTCTAGTTGTCGATGTAGTTAATAATTCGAACTCAGTTGCCTCCTTCTCAGGTGAATACGAGGGTTTCACTATTCGAAGCGTTGGTCTTCCTTCTTCGACCTCGGTTATCGACATTACAGGTAACAATCATTTTTAAGAAGTTGAAAGCTATAAAGAAAATACAGTTTCAATTCTACATTTAAGTTCTTAATTATGTTTTGGTTTTCATTTTGCAAGGATAGTTCTCCTTAACATTTGGAAAGAACCACTTCTTATTTGGACCAACGTTCAGTATATGGGTAAGCCTCGGTTACAAACTAGCTCTCACTGCTTGTTCAAACCTTAGGGGAAATGTTTGCAGTTGGAAGAAGTTATAGCATGGTCTTTCCAAGTCTTGGGTTGTTGTTCTTCAGTTTAAAGTTTTGTTTTTGATTTAAAAACCTTGCTTACAGGAGGGTGACTCCGGCTCAATGCCATGACTTGTAATGCTCTCTTCTTGTGTTAAAAAGGGATTTTACATTGTTGTAAGTTTTGATATAAAGTCTGTTAGTTTCGCTTATTAAAACCCCATGTCATGATATGGGTGCACCAGCTCAAAGCTGGTTTTTGTACATTGTTTAAGTTTAAAGCCTTTCGGCCTATCAAGCAATACATAGGGTCTTTAAAACAAAAAGGATTTTCCTTCAAGCTCGGATTCAGTTTATCTTAATGCTATTATTGTGACTCTGTCTACTTAGGGTTTTTACCCTATTTGACTATGAAATAATAATTTACTGTTTATTATTTATTTTGTATTAGATTTCAGTTAATGGCTTTAATACTGTCACTCAGTCATATTATAAGTTGTTTTACTTGTTGGCTCAGGAATTTTGAGCTAGGGTTTCCTGAATGAAACCCTCGTTTACATAAATCTTTCAATTTGTCTATTATTTAATAAGTACTGTTAATTGTTGAACTTGTTTTAATTAATGTTACAGGTGTGTTGTGAAAACTCTAAGTGATATTTAAATGTCTGTTCTTTTATCTATCCTTAAGGACTGTAAACAGTCTCCCATAATGTAATTGTTTATTTATAAACATACTCCAATTAATTGGATTGTAGCTTATGTATTTTATTTATAATAATGATTTCTAGTTTAGGGTTTCATCCCTATAGATTATCTTTACAGTTATAACATGTTGCTGCATTTAAAACAGTTCTTTCTTAAATAGGTATTTAATTTTTATGTTACTTATAATCCTATTCTTATTATTTTTACTGAAATGTTAGCAAGAATTTTAGTAGAGTTATTTGTAAACATCAATTCAGTAACTAGTCTAATCTTGATAATTTAAAATACTTTTCATAAAACCCTTATTTTTTATAGTAACTGTTGTCTTAGTTAACATTATAAGTAAATGAACTAAGTAAATATAGTTTATTTCTCTATTTAACTGACTGTACTAAAGTAGTTTACCAGTATATTTTCTACTACATTTGCAAATAGTTAAAACACAAAGGAATATATTTATAACATAACACAGTTTATTCTCATGCATATTTTAACTTGAATAAAAAAGAATACTTCAATTATCTACTAAGGTATTTTCTTAACATAATAATAATCCTTGTATTTGTACTAAGCTACTGCTTTTTCTAAAATATTTACATATATCAGTTTGTAGAACAATAACATAGATAATCAGGTTATTGTTCTTTTTGATGATAGCCTACATACTAAAATAAATTACTTGCGATTATAAAATGCATAACATATCTAATCACTCCAGTATCTTATCATTTCCTTCATCTACTTTTAAATACTATGTCTGTGCTGGAGTACAGTCTGGCCCTTCCAGACGTGGAAAAACACAGATTAGAATTATTTTTCATCTATTCAGATTTATTCCTTCAAAAATCTAAAAGATTACTAACTCTAACATTATACAACTAAATATTTAACATTCAGATAACAATCAGATTCACTTTTAACCATCTAACACAGTAAAACCAAAGAATGTAGAACCTAATTAAGATGGACAACAATAGCGTTAGGAGGTCATTCCTCCCTACCAAACTCCTGGTGAGCGCTCAAACAACACTTCCTCGGGACCCCCGAGCCTGTTCCTGGTCTTCTTGGCTGAGAACTGGTGGAGCATACAAACAACAGACTAGTCCAATGACTTAGAAAACACTTTGCACTCAGCAGTAAGATCCTTCAGCTGAAAAGCTGCACTAGATCACTTAGAAGTTAACCCCTCAAACTCCTTCCACAAATTCCCTTGCCATTGAATTTCTCTGAAGTACATTCACCTGAATGATCACTTCTCTAGAATGAGCAGCCTCAACTCTCTTCAATGGAAATTTTTATAAAGATTGCCTAGGTATTTTGGGTCAGTTGTCATTAATTGAGCCACCTGCTTTGATCCCACTTTCTTGAGGGATCATGACCCCAAATGTATTGAGGTTGCCACCTACAACTGTTGGAAGTGGTTTGAGGATGCTGCCACATGTCTGTTTTCTCTCCACCCAGTATCCTCCACCAATTTGACCAGTAAACACTCTTTTAATAGCTCTCCTAAGCTGTTGTCTCCACCTTTATTTATTTATAATTAAAATATTTGAAATTTCATTAAATATCCTTGACTTTGTTGAGTCATCAATTACAACTTAGCATAAAATTTAACATATTGTCTTTAAATAAAATCAAATAAACTAATATTGTTTTTGGAAAAATTGGGGCATGTGACATCAAATGAATTCAAATACTTATGCAAAGAATCAGGGATTAAGAGGGAGTTATTCACTCCATATAATCCACAACAGAATGGGATTGCAGAAAGGAAGAATAAAACCATCATGGAAGCTGCAAGATCTATGCTTCATGATCAAGATCTTCTTATGCATTTATGGGAAGAAGCTGCAAGAACAATGGTGTATGTACAGAACCGTGCTCCACACAGAGTACTCGAGAACAAGACACCTGGAGAAGTCTTTTTCGACAAGAAACTAGAAGTCAACCATCTCAGAATATTCGACTGTCCAGTGTACATTCGTATTCCAAAAGAGAAGAGAACAAAATTAGATCCTTCAGGAAAGAAGGGTATATTTGTGGGATACTATGAAAGCTTGAAGGCTTACAGAATATAATTCCCAGGATTCAAGAAGATCGACATCAGTAGGGATGTAACACTTGATGAAGCCATAGCTTACAACAAATCCAGAAAGAGACCTACTGAAGAACCTGAAGAAGCAGAGGCACCCAGAATTCATGATATAACCATGAATGAAGAAACTCAATAAGAAGATCGAGAATTTGAAGAACCACAAGACCTGTAGATCCACCTCAAGAGAAGAATCCTCACAAGAGGAAACCTACTTGGGTACGAGAAATTATCCAAGGTGCAGAAAGATATGGGGCTCCAGAAGAGAATCACAGAGAAAGAAAGAGAACCAACTCTTGCTCCGGATATGTAGCTTTACTATGTGACTTTATCAATGAAGAACCTTCCAATTATGAAGAAGCGGCAGAACGAAAAGAATGGAAGGATGCTATGATCGAAGAGTATACATCGATCATGAAGAACAATGCTTGGGATGTTGTCGCAAGACCAGAAGGGAAGTCATTTTTAACTTCCAAATGGATCTACAAGATCAAGCATGCTGCAGATAGTAGCATAGAGAAATATAAGGCAAGATTTGTGGCTCGTGGCTTCCCATAGAAAGAAGGAATAAATTATGAAGAAAATTTTGCTCTTGTAGCCAGATACACTTCCATCAGATCAGTACTTTCTCTAACTGTAGTGATGAAATGGAAGATACACCAAATGGATGTCAAGACTGCTTTCTTGAATGGTGTAGTGGAAGAGGAAGTGTACGAAGAGCAGCCACTCAGTTTTGAGACACATGACAGGGAGTCTCATGTGTGTAGATTGAAGAAATACCTATATGGTTTGAAGTGGGCACCTAGGACATGGTATGGAAGAATTGACAACTTTCTATCCAGTTTGGGCTTTACCAAAAGTAAACCAGATTCCAAGCTTTACTACAAGGTTGAAGATGGCAACCTAGTGATGCTCCTACTATATGTAGATGATCTGTTTGTAACAGGTATGGATGGGTTGATTTCTGATACGAAGAGAAAGCTTGCTGTTGAGTTCAAAATGAAGGACTTGGGTATGATGCATTATTTTCTAGGCATGGAGGTGGGGCAGAATGCAGACGAAATCTCCCTCGGACAAGGGAAGTATGCAATAGAAATCTTGAAGAGGTTTGGGATGATGGACTGCAAGGCCATGACCACACCTATGGCATCGAACCTGAAGCTGTTGAGTGATACTTCATCAAAATCAGTTGATGCTACGATGTATCATCAGATGATTGGGTCCTTGATGTACCTGATGAACATGAGAACATATATTTGCTTTGATGTGAACACCTTGAGCCAAATATTGACAGATATTAGATATGTTCACTTGATTGCTGCAAAGCATATTCTGAGGTACTTGAGGGGTACAATTGATTATGGGCTCAAGTATGAGGTGAATCAAAAGATTAACCTGGAGGGTTATGTTTGATTCAGATTGGGAAGGCAATGCCATCGATAGGAAGAGCAGTTACGGGTGTTGCTTCAGTATGGGATCAGGTGTGCTCTCTTGGTTTAGTAGGAAGCAATCCTGTGTGGCACTAAGTACAGCTGAAGCAGAGTATGTTGTAGCTTAATCAGCTAGCTTTGAGGTAGTATGGCTGAGGAAGCTACTGTCTGATTTATTTGATCTCTAGATGGATGCTACTTGTATACATTGTGACAACCAGAGTTGCATGAAGTTGTTAGAGAATCCAGTGTTCCATGACAAGTCAAAGCATATCGAGATGAAGTATCACTATATCAGGGATTTGGTGCATAGGGGAGCAGTGAAGTTCCAGTATGTTGTGACGGAGGAATAGATAGCTGCTATGTTGACAAAGCCATTGGCTAGGGTGAAGTTCGAGTACTTTAGGGAGAAGCATGGTGTTCTCTAGATCGAGATTTTCACCAAGGGAAAATGATGAGACCCAGAGCCATTCTAACATGGTGAGAGGATTGGTTCCTTCCACAGTCAGATGTAAGGGCTGAGACATTTTGTCATGGTGAGAGGATTGGTTCCTTCCATGTTAGATATGAGTGCCGAGCCATTCTAATGTGACTATAGGATTGGTTCCTACATGATCAGAAGTAAGCGCTGAATTCCATTATTAGAATGGAGGCACCTGATCAGTTACCAGGTAGCTCAGTCTGGGACTGGGGACCATTGTGATATGACTATAGGATTGCTTCCTACATGATCAAATGTGAGTGTAAGCCCTTCTGACATGCATGCTGGATTGGTTCCTCGCATGTGTAGATGTAAGTGCAGATCCCTTTTGAACATGTATGTTGGATTGGTTCCTCCCATGTGTCGAATGTAGGTGAAAATCCCTTTTGAACATGTATGTTGGATTGGTTCCTCGCATGTGTCGAATGTAAGTTGTCGAGCACCCTAAATGCAGATAAATTATTATCAACACACAGAGCATACGATATTTATTGTCAACCCGAGAAAGTATTTTATTTCAAAGGATAAATGCACAGTCTATGCTTAAACACCAGATGATTATAATTAAACACTTTATCCTCTAACAACCATGTTCATCCCTCAGAACCTATGTAATCCCACCAATCTTCTAAACACTACAAATTCAATTTCTTCCTATCATGTATCAATTAAGAAATGAAATCAGATTCAAACAACAATTGTAGATCAAAAGGAAATCCTATTCATATCCCAAAACAAATGATTCGCCTATTCAATCTAATCACTCTTGAAACCCATAAACATAAACTGAATGTAATCTAGAAATTCAATTGCGGAAGATCGAATCCAGCTATTCTAAGGAATTGAGTTGCAGAAATGAAAATCAACAATTATAACAGTAAAATAATTGCAAGGATTCGTGGGATGACAATCTGAGACCGTGAGATGAACAGAGCTGTGTACAGCTATTATATGAATTGCATAAAGAAAACTATCTAATCAGTCGACTGTTATTCTGTACCAATTATCAATCTCGGGAAAATGTAATACTACAAATCCACACATGCTACTGCTGCGCACACAAGCAATATAATCAGCAAAACATCACACAACAATGCATTTAGAAATCCTACTTTAACTCAGTAATCTCTGCGGAAGGTGGGCCCATCCTTCACATAGAGACGCTGGATGAACAATGTACAGCTCCCTTAAATCAGCGGCTGCTCTTTGTATTAAAAGAAGGAATGATTACATATTACCTCCCTGTCAATACAAGAATGAATTATTTATGATCCAACAACCCCCGGGGTCGAGACAGCTTCTCACTTTTATACATAAAAACTATAACATCTGATCCTATTAAAAAGGGCAATCATGAAGATCTCTAATCTTCAGGCGCCCTAAATAACACTGGTTGTTATAAGGCATGGCATGGTGCAAATATAGAAAATGAGAGAAAGCTGTTGACTAGCCCGGAACTGGTGATCTTCTCAGATCGCCATGATATTCGAGCAGCTATCCTGAATATCCCCCAATCATAGCACATTCTGTTACAGCTACTCTTGTACGGCTTTGTATGGAAGGCTGCATAAGAACCACGTGCCTTAGTTGATGATTGAAGGATTGAGGATCCTCTTGAATCATGAACGCCCCTTGTTCCAAGACTTGTTCAGCTTCGCTTTCCTACAGTCTACTCATCTCACGCTATCTTCATAAATCACAACATATTAGCACAATTTTGAGAGATACACAGCCTTAATTGTCACAATCATAAGCATTAATAAGATAAAACAATAATCAGTCTTACCTTGGCAATTTAGGGAGTAAGGTGAGGAAAACAGGTCTAATTGACATGTTGAATGGTGTAAAACAAGGGCAAAAAAGGTGATTAAGGATGGTTAAAAATGGACCAATTATGGGCTCAACATCTCCCCCCAACTACCCTATTGCATGTCCTCATGCAACACCTGCATCATTCGGAGTCTGAGTCCTGCATTGAGCTCTGTTCATGGAGGGAGGAAAAATTGTCGGGAAACTCAGGTTCTTCATCTGTCTTCAAAAAGCCTCTGTGAATAACCCAGTACTGCCAACATTTCTGCTCCTCTGCTCTAGTCAAGGAAAAATCCATGTTATATGGTTTTGCTGGCCACCAAATAAGAGGAAATTTAAACTTCAAACCCAGCCAGTTAACTCCACATTCCTTCATACTTCCCACGTAACTCTTGACTCTAGAGAGTGCATGTTTAAAATTCTTAAAGCAGTAGGGATCCCAGTTCCTAAGTGCAGAGGAGGTAGCCTACCATCTGTGCTTGCTACCTTTCAATGCAACCTGCTGCTGCCTGGAAATGGAATTGGTACAAGTGGATATTACCTCTTCCTGTAAATTCATGATATGTTGTACCTGGGATGGACTGGAAAGGAAACTTCTGTACCGTGCCAAAAGAATGCCAAGATTCTGGGGCTCACTACGAATCCATAAATTAGTATGAGCTTCATTGTGGGAAAAGGTCTGAAAATACCTTTCCCACTGAACATGGTTGCTCACAAAAGAGGCAAAGGCTCTCAGGTGAACATCCCCTGCGAATGGAATAGGATTTGAGTGGCGATCCAAAGGGCAAGCCATCTCGTGCAAGTATAATTCACAGAGTAAGTTCTGCTCCTCAAAATTACTTCCAAAGAATGTCTCCAAAAACTTTTCTGAGGTTGTGATTTCAAATGACTTCCCCTCCTACACAGCCTTTAATTTAAACCAGACAAACTGCTCGAAGAGAAACACTGGATAAGAGGAAGAGGGCTTCCTGGTGCCCATGATTTCTCGAGATAGGGTATACATCTGCTCCTTCTCCTTCCGCATGCCTTGAAACTTTTTCAATTCCCTCATCTTATTCTGCAGTTCGTCTATCTGAACTCTGTGGGCCATACGTTCTTTAGCCCCCTGCTCTTCCAATGCTCTAATAATTCTTCTATGCTCGCTTAAAGCAATCATATTTTTCTGGTTTTCTTCCACCTGACTTTTCCACTTGATCACTTCCATCCTCAGGGCTGAGACTTCTGTTGTGAGGGTTAAAATCTCCTTTTTATAATGCTCTTCCTGCTCTGTATCTAAATCAATGAAATTTTTGAGAGGGAGAAGTACTGGTTCTTGTGGGGCAGTGTCCTCCAGCACATCTAGGTTTTCTATTAGAGTTGCTGGTTCTTGTGTGACAGCAACATCCCCTGGATTACCTTCCATAGCTGTATTCATGGCTTATTGACACACTGGTTCTTGTGTGACAGTGTCTTCTCCCTGGTCAACCTGCATTTCTGAATTTGATTCTTGTGTTGCTGGTTCTTGTGTGGCAGCAACATCCCCTGGGTTACCTTCCACAGCTGTATTCATGGCTTGTTGAGACACTGGTTCTTGTGTGATAGTGTCTTCTCCCTGGTCAGCCTGCATTTCTGAATTTGATTCTTGTGTTGCTGGTTCTTGTGTGGCAGCAACATCCCCTGGGTTACCTTCCACAGCTGTATTCATGGCTTGTTGAGACACGGGTTCTTATGTGATAGTGTCTTCTCCCTGGTCAACCTACATTTCTGAATTTAATTCTTGTGTTTTTGGTTCTTGTGTGGCAGCAACACCCCCTGGGTTCTCTTCTTGCATTCCTGACATTGGTCCTTGTGTTGCTAGTTCTTGTGGAACAACAACATCTATTAGACTCTCCTCAGCAGCCACCTCTATTACTTTTAGGGACACTGGTTCTTGTGTAACAGTGCCTTCCACCTGCATTTCTGAATTCAATGCTTGTGTTGCTGGTTCTTGTGTAACAGCAACATCCTTTAGATTCTCTTCCTGCATTTCTAACATTATTTCTTGTGTTGTTTGTTCTTGTGTAGCAGCAACATCTTTGTTCTCCTGCCTCCGAGATTGGATATCTTCCCCATCGTACAGCTCTTCCTCAAGGATCTCAGTGTCACCTGAGACTATTGTCTATTCATCCTCACTCCACTGTATATCAGGTATGACATCCATCCCTGGTTCATCTTCTAATTGAAATTCAAGAATCCCTGCTGCAATTCCCAAGGATGTTGGTTCTTGTGTTACAACATCCTGGATTACCTCTTCGTCCTCCTGTAGTTGCAATTCTTCTCTAAGCCCTGTATCATGGGAACATTCTAAGTTCACAGTGCAATCCTTATCTCCATCATCATTCCTGATTTCATCCTTTTTCTCCTCTGTCATGAGATTGGTAGCAGCTTCAGCAAGGATGGTCAAAGATGTTGGTTCTTGTGTGGCAACATCTTCTTTGTTTGCAGGTTCTTCCATTATGGACGTGGGCTGTTGTGTTGTGCTAAATATGATCTCGTGGCCTTTCTTTTTGAAAATTTCCCCACAGGTGGGGAAAATCACTTGCTCATGCTCCTTGTCATGGTCAGTAGAGTTTGATCCCTCCAGCTGGTCTACAGCCTCCACCAATGTATACATTTTCTTCTCACCTTGTTTTCTGCAGGTTTACTTCCATGTCTCCACTTCCCTTTGAAGTACTTGGACTTCCTCCTTTAATAATGTGTTCTCTTCCAACAGTCCTTCAATGCTGGGTTCTTCCTCAACTGGCCTCTGTGGAGCATCCATTGGCCTTGGTACAAGGATCGGGAACTCAACCTGTGCCTCCAAGGTTTCCCATCTTTTTCTGGATGCCTCTACTACTACATTTGATTTAGTTCTTTTTCTTCTTATGGGTGAAATTATGCTAAGTTCATTAATTGGTCTCTTTCTTCTCCTTTGTGGTGTTTTCTTTTGAGGAGCTGTCATGTTAGGATTCACTGCTGAGGTCAAAGGAATGTTTTCTTGCTCCTCAGGCCGTTCCTCCTCAATTAGGGTTCCTCCTCCCCACTCAGGTGAGGATTCAATAGTAACCGGTTCAATATGTTCTTCAATTGCCTTGGCTCTACCATCTTCAGGTTCAATTGTCGCAGCATTCAATGCTGCTCCAATTTCTCCTTCTGATGGCAGAGCTACCCTGTTGTCTATGTTTTTCCCAAGATTGTTATCAATACCCTCCCCCAATGGTTCTACTTGTGTCCCCTGTTGTGCTTCTTGTGGTACAATATCATCCCCCCCCGCCCAACTACACTGGAGGGACTCTGATCCTCCTAAAGTAAAGGAGCAGGTTCCTGAGTGTGAGCTGTGTGTGCAGCTATGAATTGATCCCAGGTTATATTGTGTTGGGTGAGGGTTCTTGAAATAATTAATTTTATAAGACAATGGTGGCTGAGTGAAACATGGGGATGTTTAGCAGTTTGGACAAAATTCGCCATATCGCACAGATCATGAAGCAGATAGTATGGGATGTTTAATAAAATGCCATGTCGGAGATGCGAAAGCAAAGGTAGATCAGAATTATAAACAGTCAGGTACCTACCTTCACAAGTGATGTACTTCTTGAGAAATACAACAAATTGATCCTAGGGCCGTGGTAGTGAGTGTAGGGCAATTCCTCTTCTTGATGATTGAACTTTCTCCCCCTCTCATAAAAATGTTTCTCATGGAGTCAGCGTGGGAACTTGTCGTCCAAACCATGCCTGTCCGACCTGTGGAAGAGTAGTAACCTCGGATATAATGGCTTCAGAGACTTCTATCTGCAGTCCCCATACCACGGAGTGAGTGTCTCAGAGGTTTAAAACAAATTGCAGAGCTGCTTTCCGGTTAAATCCGTCCAGTCGCTCAAAGAATTCGATCCAACCAGCGGCTTGAAAGATGGCAAAAACCTCAGGATTGGTCCTGAGTTCCTATGTACTCAAAGGTTCATGACGAGATGGAAGCCCCATAGTCTTATTTGCAGAGTTACAGAGTCCAAGAATGGATATGGCAGAGCATAGGATGCACAGGGCGCTGAGCAGAGATGTTGAGAAAAAGATGGCAAATTTGGAAAGTTTAGCGCAGAGGGAGGTTTGAAATTTTTATGCCAAATTGGGGAAGGTGGCGGTTATGAGATTTTACGTCGCATGAGGGAAGGGATTAATTAAGCCATAATGATACTACATATAAAGGCACGATTGATATAATTAAATCAAATCAACACTTAATCACGTGAAAATCAAAGCCATACCTCGTGCGACTGTGCGTCGGATAGCCTGCGGAGAATGGTGGAACATGTGAGTGCTGACGCTGCAAATTCGGGCTCGTGCACAGGAATTAAGTTGATAATAATAACATGGATAATGCCAAAATGCCTTCCGCCAGTGAAACAAAAACCATCGCATCACCGGGGTCGAAATTATGCCAAATTGTCTGGCACGAGTGGGATAAATCAGAGCCATATCTGATAGTGGAAGCAAATTTCTGTCGTTAACATAGGAGTTACTACTGTAGGCTACAAGAGAACAATATTTAATGCTAGAAATGTCTGCCAAATAGAGCGGAATTGTAGTTGACCCGCGTGATATTGCGGCTGATTAAGAAGATGTTACAGCCGCCAAAAATGATTCACGGTGTCAAGAAAAAGATTGGCGGTAGTAGGAAAAATCATGGCTGCCAGGGAAAAGCTTGACAGTCCTCAGAAAATATGTCACAGGCGTCGGCAAATACATTGCAGCCATCGGGAAAGATGTTTCAGCCGCCGGGAAATGTGTTTCAGCCACCGGGAAATGTGTTTCAGCCGCCGGGAAATATGTTTCAGCTGCCGGGAAATATGTTTTAGCCACCGGAAAATGTGTTTCAGCCGCCGGGAAATATGTTTCAACCGCCGGAAAATGTGTTTCAGCCGTCGGGAAAGTTTATTTTGGGAAAAAAGGGAAAAAGCGATGCAGGAAAGAAGAGGAAGATGACTCCCGTTCGACGGGCCCATTCTAGTCATTCGCCTGGTACTTCCCTGCAAATTTTTTTTGAAAAATAACAACACCCAAAAAGATCAATTGCAAAAGAAAAATAAAGAATTATACGCTACAGTAGGAAAAAAAATATTATTTATGTACAGCGATTCAAAGTGCGATTTACAGTTCAAGGGTTGGCAGAGGCAGAGAGAAGTTCCTGCCCTGGTGTCAGCTGATACTCTGGATCGGCGGTGATTTGCGAAATGAATGCATCTTTCGAAATAGGCTTACGATACAGTCGTAGTCTGTGGCCATTAGCAAGTAAGGGTATGTGATTGTCATCGATGGTCACCAGACGGACAGTGCCGTTGTCAAAGACCCTGTCAACCAAGTATGGACCTAGCCACCTTGTACACAATTTACCTTTAAAATCCCTTTTGAATCTGGAGTCATAGAGTAATGCCCAGTCTCCCTCGCTAAATACTTTCTTTTTAATAAATCGGTCATCCCACTTGGATCTCTGTTGTTGGAGCAACAAAGTCTGGTCCACTACAGCTAACCGCTTCTCGTCCAATTCATTTAATTGATTCAATCTTCACTTCTGAGCTTCTGGTACATCTAGATTCATTTCGGTGGCTATCTTCAGGGTTTTAATCTCAAACTCAATTGGAAATATGGCACTCTTTCCATACACTAGATCATATGGGGAGAAACCTATGGTGTCATGCCAAGTCGTGCGATATGCCCACAGTGCTTTCGGAAGCCTGTCAGCCCAATCCTTTCAATGGATCTTAACTGTTTTAGTAAGGATTTTCTCAATGACCTTATTGGTACTTTCCACCTGACCATTGGCTTGGGGGTGGTAAGGTGAAGACACCCGGTGCTGCACATGATATTTCCAGAGCAAGGATTCAAATTGGTGTGACATGAATTGCGCCCCCCCATCGGTAACTATTTCTTTTGGTACCCCGAAGCGGCTAAATATCTCACTGTACAAAAAATCAATCACTGCTTGGTCAAGGCTACAGCCTCCACCCACTTGGTCATATAGTCGGTACAGACCAAAATGTAGACCTTCTGCTTGGAAGGAGGACTGATAGGGCCAACAAAATCCAGTGCCCATCTATCAAATGGTTCCACTACAAGTTGGGACTGTAGGGGCATCTGATCTATTTTATCAGGCTGGCCCATCCTTTGGCAGCTATCACAGGACTGAACATACTTTTTAGCATCCCTGAACAGAGTCGGCCAGTAGTAGCCCATCCGCAATGCTTTATGCCCCGTTCTTTTATCTGCAAAGTGCCCTCCACAAGGCTCCTCATGACAGGATTTTAGTATATCAAAGATCTCATCTTCTCTTACACATCTCCTGATCTCAATATCGGGCCCTATGTAGAAGAGATGACCATTTAGCCAAGAAAACCTGGCACTTCACTGAACAATTTTTCTTTTTTCTTGTTTAGACATATAGGGCGGGAGCTTTCCTGCAACCAAATAGTTAGCGACGTCTACATACCATGGAGAATGAGCTGAAAGTGCGAATAGATGTTCATCTGGAAAAGATTCCTCAATAGGCAAACTGTCATCATTGTTAGTAAGACGGCATAAAAAATCAGCAACAACATTTTCTTTCCCAGGTTTATCTATAATGGTGATATCAAATTCTTGCAACAACAAAAGCCATCTGGTTACTCTGGCATTGGTAACAGGTTTATTCATTAAATATTTAATGGCAGAGTGGTCAGTGTGCACAAATGTAGGATACCCGGTGATATAATGTCGAAATTTATTGATAGAGTAAACAATAGCTAGGAATTATTTTTCAGTAACAGTATAATTAAGTTCAGCAGGGGCTAAGTTTTTACTTACATAGTAGATGGCATAAGGTACTTGACCATCCTGCTGTCCTAATACTGCTCCAATGGCAGTGTCAGAGGCATCTGAAGAAATATGGAAGGGCAGGGTTCAGTTAGGTCCCCTTAAGATGGGGGCTGTGGACAGCTTCGCTTTAAGCTCATCGAATGCTGTCTAGCATGCTGTATTCCACACAAACTGTGCATCCTTCGTTAACGGAGAGAACAAGGGAGAGGCCAGTTTGGAGAAATTTTCTATAAACCTTCGATAATATCCAGCATGTCCCAGAAATATTCTTACCTCTTTCTGAGTTGAAGGGGTAGGTATATTCTTTATCACTTTGATTTTTGAAGGGTCTACCTGAATGCCATTGGCAGAGATAAAATGCCCTAATACCACCCGCTCACTCATCATCATATGGCACTTTTCAGTGCTTAATGAGAGCTGAGTTTGTTCACAGCAAATTAAAACCTTCTTTAAATTCTCTAGGGCTTCGTCAAAGTCCCTGCCATAGGGAGTAAAATCATCCATGAAAATTTCCATGCTATCATTGACTAATTCAGAGAATATGCCAATTACAGCTCTTTGGAACGTTGCTGGTGCGTTACATAATCCAAAGGGAAGCACTATGTAGGTAAACATTCCCCAGGGACAGGTGAAGGTGGTTTTATCCTGATCCTCAGGAGCAATCTGGATTTGGTTGTACCCACTAAAGCCATCTAGGAAGGAGAAGAACTTCTTCCCTGACAGGGTATCAAGTACTTGGTCAATAAAGGGCAAAGGGAAATGATCATTTTGAGTTGCTTTGTTCAATTCCCTGTAATCAACACAGACCCTCCATTTCCCATTTTTCTTGGGTACAATTACGAGTGGAGAGACTCACTCACTATCTGAAATAGGATATATAAATCCTGCTTCCAAAAGTTTCTGGATTTCCTCCTTCACTATATCCCTCGGATTGGGGTTCATGCGTCGTTGGGGTTGACACACAGGCCGGGATTCACTTTTAATATAGATGTGATGGGTGCACAGATTAGAGGGAATACCCCTCATATCTGTATACTCCCAGGAAAATGCCCCCTTATGTTCTTTCAAGAGGCTAATCAGGTGTTTCTGTTCCTCTAAGGAGAGACTAAGATTGATATTCAAAGTCCTTCCAGGATCTACCTCAATAGGAATACTTTTTGAATTTTTCAAAACCTGGATTATGTTTGTGACACCAACTAAGGCTTCTTCTGTAAGATTTTCTTGTTCTTCCTTGCCCAGGGTAGTGTTCAGAATTTGATAGACCTCTCTATTCACTAAAGTGGGTTCACTAATGAAATTTCTAATAGTATCATCCTCTGCTTCATTTTTAAAACTTAAGGCCTTCCCTATAGTTAATAGTGGCTGAACATCCTCCTCCTCCTCCTGCTCTATCCAAAGGGATGTATCAGCCTCTAGACTTGGCCGAGCTGGAGGATAAAGGGTGATATTTTTAGTATCCATACCATCATATATAGTCGTGGACCCCGATCGACAGCTGATGCAAGCATCAGCTGTGGCCAACCAAGGTCTCCCCGGGATCAATGGGTGTCCCCCCAACTGCGATTTTGGTTGTAATACCAAAAAGTCAGCTGGGTATTCCCATGAATCTACTGAGATGACAAGGTCGTCCAGGATCCCTTCAGGTCTGATGGTGGATCTGTCTGCTAATTCCAAAATAGTAGGGGTCGGTCTAAGATTAGTGAGCCCAAGCTTCTTTACAGTCTCTATTTTATAACATTGATTGCTGCTCCTAGATCCACTAGCATGTTGGGTATCTGTGTCTGTCCTATCTGTACAGTGACGGTAGGATTTCCAGGGTCATCATATTTAGTCACAGGGGATTTTCCTGTTATCAAGGCAGATAAGTTCCCTATGACATGAACCATAGGAGGATCCCTGGGTTTTCTTCCTATTCTCTTAGTGCACAGGTCCCGAACTGTTCTAGCGTAAATGGGCACATCTTGAAGAGCTTGAAGAAGGGGGATTTTGACATAAAGGTTCCTTAACTCTCCGAGGAGGTTAAACTGAGGTTGCCCCCCCCCGTTCTTGGTAGCATTAGTATTTCGGGGTATGGTGGTTGCTTTATCAACTGGGAAGGTTGTGTATTTTCAGATTTATCGTTGGATGTTTCAGCCATCCCTTTATCGTCAGATGTTTCAGCCGTCCCTTCTAAGGGGTTCCCAACATATTCAATGATAGGAACTGTGTCAAATGGATGCTGTGAACTCTCCTCTTATTTATGCACAGAGGGTGAAACATCCTCTGTAATTACGGGTTCTACAATTTTCCCAGATCGTAAATGGATGTCATTACAGGGGACAAGGGAAAAAGAGTAGGTTGGCATATTGACAGTCTCCAATTGATGGACTACCTTATTATTCAGGTTGGGATTAGGTTGGGCAGGCAGCTGGCGTCGAATCGGTATATTAGGTACAGAATTGTTTTGCAACTGCTGAGGTAGGTATTGAGGATATGGAGGAAATTGACGGAATTGGGGAAACTGAGGAGAATATGGTGACTGTTCAGGTGGAGGTGATTGAGGAAACTGGTTCCCAGGATGGAAATTCCTCCATCTAGGAGACCACGACGTGGGTTGATGTGGTGGCTGTGTCTAAGGACTCAATGAGTTATACTTTTGTATTGCAGGTTGGGAAGAATTCCACTGAGTATGATTTGAAGGGAATTGTGTATTCACGTTTTGCATATTATTATTCCAATTTCCCATATTATTCAAAAATGGAAACGAGTCTGGAGGCATAGCTTGATTTTGAGGCTACCACGGTTTCTTCTGTACAATAAAGTAGGCTCCTTCCACATCCGGGTTTGATGCCTGCAGAACGGCCTTTACTTGAGGAAGTGAGGGGCATTCCTTCATGTCGTGGTTCAGCTCACACAACTGACATACGTTTACTTTGTAAAGCGGGAATTCTCTCAGCAGATGATTCTTTCTACATCGGGGGTATAACACACCTAATGTGAGATCCTCCACTGCTTGTTTTTGTTTTGCTTTCAGAACATCGATCTCCGAAGAGATAGAGCTTATCATTTCTGTTTTAAAATTTTCAAGGAGATTTCCTATCTCTGCGCGGGTAGCGCCTCCATTGGATGATTTCTGCGTTTTGTCGAAGACGTCACGTTCTAGCTTATCTCGTTTGTCCCGCTTATTGTTCCTGGAAGACCCCTTGGAGTATCTCTTGCACAGTTCCACAATTTTTTCAAAAGGTTCTTTGGAGATATCTCCCTTGCCAAGCAGGTTTAACATATCTAGAAAATCATCCCTGATCCCACGGAGCAAGATGATATTGAGTACCTCCAGCCCCATGTTCATCTGCCCAGCTCTCTACACATTGTACAACAGTCTTTCCACGAAATCCTCCAAAATTTCGTCCTCCTTTTGCACCATTTTAAATAATTCCTCTCTCTTTTCTTTGGTGTTACAATATTCCTGGTATTTCTCTAGGAACACTTGTTTCATTGCATTCCAATTAGCAACGGTTCCTCCTGCAAGGCTCATGAACCAGCATAATGCATTGTCCTTCACGGTAGTAGGAAAAAGTTTTAGCTTTTGGGCATCGGTGATATAATCATAGCTGTGACAAAGAATATCGAATTCAAAGAGGAATTCGTCTGGGTCTTCTGCCACCTTTCCATGGAAACGAGGTAACACCGATGGTAAGATATTTTTCATAGGAGCTGCCCCATCCGGTTGTTGAATCAGAAATTGCAGTGTAGCCACCGTTCCTTCTGGCAGGGAGCGATTTTCATGATGATAGTTTTCTCCCATTACTTCTTCCTTGTCAGCCCTGTGTCTGTTACTCATCTCCTCTTTTGTTTTCTCCTCTTCAGTTTTCTCCTCTTCGTTTCATTCTGCATTCCGTTCTGCGTTCTTTTCTTCGTCCTTCTCCTGTTCCTCTTTCTTTTCTTTGTTCCTCCACTGATCCAAGAACTTCTGGTGGTACTGATCCCACTCTTCCTTAGTTACAACCCTCCCATTTATGTGGTAGGTCAGACCCTTACCAGCAGGTCCGGTTGTAACAGCTGTGTCTTCGTCTGCAGCGATGTTCGAGGGAGTCGCAGCTGCTCGTGGATTCTCCACCATGGATCCTGACGATGGCGCCTCAGGATTGGCATGATTCCTTCTGATAGGATTTTCTTGAATATGAGATCTGGTGGATGAATTAGTTCTGTCAACAAGATCGTCGATGAACGTCCTTCTACCCAACGGTGTTCCTTGACCGCGACCCGAGCCACCTGCACTATTAGTATTTTGTGGGGTTTTGGTAGGTGGGAGTTGATTGCGTTTTACCCTCGTCGTATTCATGTAACCCAAATCATCTCATCAAAGAGAATTAAAAAGAGAAACTAACTAGAAACAATTACCAGATGCAACGAATGATAGTGTTTAATTTTATCCTTCCCCGGCAACGGCGCCAAAATGTCGAGCACCCTAAATGCAGATAAATTATTATCAACACACAGAGCATACGATATTTATTGTCAACCTGAGAAATTCTTTTATTTCAAAGGATAAATGCACAGTCTATGCTTAAACACTAGACCATTATAATTAAACACTTTATCCTCTAACAACCATGTTCATCCCTCAGAACTTGTGTAATCCCACTAATCTTCTAAACACTACAAATTCAATTTCTTCCTATCATGTATCAATCAAGAAATGAAATCATATTCAAACAACAATTGCAGATCAAAAGGAAATCCTATTCATATCCCAAAACAAATGATTCGCCTATTCAATCTAATCACTCTTGAAACCCATAAACATAAACTGAATGTAGTCTAGAAATTCAATTGCGGAAGATCGAATCCAGCTATTCTAAGGAATTGAGTTGCAGAAATGAAAATCAACAATTATAACAGTAAAATAATTGCAAGGATTCATGGGATGACAATCTGAGACCGTGAGATGAACAGAGCTGTGTACAGCTATTATATGAATTGCATAAAGAAAACTATCTAATCAGTCGACTGTTATTCTGTACCAATTATCAATCTCAGGAAAATGTAATACTGCAAATCCACACATGCTACTACTGCGCACACAAGCAATATAATCAACAAAACATCACACAACAATGCATTCAGAAATCCTACTTTAACTCAGCAATCTCTGCGGAAGGTGGGCCCAGCCTTCACATAGAGACGCTGGATGAACAATGTACAACTACCTTAAACCAGCGGCTACTCTTTGTATTAAAAGAAGGAATGATTACAGATTACCTCCCTGTCAATACAAGAATGAATTATTTATGATCCAACAACCCCCAGGGTTGAGATAGCTTCTCACTTTTATACATACAAACTATAACATCCGATCCTATTACAAAGGGCAGCCATGAAGATCTCTAATCTTCAGGTGCCCTGAATAACACTGGTTGTTACAAGGCGTGGCATGGTGCAAATATAGAAAATGAGAGAAAGTTGTTGACTGGCCTGGAAGTGGCGATCTTCTCAGATCACCATGATATTCGAGCAGCTATCCTGAAGATCCCCCAATCATAGCACATTTTGTTACAACTACTCTTGTACGGCTTTGTCTGGAAGGTTGCATAAGAACCATGTGCCTTAGTTGATGATTGAAGGATTGAGGATCCTCTTGAATCACGAACACCCCTTGTTCCAAGACTTGTTCAGCTCCGCCTTCCTGCAGTCTACTCATCTCACGCTATCTTCATAAATCACAACATATTAGCACAATTTTGAGAGATACACAGCCTTAATTGTCACAATCATAAGCATTAATAAGATAAAACAAGAATCAGTCTTACCTTGGCAATTTAGGGATTAAGGTGAGGAAAACAGGTCTAATTGACATGCTGAATGGTGTAAAACAAGGGCAGAAAAGGTGATTAAGGATGGTTAAAAAGGGACCAATTATGGGCTCAACATATGTGCAGAGCATATTTGACATGGATGCTAGATTGGTTCCTCTCATGGTCAGATGTGAGTGCTAGGCCTTTCTGATAGGGTTGTGGGATTGGTTCCCACATGGTCAGATGTGAGTGTTGGGCATTCCTTTTTGATATGATTATAGGATTGGTTCCTACATGATCAGATATAAGTGTTGGGTGGGCCATTCTGACTTAGGGTCAAATATAAGCACTGAAGAAGACCTACATGGAGGCTAGGCCTAAAACTAGCATGAAAAAGGGATGGCTCTATAGAACTTCCTGTGACGAGAATAATCATGAGATAGCACCCGTGATTATCTAGTGATGATGATCCAGCAGAGATGATCCAAATCCTGAGATGATGCTCCAGAGATGGTCCAGATTGAGGGATGATCTAGATCCAGTGATGATGATCTAGATCTAGTGATGATCCAGATCCAGGTGAAGATGACTTGAAGATAGAGATGACTTGAAGGTGAAGATGAAGAAGACTTGATGATGATCTAGATGATACAGAGAAGAATACTTGTGCTAATAAATTATGTCGAGAGAATATCTTCCTAGTTAAGAGGGAGTGTTGATGTAATTGTAAATTCAGAATGTATTCGCTTGTATTTCTTATGTATTGTAACCTGATGTTTATTCTAGAATGTATTTGTAATGTACTTGAGTCATGTCATGCCCCGAGGTTCCTATCGGGAGTTTTTATAATGTAAACAAGTCATTTCAAGTCAAGGTGGGTAACCCTCCTATTGTCTAAGGTTTAAAGTCCCCACAGTTCGAGGGCACTAGGGTTATTAGACTCACCTTGTGAAGTTGGCCCTAGTTGGGTTTAGTCAATTCAGGAATTAGTATAAATAGAGAGCTAGCCTCTCTATTTAACACACACTCACTCACACTCAGTTGTAGTGCATAGATGAGGAAGAGAAAGAGACTGGGGCAAGGAAGAAAGAGGTTATTGCCGTTGGGATATCATCTTACTATTTTGGGGTTTCACTTTTGGTACTGATTCTATCTCTGAGAAAGTTGCAGGGTTTTCTCCATTTATGGTTTCCCCGAGGAAAAACACTGTGTTCATTGTCTCTTGTGTTTGATTGATGTGCTTGTTGTTCTCTCAGTTAAAGATCCTAATGTTATGCTAGCTTAATGTTAAAAATCTAACATCTATTCGCTCAAGATTACATTTGTCACTGGTTTTCAAAGCATTGTACTAGCAAATTAAATCCTTACGACCATTTATCCTATTATTTTTATACTATAGTAAGTTTTGACCAGGTTTTCCAAATTTCAAGCATAAATGGCATTTCACTTAATAAAATCCACTTTTCACAATGTGGAAAGAGGGGATCTCTTTTTTTCAAATCATCGAGGAAATCCATTCCCGACTCCCTCTTTTCGCAGTGTGAAAAATGGAAATCGTAAGTTACAAGTTCATAATAAAACTTTCTATATTACCGACTTTCACTTTCCGTAGTGCGGAATGTGGAAATCGGAAAAGTATTTGTGTCATATTTTTTTTCGTATTTCTTGATTTCTTCTTTTTGCATTGTGGAATGCGAAATTCATAACTTTGATTTTTTTTTTGGAAATTTTTTTTTTGATTTGCTTTCTCCTTTCTGCAGTGCAGAATGTGGAGGTCAGAAACACTAAATCCAAAGTTTCCCAATAATTTTTCTGAATTTTTTATTTGTGTGCCTTCATCTCAGTCATTTGTAAGTTTTAGCTAGATCCATGATCTAGATTTTTTTTGCCATTGATTTTTTAGCTATATAGTATGTTTGAAGTTTTTAGGTTTTTACCATTTGTTTTACCTACGTTTTTTTTGTTTCTGTATACTTTTACTACACTTTCTTTTCGATCGAGCTTACATCTGTCACTGGTTTTCAAATATTTATACCAATAAGTTAACTCCTTACAACCATTTATCCTTTTATTTTTACACTATAGTAAGTTTTGACAAGGTTTTCCAAACTTAGAGCATAAATAGCATCTGCGGATCGCAAAAACACAAGATCAAAAATGGCTTTGGAAGAGGAAAGGTCTAAGCACCCAAGCTTCAGAGTATTCACAGACACTAGTGGGAATATTTCTGAAAACCAATATTTTGACTGGTCAAGAATCTAATCTATTTTAGATAATTACGATTTCTCAGGAATTCCTCATGACCATCTAGCTCACATCAGAATTCGAAGCTCACAAATCCATCAATTTGCTTCCAGACCACCAGTTATTCCCTACATAGACGAAGTGAATTTGGAACATGACGGATGCTAACCCTGAGGAATGATTTTTCAATGACCACATTGGCATTTTTCTAGACTTATTCAAACCTGATATTTTTTCCTAGGCTTATGTGCTTGGACTCCCAAAACAACTATTGAACTGTAAGTTCCTTGATGAAGCAATCTCCCGTTTCGAGTATGAATATTTGGTGAAATCATGGATGGAAAACCATACCCTATTTAATTCAGAACTAGGTAATATCTACCCTACTTCATCGTTCAAGGAACCATTTTCACTACTCACAGCCATGTTCTATCGGTTATATGGTGAGGAAAATTGCACATTTTTTGAAGAAGAATGGATTTCGACAGCCCAACACATTCTTGTTACAAGTGAGTCCTTCAATTGGGCTCAAATATTATCTGTTAATTTGCAAGAGCAAATTGATAAATACCCAAAATCCCAAGAAAGAAAAAAACACCAATTTTACATGTCGTCTTATGTCATGGACGTTTTTTGTGCGACTTCGTCATTTCTTGACCTAGGTTGGAATTAGCAGAAGGATTGTCCACCCGTCCATATTTACTACTCTGACATGTGGGAGGATAATTCTGTTCCTTTCATATATGACATCTGCTACCTTTTCTTAGGGTCCATGTATCATAAGATATTCAAGGCCGATGCTCTGACATTTTCAGTAGGATCCAGGGCTTTAATTGTTCTACATGGAGATTGGTACATCAGGGAATATTTCACTTATTTTAGAATTTGGGGAAGCAACATCATCCATTTTTTTCCTAGAATTGTTCTAGACCGCATGGTCTTATAGTAATTTTCCTTTCAAACCATCATCGATGGCGCCCATCTAAAATTGGATAAGAACAAGAGGAAGACTTGGCTTAAGTTCCCTCTATATATAGATTCTTTGCTTATACAAAATTCTACCCATGAAACTGTGCTGGATAAGGATTTTACAACAATGAATCTGGGAGAAGCTGGCAAAAGGATGCATGATCCTAAGGATTTCATCGCTAGCCTTTTTACTCAAGAAAAGGCTAAGTTCAGTTATACACATGAATATTTGCTAGATGATTCCATGTACATGGAATTCGTTGATTTTTGGGAAGCACTAGAAAAGATCATTGTTCCATAGGTAAAGTCCCATGTTTACAAATATCAGAAAGAAATCAAGGATTCTACCCTTTATTTTAGAAAATGGAAATTTCAAGAAGAGGAAAAGGTTGTAAGGAAAAACATGGAAAGAGAAGAAAAATAGCAAGAAGCAACAGCTTCTACTTTAGCCTCCCATTCCAAAGACAAAGGAAAAAATTTCATAGAAACCCTTGGGAGTGTCACTCTTCCCAAGAGATGGAAGCTCTTCAAAGAGGAGAAGAAGTCAAACAAGGTCTATCCAAGCTCAGTGCTTGGCTTTGGACACATGTCCAAGAGGATGAACCTCAGCCCAATAAGAAGAAAACTCAGCTTGTTTCTCATCAATCACAAGTGCCTAAAGAATTAGTGGCTCAAACATAGTAAACACCTCATCAGGTTCTCAGGGATAAACAAGGATTGCAGATACCTGCACTTTCCCTTCAAGAGAAAGTGCCTCCTAAAGTTCCTATGATCCAACAGGTTGAGCCTCAACCTAAGCATGAGATTGAGATCCATCAAATTGATAGTGATCTAGAGGAGGATATTGCAAACCCCACTTTCCCTGTCAATATCTATACCTCTAGTACATATTATGTCCCTGATTCACACTTTTCAGGAGATATTTTTCATGCTTTATTCCCTCGGTCTTCTTTTTACCATGTGGATTTAAAGCATGTTCTTAAGGACATTTCTAAAGATCCATTAGTATCAGCAGAATTTCCTAGTGATACTCACCCTCCTTCCCCATGTGTTTCATCAATTACCCATAGAGCTCATACTCCCACCACATCTTCTCATATCCTTTTTTCCCAAGTGGAAACCCCTTCCATCTCTATTATACCTTCTTCACAAACTAAAACCCCTATTCCCACTTATTCCACTTCCCTCATATCTATTCTCCCTACTTTCACCTTGGACATTTTCCCACTTAATGTAGAAATATTGGTCTCATAATAAGAACACCAGTCATAAACCTCGGCCCAAAAATAAGCCCTTTCAATTGGAGAAGACATGACAGATTTTGGAGAAGATGCAGTTGTTTCCTTAGGGAAATATTTTTGGAGCAAGAAGGACAAGTCCATTTTGAAGAAAGGTTCGAAAAGGACAAGAGAAGACACACTCAAACATGTGCCTACCTTTGATCAATTTTTTTGGAGAACTGATGGCCCTAATGAAAATGAAGGATCATTAGATACAGTAGCCACTATGGGATCCTTTGTAGGGGTTAACTGTAACTCAATGTCTCACCTGACTAAATATCTCCTTAGTAAGGAACAGGAACTACAAAAATAAAGAAAGGATATGGAAGCAATTGAGCCACATCACCTTAAGGATATTGAGCTTCTTAAACAAGATCATGAAGATAAACAAAGACATTCAAAGAATAAAATCGACAGTCTCAAGCATCATCTTGAGAAATCAGAAGTCCTGAACAAGCAACAGGATAATCACAATGCTAGCCTAGAGAAATTACTCAAAGAGTTACATATATGTTTAGCTACCTCATCATTTTCAACATTAACACCTGAAGAATTCAAACAATTGGCTTGTAAGGTAAATGAGCAATATCATCAATCCAGGATCAGTATGTATACATGGTTATGTGAAATATAGGAACTGTACAAATCATTTGAAGAACAGTCGGATGTCATGTAGGATCATCATACTCATAAAACTGCAGTAATTAAGGCATCGAAAGATGTGATTGGATATAAAACACATATCAAAGACAGGCCAAAGGATATGCCAATCATGGTTAAAGTTCATGATAAGAAAATCGGAGTGACAATTGAAAATTGGGGAAGCCTCTATGATGCACTAGGAAGAATCATCCAAGATGACTAGGAAGAATGCAAGTGTAGATGGACAACTTCAAAGGTTTTACTCCATTTATTAGGGTTTCCTATGTTAGAACCGATTGAAGAAGCACCTTCCCCCAAGCTAAAATTATATGAAGTTAAACGATCTTTTGTTGTAGCCAAGGAGTAAATTCAGCGTGTCATCCAACTTAACCTGCGAGAGATTACGAGGTGGATCGAGACACCTAATTTTGTGATGGTTAGGATAGAGGTTTATGTTGGTAAATGGAAATGATGAAGAAGAGGGAGATCACATCTGATATTTTGAGGGAAGAAATACATCTAGAATAGGATAAATCTCAGGACATTGATTTCTTAATGGACTTAGATTCCAGGTCACATTCCTCCCTTGAGAAAACTTAAACTATTTGATCTTGTAATCCCACATGTTGGTAATTTTATTTTGTTGTAATACTTTGTAATATAATTTAAAGGGAAAGATTTCCCAAGTAGGGGAGAGGAATTTTTTGGAGACTACATGTCGATGTATTTCAGATATCTTAAACGAATGTTTTTGTGTGATTTATGTGATTTATTGTGTTTTTAATAATTAGTAAATGATCTCTGATACTAATTTGTTAATTAGTATTACCTCTTGGATGTATTGAATATTTCTCAGCTTCTCGATAAACCTTATAAAATATTTGGTTTGACATTTTTTTGAAGTTGCTTGTGGAGACTGATCTTAGCCTGCTTATTTGTATGTTAAGAAATAAAACCCCTTTTACCTTTATCTTTTCGAATCATCCAAACTTTGTTTCATGCCATATACCGACCCAATCAAGTGGGAAGTTGACCATGCAATCCCTAAAGAACGGTTTTGCAATGATCTGTATTGGAGAAGGAAAACGAAAGACATATTAGGAAAGCTCCGTATTTTTGGAAAAAGTGTATTATTTTGCAATTGAATAAAATAACATTATTACTTATGTTATGTTCTATGCTTATTTATTAAATTTGTTTCATCATTTTTGAGTTATTCTTATATATTTTTGGTATACTGATCATAGGTTATTGACGTATTAAATGTGTTTATTTTTGTACTGGATTTGCATTACAATTTTGACATATGAAATGTACATTGGAAAAATGTATTTATTTAAGTTACATACTGTTTTAATGCAACTGATGAATGGTTATTGATTCGTAATACAAATTTGTCAATTAGTATGGATTCATAGGATAGTTTTGTATTTATATAATACTTTAGATAAAGCATTGAAATTGTTATTGTTGAGTTTTATTTAAAGTTTATTTAAGGAAATAAGAGTTGATCTATATCTTTTATACATTGAGGAATTATTTCCTTGTATCAATTATATATCATAACTGTCCTTCCTAAAAACTTTCACAGTCAATGTCTCAGTTTCCTGAGATAGTTTAGTATAGAACCCAATTATTTCAAAATTTATTGGATCTTTCTTGAAACAAAAGCATATCTCATACATTAACAAGTGACAAAAGAAAAATAGTACATCTATATAGAAACAATGAGAAGCTTCAAGCACAATTTGGTTTAAATACTTTGAAGCAAGTAAGCATTCCTCTTGTTTCCTACATTGGACATATGGATTGTTTTTCATTTGAGAGTATCTGGAAAAAGAGAAAGGTGAAGAAATGTGAAGGCCTGAAAGAGATGTAACTCCTGATATTGTAGTGAATGTAAGCCCTTGTCTATCAATGGTTCCAATATCTATTGTTACATTTTCTAGGGACATACCTTGAGATTTATGAATTGCTAAACCCCATGCCATACGAAGTGGTAGTTTCCTACAAGATCCTATTGTTGTGGGAGATATTGGAACACAAGTGGGATTAGAAGCATCCCATAAGGGTCCTTTGTAATGGAGGAATTCGACAACAACAAAGGATGGTAAGGTAGGAGGTTGTTCATTGGCGTTGTAGACAATGTTAATGAATTTTCCAAGTGAGCTGTTAACAAGTCCTACTTGAAGCCATAAATTAGCATTTAACATGGCTTGTTGGCCAATAACAAGAAGGACCTTTAATGGAAATTGTTTGTCATCAATTGATTGGTGGGCATGTTTGTTCCTTTGTTCTGCAAAGCAATGTGCAATTGGAATATTAATTTGTTTCAACATGTGTTTGTTGTGCAATGCAACAGAGCTATTTTTGGGATACAAGTTGATATATTGTTAAAATGAACAGTTTTCCATATGTGAAAGGCATGAGGTTTTTCTTATCATTAGGATTGCCTAGTATTCAAAAGTTGGTGTTGCTCTTCGAAGGTTTAGAAAGAATTGGAAAAAGGCAGTTTGAGAAGGGTTATTTCCTTTTTGTTGTAAAATCATTTCGAGCATGATAAAAGTATCAAATGTACACCGAAGAGAAGTTCTAACGGATGAGCTTGCATACATGGGGATTTCCTTTATAGGAGGAAATTGTCTGAATTCACCAAGAAGGATTATGGAACAACTGCCAAATGGGATTGTACAATGCGAAGGAAAATCCTAACGTAAGCGTGCATCAATTTGGGTTAACATTTTTGGGCCAATAAGGTTCATTTCATCTATGAGAATATAGCGAATATGGCATAGTCATTCTTGAAGTTTTGAAATGGATTGGCCTTCAAGGGGCTCCATTTCACCAATGGGTATTCGAAGAGAAGAATGTATTGTAGATGCATGTATGTTAAAAGAAGCAACACCAATTTGAGCAAGGAGAAGAAGTATGGATGTAGTTTGTTCATATGCAGTTTAGAGTGCATATTTCAAGCAAGATATGAGTTAAGATTTCCCAGTGCCTGCAGTACCTTGAATCACGATTTTGAGTGGTTGAGCAGGTGTAGTGTTTCTAAAATGGGAAATGAAAAGATCAAAGGTTGTGCGTTGTGTGGGAGACAAGGAATTAGGTGAATTGGACAATGACGGGGTGTCTTCAGGTAGTTGGGTGGAAAATAAATTGAGGTCAATGAATGATGTTGTTGTCTCCTGCAAATGGGTGGTTATATTGTTATCTGTTCAATTGTGATTTTTGTCAAAATCACAATGTCCAAGCATTTCAAGGTCATCAATCTGGATGTTATTTCCTGGTTGCATTTGAGAGAGAAGTTCCCATTCATCCATGCTATGGGGAAAGGGAAAGCTAATAGAATCTAAGTTTGAATCATCAGATAGAGGTGTAGAGGGTTCTTCTTGTGCACATTCAAAATGCCACAAAACATATGTGCCTTTAATGTGATTGCAATAAGAAATAATTTCAGAAGTTGTTGTTCCAAATATCTTGAGAGATGGAATGAAAAGGTTTGTATAGAAGAAGTTCCCTCCAACAAAATGGTTCAAAAGATGAAGAATCAAAGGGAGGAATGAAAGTGAATTGTGGATAAACTCTAACAATATTGTGACACAAGTTTTGTTTCCATGGATTTTTAATCCTATTAGACGAGAAATACCAAGAATGAGCAGCTTCAAGTAGGGTTAGATGTTCAGGAGAAAGGGGTCTTTGCATGTATGAATATATGAAAGGAGGGGGTTGTAGGGTTGTTATTAGTGTCATTATAAACAAAGAAAAAGACACTTTGTCTCACATTTAGGAAAAATAAGTGATTGCTGCAAAGCACAAGAGGTTGTTTTTGGAGCATGTGACATGTCTCTTGTGCACTAATGTCTCGTTCTGCAAATGTTTGTGCAAGGAATTGTTTGATTGGATGAAGAATGGGTTCGTCACTTGGTGCTTCATGTGCAAGGCAAGAGAGAATCGCATGGTAGCTTTCTAATTTTGGATCTACTTTTGATGCATATTTTGAAATGTATTTGAGGACAACATGTCTAGAAAGAACATGTTGGCAATCAACATTATCCCTCCATATTGAAAGCATGGTAGGGTTGTGAATAATTAGAAGGGAATCGTTTCTTGCATGATTGTAGGTTTTACATCCATTTGGATAAATGAATAATGAAGAAGTAACTTGTAGGTCATATGAAAAACCATAGTGACATTGAACAGATGTTCCTTTTTTGTGAAGGCAAGTTGATTCTGAACTTCTAGTGTGCCTTTGAACAAAATTTACAAGTTCTTCATAGTCAACTAAGTAGTTTGATGCAAATATGGATGGCGATGCAAGAATGCATGGATCATTTTCAGTTGAATGGTGTAACCCATATGAGGACAAGTGGGATTTACAAGGATTCCAAGCTGTAACATATCTGTCAAAAAACAAATTGCAGCCTCAACTGCAAGAACATCTTCCCATTCTAAGGTGTCCATATTTGGTGCATCTTCCAACCAAATAAAACCATGAATGTGTGTGGATCCTCTATACTGCCATTCATTCCTACATTAGAGGAAAAG
The DNA here is from genome assembly GCA_001517045.1 of Pseudotsuga menziesii. Taxonomy (NCBI): domain Eukaryota; kingdom Viridiplantae; phylum Streptophyta; class Pinopsida; order Pinales; family Pinaceae; genus Pseudotsuga; species Pseudotsuga menziesii. Next base: position 75,328 of record LPNX011114849.1, read on the forward strand.
AAATATATTAGAAACGAATCGTATAAAGTGAGAATCATGAAGAGATGAATAAGAAGGAAGAGATGGTAGAATACCTGCACCATGAATCTGTTATATGAAAACATTTTTAAAGCAACTCTTGAGTGAATGTTTTGAATCTATTGTGCATGTATTGTGATGTAATAAGTGGATTTAATATTATGTTGGGAATATTCCATTGATAGTATTGAGCTAAACCGGTAGGACATCCAGTAGGCATTAGAGCATGCAAATCTAATCATTTTGTGTCAGTTGCACTAAGGGTGAAGAAGAACATTGGTGTACCTTGTTGATTGATCATTTTTGTGAGTTCAACTCTACTTTTGTTCCAATACAAGCCTGTTCCAAGTAATGAAGACCCAAACCTTGCGACCCAGTCACCAATTTTGTCATTAGGCATGTATTGCAATTGGTTAACAAGCGAAAGTATTGTGGGAGGTAGTGTGTCTTCAAGATTAATTTTGACGAAAACAAAGGCGGTAGCTTTACTCCAATGAGGCATAATTAGATTGTATATATAGTACCGAAAGCGAGGATGTTGTCCAAATCTGTTGTCATGATAGTGAATGAGGTGAAGTTCATATTCATGCATATAAAATTCATGAATGCATGGTTGTTTAAGCATTGTTCCACCTGTGGGGAACAAGGTTGTAAAATCCATGGAAAGAAGGCCTTCTGTGTTGTACTCATTGATAGGGGAGATTCCTATAGGGGTCCAATCAATGGAAGGTGGTAGTGGGATATTTGGTATGTGTAACAACTATCTAATCTCTTCAACCTTAGTTCTAGCATTAGTTTTTGTTGAAATAAACGACAAGGATTCTAACTCATAGGGTTCAAATGAATTTGGTGGTTGAAGTGTACAACAAAAACTTTGTTGATGAGATAATGTATCATTGCTATTACCATGCAAAGTTAAAGGTTAAATGTATGTTGAAATAAGAGGAAAAGAAGCTAATGCAATTGGGTTGACTTGTACATCCTTCTAGTATGGTTCGTTTTCCATTTTGTATTGGAGGGAAGCAAGAACACGTGTTCAACTAACAAACAGTTCATATGGATTTTCTGTAGAATTGCATTTGTGAACAACAAGGATTTCAAGTTCTGATATTAAACAGGGTAGGTATGTGGAAATATTGGAAATGTCTTGGGGGAAGTAGATAGTATGGAGATAATATTTATATTGACCACCATGAGTATGTGTGACTTGTAAGATTGGGTTAGCACGATTAATGAGCATTTCTTCAACTTGTGTAAGTAGTGTAAGGACAGGTGGTTGGATGCCTGGGTCCATATTGTTTTCCAATAAAAAGTGATGGCCTTCTCATTCTAGAATACAACGAGAACAAGTGTATGCAACATGGAGATTTTTCGTTACAATGCCAAGGCAACATTCTTTGCAAATTGAGCAGACATGCATATCAGCCAGTTGGTCCTTCTTTTACAAAATAGTTGATGTGCATCATCGAGGTGGGTGTTCGATGGATTTAGTATAGGGGATGGAAGTGAAGGTCTATTAGAAGGTTGGGAAAGAAATATTGAAGAAGACATATCAACATGTAAATGAATAGATCTGTAAAGAAGACATTGTTTCTTGTTGTTTTTTATCTCTATTATGTGCATATACAACTCTTCTTTGTACATTGTCTTGTCCATTGTCATGAGTCGGCATAATTCCTACAAGAAAACCGTAAACTTGTTAAAGACTTAGAAGCTTTGATTGTTGGAAACGACCCATTTTCTATATGTATTAACTACAAAGTATATGGATACAAAGAAAATGTCAATTGATTGGATATTGGGAACTAAGAATGTAAGGCTTAAAATAATATTTATGGAGTATGTATTTTTTTTCAAGTCCTAGCTTGATAATTGTAAGAAAGCAACAATATAGAATAACAAAGTGTAGTATGAGAAAGGATATATGAAAAAAAAGAAACATTAAATATAATTATTGTTCTATACAAAAGAATGAAAAGTTGTGGTAAGAAACAAGAGAACAAAGTTGTTTATTTTATAAATAAAAACAACAGAAAATTAGTATTGTATTCAAAAGTTACCATATAGGTTGCATCAACAATTTAGGTAAAAATGTTAAGTGATATCTTGTACAGTTGAATTATGAGACTGCAAAATATAAGTCCTATAAGGGAGTTAAAAAAAATACCCTGCTATGTTGAACTATGAAATAAGGACTTAAAATTGAGAATTGAAAGAATTCGTTACAGACAATAGAGAATGCTTAAGTATCAGGTCAAAAAAACCTATATATTTAAATGTACATCTGAAATTTTCGATTATGTGTTTTCAACCATGGCAATTATAACTTTTAGGCATGCAATTTCGCAGAAGGTATCTGTTCTAACTGAAAGAGTAAGAAGTAATTGTTTGTTACATATCCTCTAGACTATTTCAATAGTTGATGATGATTTAGTTGAGAGAAGACATGAGCATTTTGTATAAATTCCCATGAGTTGGTTTGCAACATCACCAAAATTTATCACAACATGAAGGTATCCAGTGACATCTTCTAAGTCAAACTTTAGTATGTATTGGTAGTCACATTCAAGAAACTCCCCATCACATTTACCACAATTGCAAATGTATTCAAATTTGTGGGCAATATTTTTCATGCTTTGTATACCATCAACAAAAATAGGGCAAGCAAGGAAATGAAAGTCATCCATGTTAACATTTGAGATGGTTGCTACAAGAGAGTACCAAACAGGTTTTTTAGATGGTTGAAGAGTTTTCAGCTCAATGATGGTAATGATTTTATGAGGAGAGGAATGAGTGGCATTGAATTTTTGGCTCAAAGATGGTGATGCTGAAAGAAATCCATTGTCATGAAACCATTTCTAGAGAACTGAAGTTTCTTCAATATTTGGGTTTATAAAAATAGTAGTCTTGGAAATAATTCCAACATTTTTTCCATTAAAATATGTAACACGGTTGCCTTTGATTGCTACAGCTGTAGGAGTAGGTAAACCACGAAGGCCGGCAAGATGGGATCCTTCAATTTGGAAATTCTGTCCCCAAAGTGTTATGTCAATACTATAGCCTGGCATGTCACGGAGTCCAATGTTTCACCTAACAGTCTCAACACCATCCCATTTTCGTATCATGGATGTAGGTGAAAATGAAATGACAAGTCCAAAAAGGTCAACAATGGAATTGACAAGTATAGTTTGAATCTCCTGAATAGTTTTAAAGTTAAAGCAATATAAAGGTATTAAGGGGTGTTCTTCTAAGCATGGTTGGATGGCTTAGGAGGAACCTAGGAAAATTTCATTATGGATTTTCAAACGGTTGAAAATTGGATTGGATGCTTTCACTGTGTCATTTGATATTATGTATACTATTTGTATTTGTATTTGGACATATAAAGAGAGTTCCAATTCATTGAATGCAGATATATGTATTTCATCATGTGAAGCATTAACAAGGTCAAATCCAAATACTTTTTCAAAACCTCGTTGGTTTCCATATTCATGTATGTTTGTCTTGGCAATAACTCAACCTTGAATGTTCCAAACTTTTCTAGAAGAGGAGAGTGATGTGAATGGAATAGTCGATGTAGGAAAGGAAGGGTTTTCATTTATTGAGCTAGGGTTCACTACAACAGAGGAACTAATATATGAGGGAGAAGCTACAGGTAAGTGGTAATGCAGGAGATCCAATAATTGTTGCATCCACTATGACAAATTCGAGTGCAAGCAATGTGATAATCCCATGAGAAGAAGTATGTTAGAGTTCAATGGGAGAGAAAAAACATTGGATGCATGAACAATGTGAAATTGATTAAGTGGGAAAAAAGAACGAGGAAACTAAACGTACATTACATTATGTACAATGTTGCATGTACATTGGGTAACTTTGATTATAGTTCCTTATTTTAGTTCTCCATTTTCTACAAGACTACTATATATAATTGGAAGCAATAGCTCATGCTTGTGAAGGTCGTCTCAAATAGAAATTTGGAACCAAATAGATGACGAGTTGAGTGAGTTCACTTGGTTTAAAGAGGAGACATGTACCAGTGGGCATAGGTTGACAGCACAATGTAGCCAAAGTGAAATAGAATTTTCAGTTCGCATAGTCTCTATAACGTGATGGTTATTTTTTCCTGTGGAATGAAACAGGGCATGAAAAAAATTTCCAATGTAACATATTCATGCGACCTAACTAAAATGCATATATATATATATATATATAAATTTGCATGAACATATGCCATGAGTCTGGTAATTGTTATTCATTATCTATTATAAATATTAAATGTGGACGGTGACAAACATAGAACCATGCCTTATAGTTTTTTGAGCTTACAGAAGATATTTTCTCTATTCCTGGAAGAATAGCGTAGGATTTTTGGGCCAAGGTTTTAATATATTTCCTCTTTGTTTTCTTGGGTTAAAGCTGAAAAACAGAAAGATAGCCAAAAGATGATATTAAAGTGTGCAACTAAAACTTTGAAAATAGAAACTTTGGGAAAGTTTATATTTGGTGTTTTCGGTTTCCGCATTCTGTGTTGATGTATTTGTAACTTTGGAATGTATTCACTTGTATATATTATATTGTACCTTGATGTTCCTATCGGGAGAATCAGTTTTATTTCATTCTACCCCGATTTTCCTATCGGGAGAGTCATTAATATAATAAAGTCATGTAAATTTGTTGAGTTTAACCCTTCATTGTAAGTCGGGGTAATAGTCCCTGCAATTGAGTTAAGGATATCCCTCCTTGTTGATCGGAGGGAAAAGTCCCTGCAGTTGAGGGGCACTAGGTTTATTAGACTCTCCTAGAGATGTCGACCATGGTAAGTAATTGTAAAATTTATAAAATAGTATACATAGAGAGTGAGAATCTCTTTTTGACACACACACTCACTTAATTGGGGTGCATGAGTGAGAGAGGAAGTGCTCACACAAGTGAGAGATAGAACAGTTGTTTGACATCATATTTCTATCTTTGGGTTTTACTGTTGCCATTGGTGCTCAGTCTATCTCTGAGGAAGTTGTGGGATTTTCTCCTTTATGGTTTCCCTGAGGAAAATCTTTGTGTCTCTTGTTATTATTGTTGTGCATGTTATTCTCTCAGATAAGATCCTAGATCATATTCTTTAAATGATAAAAACTCTAACATGGTATTAGAGCTAACATGAGAAGAAGAGACTATGCAGCTGCAAAATCTAGGGATTCTTACTTTTTGGGTCTCTCTCCATAATCCATCAGCCATGAAAGGGCACATCTTACTATCGAAGCAGAATTCGATTCCGAGCATTTTCAGTTTATGAGAAATTAGGGCTTTTTACAGAAGAGGAATTTTTGAGTGAGCCCTACATAGGATTTCTATCCTCATCAAAATCAAAATTTAGAGACCAAGGTCAATATTTTTGGTTGGGTAAACCTCCAGGAAAGTCAAACCCTATTTGACCCGGGGCCTGAAAAAACCCTAAAATACTAAAACTGGTAGTTTTGGTACATTCTCTATATCTTGGGATTGAAGAAGTATTAGGGGCCCAAATTTTCACAGGACGAATATAAAATCCTTATGTACCCTATGTACAAATTTCAGCCTTATATTTTCTATATTATGGGAGATATTATTCCTCCAAATCAAGGTTCCATCCTCTTCTAGGATTCATCCTTAAACAGGTCACCTAGGTAGAATTTCTATATATTGGGATACAAAGGTCCAAATGAAATTTCGTAAGACTTTCCAGATAAGGCACAGAGTCTACCTTCTGTTGTAAAATTTTGAAACCCTGATGATGAAACAGTGACACGTGGAAGTCCGTACAAGTTCGCTATGTTGAACAGTACTGAAATAAGTCACCTTCAAAAAAATCTCATAATTCCCAATTGTTCAAACCAAATCTGATCCAACTTGTGGTGTTATAAATAGGATAGAATAGGCTATCTCAGTGAGAAGTTTTAGACATAGTGGAGTAGTAATTTTGGAGATATCGTAGAAACAATATCAAAAATTTCTATAGAGGAAACTAGAAAACTAGGGCTTCCTGTTCTGGGAGCTTCCCTCCACTGTTTTTAGAAAGGGAGTACATTGGACAGATCACCTTAAGAAGGAGCATATTTATATACAATCAAATTGAAAATATTCCAAGTTTTCAAAATTAGGGTTTCATTGACAAACCCTAGATCAGCCAGATCTGAAACCAATACGGACAGCTTAATTCGGTAAGATCTAATATTTTGCTATTTACATTTGAGGTTCTCATTTCAAAATGACTAATCAGACCAGCTTGGTGAAACTGAAAACTTCCAAGCATGGAAGTATTGGATCCCATTGTTTCATGAATAAAATGAGTTGGACATCTACATAAGCGAAAAGGTTCTAGTTTCAGAGGGAGATGAGGCTAAATCCTTACACAAGAATAACTTGGTCAATGCCAAGAATATCATTGTTGATTCAATCAAGGATCACCCTATACCCCAAGTGTTTTCCCTAAAGAAACCTAAATATATGTTTGATTCCTTGACCAAACTATTTGAAGGGAAGAACTGATGACTTTGAGAAACTAGTTGAAGAATGTAAAGATTGAGAATGAAAAGACCATAAAGTCACACTTTACAAGTGTCTATAAAATCAAAGAAAAACTTGGAGCCGTGGATGAAGAAGTTGAGAATAGAGAAATTGTGATAACCACCTTGAATGTCCTCTTAAGATCATGGGATTCATTCATTCGAGGAATGTGTGCCAGAAGAAAGTGATTACCTTCAGGAGACTATGGAAAGAGAGCACATAAGAAGAAGCTCGACTCATAATAAGAGAAGAGAAGATGGGAGCTACTGAAGATCAAGCACTCACGATTCAAAGAAGATCCCTCAAGAGATGAGGAATATGAAGAACTCAATTCTTTAAGAGCCCCTTATCCATATTGAGAATTTGGATAAGAAATGATGTTGTTGTGAATGAAGAAGATGATGAAGCTAAAAGAAGGAGTCTACCCACAAAACAAATAAATTTAAGTATTCAATTGTCATTTCATGATATTGTTTTCTTATGAATTTGTTTATATTCAGTTGATGTATTATGCATGATAGAATGTTTGCATTAATGTTAGTATACTACTAATATGCATGTGATGGGTAAGTAGCTCATGGTGCTATACAACTCTCCATTGCTACTTATATAGAATTAAACCTCTTTGCTGACATATTGGATTAGTGCACAATCTCAATGATGTCTTGGTAAAGATGGAAGGCATATAGAAAAGTTTACATGAGATATGGATGAATGTTGTATTGGATAAAATAGTTGCATGATCATATATTTATGCATAAGAATTTTCCATTATGAATATGCCTTATGAAATTTTTGTAACCATACAAATGCATTTGATTTGTAGGAAAGATTGTGTACAATCACCTACAAGAAAAGAAGGATGAGACTTGTTCCTAAGAAAAAGTGATGACAAGTTCAAGAAATAATACAAGATAAAGAAGAATATGACTATAATTTCAAAGAATTCAACAGGTCTCAAACATAGTGCAGTTATGAGACACTGTTGAGTGACATCATTGATGCATAATTTTCCAGCTATGAAGAAGTAGCCAAGAAGAAAGGGAAGGAGAGTACTAGATCATGAAGAATGATGTCTAGGATGTGGTATCGAGACCTGAAAAGAAGTCTATGGGATACAAGGTAGGATACATATCACGAGTATTCTAACAGAAAGAAGGAATAGACTACAAAGAGACATTTACAGCCACTAAAAGTAAAGACACATGACAGGAAGAATCATGTGTGCAAATGAAAGCAGGACTTGTACGAGCTCAGAAGACACCCATAGGATAACACATACACAAGGAGCTTGAATATCACCTAGAGTGGTGAAGATATTAACCTTTTCTACAAGGTTGAATATGAAGGCCTATAGAGGATGAAAAACTCATATATGGGTGCGAGAAGAACTTTTGAAAAGGTTAAAGATACAGGATCTTGGTATCTAGTGACTCTAGATGGATACATAGAATATTAGTAGTAGAGGAAGCTACTTATCACTCCAGTACATAATGTTTCAATGCATAGAGTACGAAAGGAAGAGGGAGAATGATGCTCCGCTTCAGAGGGAGTGACTGCAGAAGATCTTGAGGTTCAAAATGATACAACATGATGGAAAACTTACTGATGATTCTAATATTTATTGAGAGTAAAGCAGATTCCAACCTTTTCTTTAAGGTTGAAGGTGGAAGACCAGTGATTCTCCTGTTATATGTCAATGACTTGTTCCTAACAGAAAAGAGGAACTCATTAAAGTTGCAAGAAGGAGACATGCTGCTGAGTTCGAGATGAAGGACTTGGATATGATGCACTACTTTCTAGGTAGGGAGGTGTGGCAGAATGCAGATGGAATCTCCCTGGGACAAGGGAAGTATGCAGTAGAGATCCTGAAGAGGTTCAGGATGATGGACTGCAAGGCCATGACCACACCTATGGCATCAAATCTAAAGCTATTAAGTGTTGCTTCATCAGAGTTAGTCAATGCCATGATGTATTGTCAAATGATTTGTTCCTTGATGTAACTAATGAATACGAGACCAGATATTTTCTTTGCTGTGAACACATTGAGACATGTTCACCTGATTGCTTCAAAGCATATTCTGAGGTACCTGAAGGGTGTAGTTGATTATGGGCTCAAGTATGAGGTGAATTAGAAGATTAACCTAGAAGGTTAAGAGGATTCAGATTGGGTGAGAAGTGCCATCTACAGGAAGAGCACTTTGGGATGTTGCTTCAATATGAGATCAGGTGTGATTTCTTGGTGTAACAGGAAGCAGTCATGCGTGGCACTGAGTATAGCCGAGGAAAAATATGTTGCCACTTGATTGGATATTTGGGAGGTAGTATGTTTCTTTTGAAGACTACTATTTGATTTTATTGATATGACTTGCATTTTTATATGATGCAGAGAGGAGCAGTGAAGCTCCAATATGTGATCCAGATCAAGATCTCTTGAAAGAGGGAGTTCTAGCATAGCTGATGAGATAGGTTGTCTGAGCATAAAATCTTAGTGAAGCTCATAGGTTGCTAAGACGTAAACGATCTTGTTGGTTTTCCTCAAATGTAATCGGTCCTAGCGAAGCTCGTAGGTTATCCTTGGACGTAATTAGCCCTAATGTGATTATATGCTATAAATGGCCAAAGTGAAGTTCAATTACTTCAGGGAGAACCTTGGTGTTATCTAGATTGAGGTTCCCTCCAAGGAAAGGTGATGAGTCTGAGAGCATTTTTTACATGGTAGGATTGGTTCTTTCTATGGTCAGATATAAGTGCAGGATCCTTTCTGACATGGTGGCAGAGGGGTCCTCCCATGCTCAGATGTAAGTGCAGATCCTTTTTGACATGGTGGTAGGAGGGTCCTCCCATGGTAAGATATAAGTGTAGTCTTTCTGACATGGTGGCAAGAAAGTCCTCCCATGGTCAGATGTAAGTGTAGAGCCTTTTTGACTGAGTCAGATGTAAGTGCAGAGCCTTTCTGAATGGATCAGATATAAGTGCTGGGCCTTTTCAACATGGTGGCAAGATGGGCCTGCCATGGTCGGATATAAGTGCTAAGCGTTTCCGACATGGTGGTGGGCTGGGCCTCCAATGGTCGGATATAAGTGCTAAGACTTTCTAACATGGTGGAAAGCTGGGCCTCCCATGGTCAGATGTGAGTTCTGGGTCTTTCTAACTGGGTCATATATAAGTGTTGGACAAGCCTTTCTGACATGGTGGCAGGCTGAGCCTCCCATGGTCATATGTGAGTGCTGGGCCTTTCTGACATGGTGGTGGATGTGTTCCTCCCATGGTCCGATGTGAGTGTTCAGTTTTCCTTTCTAACATGGTGGTGGATGTGTTTCTCCCATGGTTAGATGTAATTGTTGGGTGGGCCTTTTTTACTGGGTCAGATATAAGTGCTGAAGAAGATGAAGACCTACATGGAAGCTAGGCCTACAACTAGCATGAAAAGGGGTTGGCTCTGTAGAACTTCCTATGACGAGTAGAATTGAGAGATAGCACTAGTTGATTGAGATAATAGAAGCAATGATGATGATGATCTAGTGACAATCCAGCTTTAATGATGATCCAGTGATGATCTTGTTTTGATGATGATACAGTGATGATCTATTTTTTATGATGATCTAGTGATGATCCAGCATTGATGATGATCCAGTTTCGATGACGATCCAGTGATGATCCAACTTCGATGATGATCCAGTTTCAGTGTAGATGATGATTCAGACTTGATCCAGAGAAGAAGACTTGTGTTGATGAATTGTGTTAAGAGAATACCTTCCTAGTAAAGAGGGAGTGTTGATATATTTGTAAATTTGGAATGTATTCACTTGTATATCTTATATTGTACCCCAATGTTCCTATCGAGATAATCAGTTGAATTTCATTGTACCCCGATGTTCCTATTGAGGGAGTCATTAATATAATAAAGTCATGTAAATTCATTGAGGTTAACATTTCATTGTAAGAAGGGGAAATAGTCCCCATAATTGAGTTAAGGATGATCCTCCTTGTTGATCAGAGGGCAAATTCCCGACAGTTGAGGGACACTAGGGTTATTAGACTCTCCTAGAGATACCGTCCGTGGTAAGTAATTGTAAAAGTCAAAAACTAGTATAAATAGAGAGTGAGACTCTCTATTTGACACACACACTCACTCAAGTGGGGCGCATGAGTGAGAGAGGAAGTGCTCACATAAGTGAGAGAGAGAAAAGTTTCTGGAGATCATCTTTCTATCTTTGAGTTTTACTGCTACGATTGGTGCTCATTCTATCTCTGAGGAAGTTGTGGGGTTTTCTCCTTTATGGTTTCCCCGAGGAAAATCTTTGTGTTTCTTGTCTCTTGTGATTATTGTTGTGCATGTTATTCTCTCAGATAATATCCTAGCTCATATTGGTTAAATGATAAAAAATCTAACATTCTTCATGGCATGTCATACGTATCGAAGTTCCACATTCTGCATTCCGTACTTCAAAAAGCAGAAGAAAAAAATTTGTGAAGAAAAACATCAAAGCTCTGCTTTCTGCATTCTGCATTGCGGAAACCGAAAGTTGGAAAAATGAGAGAAATAAAAAAAGTGATGAATTATTTTTCATGTTCCACATTCCACATGGTGGAAAGAGGAAGTATAAAAGCACGAAAAGCTAATTGAGAACATGTAACTTCCTATGTCTACATTCCACACAGTGAAAAGTGGAAGTCGGTAAGAAAGAAATGAAAATTCTGGAATCTGCATAGGTGAAAGGTGGAAATCGGGAATAGATTTCCTTGATGAGTTGAAAAAAATGGATTCCTACATTTTGCACTGCAGAAAGCGGAATGCGGAAGGTGGAAGTGCTACCCAAGATCTACTTACATAAAGACTTATTATTATACTTTCTTATTCCAATTTTTTATAATTTATTTTAAAAACTCATGTAACTTGTTTTTTTAGTTGAATCAACTTTGTTTTCTTAAATATATATATATCATGCAAAAAAATTGAATAATATAAAAATTACATAATTGTAAATTTAAAAATTTTTATATTGTTGAAGATTTAAATCCACCAAATTTTCCTAATTGTAAATTTAAAAAGTTTTATATTGTTGAAAATTTAAATTTGTCAAATTATCATGGACAAAGTTTCTTATATTTGAACTAAATACGTATCAAATTTCCACATTATGCAATGTAACATATTCATGTGGCCTAACTAAAATGCATATTTGAAAAAAAAATCAACCCATGTGACGTTTTTAGTTCATTTTTATTTTTGAATATGTTATATGTTACATTTTAGTTTGGTGTCTTTGGCTTCTGCATTCTGCACAATGAAAAGTGGAAGTTGGAAAGAAATTTATTTGAACTAAAAATGTATCGAACTTCCGCAATTCCACATTTTGTACTTCGAAAAGTGGAAGAAATTTTTTTTGCGAAGAAAACCATCAAAGCTCCGATTTCTGCATCCCACAGTCCAGAAACCGGAAGTCAGAAAAATGAGAAAAATAAAAAAAAGTGACAAAGAATTTTTCAGCTTCCGCATTTCGCACAGCGGAAAGTGGAAGTCGGAAAGCACGAAAAAGTTAATTGTTAACATCTAACTTCCGATTTTCGCATTCCCCACAGCAAAAAGCGGAAGTCGACAAGAAATAAATGAAAATTCAGGAATCTGCATAGGTGGAAGGTGGGAATATATTTCCCCATTGAGTTGAAAAAAATGGATCCCCGCATTCCGCACTGCAGAAAGAAAAATGCCAAAGGAGGAAGTGATACCCAAGCTCTACTTACATAAAGACTTCTTATTATACTCTCTTATTACTGTTTTTATAATTTATTTTAAAGACCTATTTAACTTTCTTTTTTAGTTGAATCAACTTCGTTTTCTTATTTTTTATATATATATATATATATATATATATATATATATATATATAAAATGCAAAAAAATTGAATAATATAAAAATTACATAATTGTAAATTTGAAAGGTTTTATATTGTTGAAGATTTAAGTCCGCAAAATTTTCCTAAATGTAAACTTCAAATGTTTTATATTGTTGAAAATTTAAATTCGTTAAATTATCGTAGACAAATTTTCTTATGTTTGAACTAAAATGTATCGAAGTTCCACATTTCGCATTTCGTAATTCGGAAAGAGAAAAGAGGAAGAAAATAAATTTGCGAAGAAAAACATCAAAGTTCTTATTTACACATTCCGCAGCGCAGAAACCCAAAGTTGAAAAAATGAGAAAAACGAAAAAAAAGGGGACAAAAACTTCTCCATCTTCTACATTCTGCACAATGAAAAGCAGAAGTTGGAAAGCACAGAAAGATAACTGCGAACATGTAAGTTCTGATTTCTGCATTTTGCATAGCAGAAACTGGAATTCGGCAAGAAAGTTTTATTGACGAAAAATGAAAATTATGGAATCCACATAGGTGAAGCTGGAAGCCGAGAAAATATTTCCCCAATGAGATGAAAAAAAGGGATCGCCGCATTCCACACTGACAAAAGTGGAATGAGGAAGGTGGAAGCGCCCACTGCTATAGTGGCCTTGCAGCTTTAGGATGAGTTCCTTACCTAAAACAGGTGGATCATAAAAATTGATTCCTATCATTTTATTGACATAGAATGAGTATTACATAATTATGAAGCCACATAACCAATACACATCACAGTCATTTTCCAACAAAGAAGGAGTCACACTCAATTAAAATAGATCAAGGGTGTTTCACCATCTCATAAGAAACATTTTCATTTATCCTAAAAAATGATACCTAAGATTTTATCGACATAGCATGAGTATTATTATGAAGCCACTTAACTAATACAATTCATAGTATTTTTGCAACAGAGCAGGAGTCACAGACAATTAAAATAGAGAAAGGGTGTTTCACCATCTCATAAGCAACATCTTCATTTAGCCTAAAAATTGATATCTATCATTTTATTGACATAGCATAAGTATTATTATGAACCACATAATTCAATACAAGTCACATTCTTTTTGCAACATAGCAAGAGTCACAAACAATTAAAACAGAGCAAGGGTGTTTCACCATCTCATAATCAACATCTTCATTTAGCCTAAAATATGATACCTATCATTTTATTGAAGGAATACCACAATGAATACTCATAAAATTTAAGCAGAGTGAAGGAATACTTGCAAATTTAACGAGGTGCGGAAACCTCTATTGGAAACTCTCTACTGTAAATGAAGCGCAGCAAAATCAATACAAGCAAAGAAAAGGAAAATAATAATAAAACAGTGGTTACCTGAAGGCTTGTTTATATGTGCAAAGCAAAGGCGGTGCAATAGCAAATGTCGTAAACCGAGTATTCTAACAAGATCTTTCATATCGTCATATGGTGAGCCAAAATGAATATATAGGCCCATGTCTGAAATCAAATGACAATCTTTCTTGCATTAATGAAGCATTAATGTGGATGAAGGGACATGGAAAAAGTGTATTCGATCCACTGAAGCAGCTGTGAAACAAAACCATTACCAAATTGACCCCACAAACTATGACCCTAAATCCACAAAATCCCCCAAGAAAATATTAGCTTAAGCCTAAAAAAATTGTTCGACTAAAACTTTTGCAAAATTCTAGGCATAACATCTTAGCAAGGACTATGTTGAATTGAGAGAAATGAACTATAGTGAAGGATAGTGAAACCCTGTACAAAAAAATATGCCAAGATTAGTCGTTTAGGGAAACATATAGAAGTATAGTGAAAACATGCAAGCCACCTGTCAAAAAAACACGCTAATCACCAAGAAGGAAGAAGGATCCATAACTAGCAATCAATCCATCAAGTCCATCAATCCATTCACGCATAGCACCGGTCGTAACATAGAGGACACCTTCATTCTGTGGGATAGAAGTTCTAGAATCGAGACTGCATAATCGGGGACCCAACTAAAGTGCAGTAAAAAAAAATTGATTTGCATACGTGCATGAAAAAAAATGTAAGGACAATCAATCCATAATCCACAGCAGCAATTGTAACATGCGGCCATTTAGTCAGTATGGAAATAATTTCCATTGAGTGGACATGTTTGAGAGAGAAATCGACCCCACGGGAAAAAATTAACCAGCATAAACGACATAAAGGCCCTTCTTTTTGACATGTTGACTGCTGGAATCAATACATTCGCAACTACTATGGAATGCGCAATTGCGGAAGAATCCTGTTGTGATCAAGAAACTGCAGGAGGAGATGGAGTGATCTGTCGGGAAGTGTGGCCATGCAAAGCTATCTGTCACCCGTTGAACACACAAGTTGTGAGACACAACACCTGTTCAGTCACCATTCGCTAAGCCGACGTGACCTGTGTTAAAATTTTAGTAGCTATGAAGATGAGGAATCTTCTAAGACTATGTCTCCATTGTGAAATGCCTTTGGTGTAAATATGTCATTGCAATACATCATTGTATAGCTAGCTCAATAGATTGTTCGTTCCATCCAAAAGTGTGACACTTGTGAAATGTGTTTCCAAATTCCCATCCATAAATAAAAAATTCAACTGCACAACCGTACTCTTATTTATCTACCTACTATTAATGCACTCATCTAATTACTCACCACAGGTGTCATCCAGATCCAAGACACTAATACATACGGTAACCTTCAACTAGATAAATATAAAGAAAAATCATTTTCCCATCTGTGCTTAGAGAATTGTTACATAAATCACGCATGTGGTAGCTTGATCCATTCTAATATCACATGAATGATGGGAATGGTATGATTCTATTTAGTAGAAACACAAACATAAAGTGGAAAGAAAAGTTTCAAGAATATTAGGAAGTTGCAGGTTTTCCCATATTAGTATAATTATGTCATATTGGACTTTTTTGTATTGAAATTCAGAAGAAGTTCGAAAATGGCCTACATTTTCCTACTTTTTTTTTTACACATATTAGAAAATACGAACTTGTTGAGGACTGGAAATTCATAGGCAACAACAGTAAGGGATTCTCCCCAGTCAACGTTCCCAACTAGCCCATGACTGTTTGGTGTAGAGAATCCATTCGGTTTGTGGTCCGGCTACCATAGGTCAAGTAACAAAACTAAAAGGTTTTACCGGTTGCGGCCCGGTCCACCGTGTATATTTTTGTGTTTTTAGTTTTAAGTATGATGTGCAAGTGCCTATCTAAAATGCAGATTCATTAAGAATACAAGGAGTGGTCACAATGTGATGCGTAGGTTCTTACCTCTCGTCTTAGACTCTCTTGCATCTAAATCACACACAGCAAGAAATTAAAACTACCTACGTAACCTATCCCTAGGGAGAAATATTATCATTTATTAATGAGTAATGTATTTTGTGCATGCATTATGAAAAATCACAGATAGCTGATACTTCTTTCAAAACACATGAATATTTAAAGATATTTGAATAACTAGATAGCCAATTGTTTATGAACAACATTCATTACTCATAGTGGAAATTTTCATAAAATAAACTAGAGATCTTTCATACAAGAACCTAGGTTCAAAGAGTTAGAACAATCTCATAGTTGATGGACACAAAGATGAAAATGAAATAGTTCCTCTTCAACAAATCCATAGCATAACATTTGAACATTCCACCAAGCTTTCTCCAACAGGCAAACTGTAATTATCTATTGCAAAAGGAAATAGTTCTTCTTATAATATGTCTTCACCAATCTAACCAAGAAAAAGTCCCTCTCTTATCTAAATCTTCTATATTTACACAAAAAGAACAAAACTATTGGGCTGCCCACAAATGAATCTTGGGCTTTTCCAACGCTTCACCTCCCATGCTTTTCTTTCATTAAGTGCTTCTATAATTTACAATATATTACAATAAACAAATAAAAAGGCTCATGAGGAGGGCCCCACTTGACTATTCCAAAACTTATTCCACGCTAAAGCCTCTGAGGAAATGATTTTGAACTCGAAACATTCTAAGAAATGAATATTTATTTCAAATTTAGCTGCCTGATTCCTTATTACTTCTATTATGGCTGAGCTCAGGAGAAGTTGGTCTTCTAGAAACTGCACACTAACCGCGGCATGAGCTACTTAATTCCTCAGGGTCTTCTCTTCAATGGATTTGATGTGCTGGATCCTGTGTCCATCCTCCTGATATCTTCTTTGCAACATATCCAAAAACAGGCTGTGCTCTAGAAAGGTATCCATTCTCTGCTCAGCTTCAACCTGGCAACAATTATATGTAATCAAAACTCTCCTGAAGAACTTTGCACAAGCCGTTTTTGTCTTCTTGACAGCCTTCCTAAATTCTTTGGATGTGTTTATGGAAAAATCCAGTAAATCATAGTCTTGCCTTAGGGCTTGTTGATCTTTTGATGGTAGATCTACATGGGTTTCTTCATTCGCTTCCAATCTCTCCATCCTTCCTGTCAGGACTTCTAAGATGTCTTGCGATCTGTCTACAAAATATGAAGGGGCTTCCAAAATCTCTTCTAGCCAATTTTCTACTTCCAATATCTTGCACCTTTCTTCCTCTATGGCTAATTGCAGCTGGTGCATCGTGCTCCTTGAAAGGCTGAAGATTGACTTGCTATTCCCTGGCCTCTACTAGAGCTGCTGTTAATCAGGTAATCTGTTATTTAAGCTCTGTAGTCTGCCCCTAATATTTCCTTTCAGATTCCTCCAAGTTATCTTTCTGTAGCTCCAACTCCCCTATCTTACCTAGCAGCTGCTCATTTTCTATCCTCAACCCTTGACATTCCTGCTGCAATTTCTACAAACTTCCTTGGGCATCCTCCAGAGATCTCTTCTCTACTTGGAGGAACTGGAGCTCATCTTTTGAATACTTTATTTCATGTTGTATGTCTTCAATCTTTCTTTTCAAGCTGCTACTTTCCTCTCTCTCTCTTCTCAGGGTGTCCTTTAGCTGGGAAGCGCACTTCTTTGACTGTTTAAGATCAGTCAATATCCGATCTACACTATCCTCAGAACCATGGATCAATGTAGCCCCAGATCTGATGGTGAATCTAGGGTATTTGTCTGTCCCATGTACTACAGTTTTATCATTTATCATTTTACCTGATTGCCCCGTAGTCTTGACCTTTCTCTCAGTCCTATTCACTATTCTTTTCCTTTCCTTATCATAAAATATAGTGTTGAAATCCGGTACCTCCTCCCTTTTCTTCTGTTCAAAAGGGATTAGGCTAAGGGTAGGGACCATAGCCTATCCTATCGTGCTACTAGCAGCTGCCTCAGGATCTTGAATATAAAGATTACCCAAGTCCTGAGCCTGACTGTCTGCAGGATTAGAAGCTACTTGTTCTGTCACTTCCCCTATCAGCTTTAGCCTTTCTGCTTCCTGCATCTTCAGTTCTTCATCCATTTTTTTCTTTTCCTCCCCTTTACTTTGGGTAGCTTCTTTTTCCTTTCTAACTGCTTCTTGTTCATCTCTCCTCTTTTCGTTCTCCTCACCTTTGATCCAGCTTCTGGCTTCCTGTGCTAGTCTCTTAGCATCTTCATTTCTTTTCCTAACTTCCTCCTCCTCTGCCTTTTCTTGCTCATCCTTCCCTTTCCTTCCTTTGGTGGTGATTTTATTTTTAAATATTCTTCTTAAGGCCGTTATATTTTCTGCACTGGGGAAAATGGATTCCTCTTTATCCCAGTGGCTGGTGTATTCAAAATGTACATTTGCCTCCTTGCATTGCACTGCCACTTTATTCCGGGAATCAATGCTATGGAAATTCATTTCCCCAAAATGGAATTTCCCCAATTCTTCCACAAATTCATCAGCTTTCTTAACCCTTGTGAACTTATAGCTTCCCAACCTGAATGGTAAAGGAGGGTAAGCCGCTTTCTTATGTTCAAATAAAAATCTCCCTATACCATCTAAGAAGACCTGTCTAACTGCCTCCTTGTGCACTACATATTCAGTGGCATATTTTGGTAGTAGTGAGGGTGCTCTGGAGCATCCATACATTCTGAAGTACAATCCATCCTCTGTTAAGTAGTAGTCTACATATTCTTCAATCACCTGCAATGCTTCCTCCGACATGCAGTTGCACTCTTTCAAGAAGATCAATGTATATAATGGCATGATGAAGTGCTCACACACTTCTCTATAGTTATTGTGGTACTTGTGTGCCCATCGTGGCTTGTAAGCTTAGTAGACTAGTGTTGTCTCTCGGTCCCAAATACACCTCAGGTTTGGGAAGAGTTGGTTGCATAGTATGCAATAAATCAGTATAGAACTCATATAGAACTCTGATCTCTTCTGGGACACCCCTCCTAATGCTGATGCAATGCAGGTTGAGAGGCTGTTGGACACAATATTTTCCCAATTGAACACCGTCCCCTGTGTTGCAACATAGAAGATGATAGGCACCCACTCCAACTTGAATATTTTACCGTGGTCCCTCCCAAAAATCCTGTTCAGCATCAGGGAAATGAACCTGTTAGGGGTTCTTAGGGTGGAAGTATCATATTCCCTGGTCGGCCTAGTTCTACACTTCTTTCCAGGCACCAACATTCCGTTCAGTGTCTCGACTAGGTCCATCTTAATTACCTTCAGCCAGTCTTCAGTCAAGTAAACTTGTGCTTCCGGTAAGTGGTGGGCCAGTGATACATACCTAGGGCTATAAGCAGCATAACCATGTTTATCAACATTTGCCAAAATCATGGTGGTTACATCTTCCCTGGGAAGAATCCACCCAATAACCTATGAGCATGGGAAAATCGCAGGTCTAGTAGCCACTCTCATCAATGCAGATCTCTCTATGTTAGCATAAATGGTTTCCTCCTCAAAACCGGTGTCAGGTACCTCCCGGTGTGTGATTAATCTGTATATTCCCCCCCATTTATATTCGGGTTCAACACCCACTATGCATTTGGTATCCTCATAGGTGTATTCTACTCTAATAACAATTTTTACTTCGAGTTCCTCCTCTACTACGGGAGCCTTCTTCTTCTACCGTTTAGACATCTTGGATTCTGAAGAATTTCCCTGTCATATACAGAAATTGCTTTTAGGTTCTGTTGGGCCATTCCTTGATAAAATTAAAAAATGGAGACAAAATGTATGAGATTTTACCTCATCTAGGCTAAACATTATTCCTGCTATGAAAGTAAAACAAACAATACTCAAACCAAAAGTTCCCACATAAAAAAATCTGCCTAAAAGGCTAAAACCAGCTCATGATCATTATTTGTAGAATCAACTTAAAATATTATGGCCTTTGCTAAAATGAAGAATATCCCCCTCCTTGCACTATGAACTAAATAATTCGATGGAAGAAATAAGGTGCCTATTCCCAAGCGAAGGATATTGCATGTGACAGTGCATTTAACTTATAAAAGATAAGATGAAGCTACTTGCTGCAAAAAACACTCGCATCACGGTCTGACTAGACAATGCATTCTGACCCTAAAAATGGTTTGGGTTCGTATTCGAGTTTAATAATATCAATGTTGTGACCCTAGTTCACAAAAATGAGGGCAATGATACAGTGGAACCAGAACCTCGGCATCTCAGAAGAAAAACATGAAATGCTCCCCCCGGATGGCCACACATAGACTAGAGGATACTGGTGCGGACAGCGTAACGGTCGTCTGCACCAGTTTCCCCAGTAGTAGAGTGTGGGCTGCAAACCCATAACGGATGTGAAAGAAATCATCACGCAAAACCACAAACAGCCCTCATTGGGAAGCCATAACATTTACCTCGCTATATATATATGCCGAAAAGGGAAACCTAGGTAACCACTAGCTGCAGAGGCAATGAACTGACCAAGGGCAACAAAAATCAGTTTGACCATTCGAATAGAAAGGTAAAATGGGCATAAGTGCCTACCTGGAAATGTGATGTGCGACTGGTGAAGAAAAACCCCAAACTTCCATGGTGGAGCCACCTAGGAGCGAGGTACTGACAATGAATGTGTTGGTCTATTCGAGTGATAACGATAGCATGGGGAAATTGCAAAATAACAATAAAAAAAACAATAAACCCCAACACCACTATATATGTCACGGTCAACACATAATCGAAGGGAAAAATCAACCAATTGGGAGACGGAACAGCTACAGGATCGACGATCATATCAGTATCGCCTCCGTAATGGCAGATGATGAAACAGTCAAGAGAAACGCAAAGGCATCGGCAGAGAAACAAATCAAAACTCGCATCGGAGCTCGCAAGACTAAGGCTTTGGATCACTAGATGGTTGGAGAGCCGCAATGATGGAAACCATAAAGGCACCAAGTTTCGTAGACCAATCCAAATTGGAGGTGAAATAAACATGACTCAAGTAAAAAATAATGATGGTCACACGGAAAACAAAATCAAACTACATTAGAAAGATAGTGCTTTCTAGAGCCACAACAGTGAAAGCTAAAATCCTAAGGATTTGCGAGTCAAAACGGCGGGATCAGAAAAGGTTAATAGAATCCTCGGCAAGCTTCGCAGTACCTCTTTTGCAATGGCGGAAGATGTAGAGAAAAATGTTTCGATAGTATTCCAACAAGCCGACGATTAGGAAAAACAAATAAAAGGCATCGAAGGAAATAAATCTTGGATCGAACGTGACTTCTTGTTACTTCTCCGCAATGGCGGGCACACAATTAACTGTGCTTCCAACGGTAAGGAAAAATCAATTAAAACCGTAAAACATCACTGGCATCAAAGTAATATTTGCGCAAACATCAAGCAAAACCCAAAAGCTGAGCAAAACAAATTAAATGAGGGTTCCAAAAAATTTTGAATTGTGGGAAAATGTTGCAGCTGCAACAATTGGCGACTACCTGGTCAACCCCATATTTTTTAATCAACTTCTTCCTAGTAAAATACTGTTTAATGATTTATCTCATAAGTTGAATACTTCTAAATTTTTGTATTCCTAAGATGGCAAACACATGCATTTGAAACATTGAGGACAGATGTGAAAACCCCAAATTTAGAGAAAAATTTAAAATTTTGAAAATACTGATAATATCCAATAATGCAGTCAGCTAACTGCTTTAATTAGTTTTATGTTATTGATTTTATAATCTGAATTATCTACTTGATTATCAGTAAAATAATATATATGTTGTTTCAATTTCAAATTCTTTATGAGGTAAAACCATTAGATTGTTATTCTTTTTAAAGATGCCATAGAAAAGAGATTCAGTCCTAACAGTATTGGTGACAATTCCTCTCTCTTTCTAGTTTGTAATTTATAATTTTTATTGCAAACTAACTTTTTAGATATTTATCAATGTTTACCAAAGTCATCATGTGTAAACGCCTTTAAATCTTTCTTTACACATAGGTTGAGGATGGCGGGGTTTTACATTTAAGGGTTTACCTAAACTGTGTACATAAGCAATTTACGTCACGCCAAAATTTGGTTAATTCTTGTGATAAGAAAGTAATACACAAAAGTTAATGAGTTTTTATACTATTATTCTTACTTTAAATCTTTGAAGCTTAAAGGATTCTATCATCCTTAACATACTGCTACCAAATGGATTAAGTTAGTATTGAAGAACTAAGTTCTTTTACACAAAACATACTTGGAAAGATATTATCCGGTTATTGTTATTAAGATCATCATAATTTACCTATTGACAAACCCGATAAATACTATAAGGCTTAACATTCTCATTTGCAAACCTAATAGTTTATAAATAAATACTCAAAGGCATAACGAGAATCAAGCTAGCAAGAAGGGTATCTTATCATAAATAAATTTTATGAATTGCTTTTATAAAATATTAAAGTGGCAAAAACTTTGATAGAGTTATAATCGTTTGTTGAATGTATACCTTGTTTGCATGAGGTAATAGGTCGCAAAATTGTTCATGCCTTTGATAAGTTATAACCTAACCTTGATACTAAGGTTCTCTTTGTAACAATGCAGCGTGCATGCTTGGTTGACTTCGAGAGTAAAGAACTTTGTGGAACTTTCGAACCACCATATGATTGGAATAAAAATCATTTTGTTGATTTGTACGCCGGAACTATAAGGATTACCCACTGCATGGCAATTATTTAGAAGTATACGTGGAATCATCATAGCCAAGCATTGCGAAGTTAAAAGGATAATGCGAACCCTAGTCTTGTTATTTCCTTCGTCCTTTTCGGGCCTCTGGCCGCTCTGCTACTGTGTTTTTGACTGCCCTGTCACTCTACAACTAGTTTTCTGATAGTCTCCCAACTTGCTTCTTGTCTCTTGCACCTCGAAACCTTGCCCTAAACACTGATAGAGAAAAGCTGTAACAAAATTGTTCACTGCTTGAACTGGGTTGGTTGTTTTCCTCCATGGTTTAACCTTCACGGCTTGCTCATTTCAGTGTTTATCAGAATGTAAAAGTCTCTTTCTTCTTTGGCCCAGTAGTGAGAGTCATGGCTTCGCATCTTAAGATTTGTTTGGTCTTAGGGTTTCTTAGCAAAGTGAACAGTAGTGGTGTCCCATGTTTTTATGTTTTCTCGGCTTGTCGCTCCAACTCTTGGCAGTCCCTGGTTGTTACTGCGTTGGTAACCTCCCTCTTTCTTGTATCAGATGAAGGGTTTGTTTCTCCTTGCGTTGGTGGTGGAACTTCTGTTTGTGGATGGTTACGTTACCTTGAAGCTTAGGTAGGAACTATTATTCACATCTCTGTTTCTTTACATCTCTGTTAATATAAGTACAAAATCTTAACGATATCGTGGTTGTTTTTACAGGTGACGGCCTTGTCCTTTTGTGCAGTTGGCACATAGCTGGGACAACCACTTGCTCATGGGTAAGCCTTGGATATCCCATGGCAGTTCGTCCTTGTTCAGTTCCTTATGGGACATTTGATGGTTGCTCGCCATGGCTTGTAAAGACCCTTGTGGTCTTGCTTTATCTGGGTTAACTTGGTTCGCTGGTTTTGTTTATGACAAACCCTTGCTTTATGTGGGGCTTCCGGCTTAGGACATGACCTGTCAATTTTGATTTCACTTCTGGTTTTGTGTATAAAATGTATAAAAGATGAAAGGCCTGTTAAGTCATTCTCTGTTAACCCTTGAACGTAGAGAGGCATCAATATAGAACTTAATCTCTCTTGTTTTGATACTTCTGTTGTAAATTTTGATGCAATAGGGTTTTTACCCTAACTCAGCGATGTGAAGATGTATTTACTGTTTTAAATTATATTTTATTTACAATATAATACTATAATTTATTATGTTATTTCTTATATTGTATAATGGATTATTAAGCTCGGTAAATCGAGCATGTTTATGTTCTATTAATTTATTTTCCTACAAATTATTACATTTGAATTTACTCTGTAAATTATTTTAAATATTATCTGTCTAATTTAAAATAATTATTTTATCTTATTTTCCTCTGTTCTAAAGAGGTTTTAAATATTATTTTATATTGTTTAACTTTCAGAAAAATAAGTAATTCAATGTTTTTAGAGTTGTACTTATGTAACTGTATAGTTACATCTTTGAAGTACAAAGCTTATGTTTACTTGATATGTTATTATAATTTTATAAGAATATTATTTTACTTACAAGTAAATATTGTTCCTATAATTATATACATTATCCTTATACTTAGTCTATTTATAAAGTATATATATGAGAAAGTATTTTAGTGGTATACTCTTATGCTTTCTATGCTAAATAATTCATAAAAATTCCTTATGTATCTATATTACCCTATTTAAATTATAACATTAGAATTTATAAAATAAGGAAAATAACAAATTAACTGTGTTCCTTTCTCTAAATAAATAGTAGTGTTTGTTTAAATTCCTTAAGAGACAGGTTAGTAGCTGTAGAACTTGCGTAAGTTCAGCTAGATAAGATGAACGAATTATTTACATTATCGGTCATAAATGAAATCACCTAGCTAACAATCTTTAAACCAACTAGTTTTATCTTTAGAATTAAATCAAGGCTTTCCATCCTTACTCTCAGTTTGGTTGCTACAATTACAGTAGTTATTTATCCTAAATTGGAAAAGAAATAAACTACAGAGCTGAAAAGGCATTTTATTTAATCCAATACTACACCTTTAAACTATTATCTTCTTTTCCTTTTGTTTCAAAATAGATCATAGGATTACGGAAGTGAATACTGTGAAGAAGACCGTTTCGTCTACCAAAACATACTACTGTTAGTATAATGATATAACTTCGTTTCCTTTTCTAATATTCTGACATTCACAGTCTAGGTCTAACACTACTCTATGTACAGAATAATATTTCTTCTGATACCAAATATCTTAATAAAAGAAAACATTCTAGTTTTCAAGCTAACATCTTATTTTAAATTTACATCATACTTCACCAAATTTAAATACACCACCTGTGCTAGAGTATGATCTGGATTACTCCAGATGGAGAAAAACACAGGTAGGATTTATTTTTCATCAAGAATAAATTCATTACTAAACAAACTAAGATATTCTATTCTCTAAGTTTACATCATAACCTGAAAATACATCATTCACTCACACACATATATTAACACATAAATTAGTAGATAGCAAAACATGTTCTTAAAGCTTGTTGACAACAGCAATGGGAGGCCGTTCCTCCCTACCAACTCTTGGAGAGCACTCAAACAATGACTCCTCAGGACCCCTGAGCCTGCTCTGGTCTCCCTGGTTGGAACTAGGTGAAGCAAATAACCAAGTACTAGTCTTGAGACTCAATACCAATCATGAACCCATCAGTCAGATCTCTCAGCTAAAAATCTATATTAGATCAAGTTCCTACAGTTTATCCCTCAAAACACCTTCCTTACAGTTTTCCTTTTTCCCAATGAATTCCTTGAAGTGCATTCCCCCTAAATGATTCTTCTCCCGAAAAATATGAGCAGCCTTAGCTCTCTACATTGGGCATTTTTATAAGATTTCCTAGGTCTTTTTGGGGTAGTTTTCATTAATTGAGCCACTTGCTCTGATCCCACTTTCTTGGGGGATCATGACCCCAAATGTAGGGAAGTTTCCACATGCAACATAGGAAGTGTTTGAGGATGCTGCCACTTGTCTTTTTGCTCTCCACCTAATTCCTTCCACAAGTTTGACCAGTAACAATCTTATTAAGAGCTCTCCCAAGCTGTTGTCTCCACTTTTATTTATTTAAAAATAAAATATTCAGAATTACATTGCAGATCTTTTGACTTTGCTGAGTCATTAGTTCCAACTTAGCATTAAATTTAACATAATGTCTTAGGAATCAATTTAAAACAAATAACATTATTTTACAAAATTGGGGCATGTGACATACACACCCCCTTAAAATATAACATCGTCCTCGATGTTATTTATTCTTCATCCTCCAAAGTCCCCTGGAACAGAATTGGATATGCTTCTCACATATTACTTTCCAATTCCCAGGTGGCTTCTTCAGGACTAGGGTGCTTCCATTGCACCTTCACCTATCTAATGGTTGAGTTCTGAAGTGTAATTTCCCTCCTCTAGAGGATACAGTCTGGTTCCACTAGAAATTATCCTTCTGGTTCCACCTATATGACATTCCAATTAACCACATGAGTAGCATCATGAACATATTTCTTTAAAATAGAAATATGAAAAACATTATGTACTCTTAAGTTAGGTGGTAATGCTAGTTGATAAGCTACTTAACCAATCCTAGACAAAATTTCAAATGGACCACAGTAACGAGGTGCCAACTTTGCACAACTCTCCAGTCTTAGAGAGCTCTTCTTGGGCCTTACCTTGATGAACACGTGTTTACCTACATGGAATTCCCTTGGAGTTCTTTTCAAGTTTGCTTGAATTTTCTGTCGATCCTGTGCCACTTTCAGATTTCCCTGCACTTGCTTCACAATTTCCTCCATTTCTTTCAACAATTCTGGACCTAACACCAATCTATATACTGGATTATTCCAAGAGATAGGAGTGTTACATTTTCGTCCATATAAAATTTCAAATGTTCTAAATCTAGCTAATATCTGATAATTATTATTATACGCAAACTCTACTAGATGTAAATAGTCCTCCCACTTACCTGGCTGATCTTTCACATACATTCTCAATAAGTCTTCCAGTACCTGGTTTACTCTTTCATTTTTTCCATCTGTTTGAGGATGGAAGGAAGTACTGAAATTCAATGTTGTATTTAATCCTTTAAATAAGGAATTCCAAAAGTTTCCCATAAACTTAGGATCTTTGTCTAAGATTATGACTTTTGGTACTCCATGTAATCGAAAAATATTCTTTAGAAAAATATCAGCTATATTGGCAGCCTTATAAGTAGTTTTAACAGGTATAAAATGAGCTGCCTTGCTTAACTTATCAACCACCACCATAATAGAGTCATTCTGATTTTGATTTCTAGGCAGTCCAGTAATAAAATCTAGACTAATCACTTCCCATTTCCATATAGGAATAGGTAAAGGCTGTAGCAAACCAACTGGGTGTTGGTGTTCAGTTTTTACCTGTTGACATTCTAAACACCTTGCAATATATTCAGCTACTTCAGTTTTCATATTTGGCCAAAAATACTCTTTTCTTAGCATGGTTATAGTCTTTTGATAACCTGGGTGACCTGAATATCGTGTTTTATGGACTTCATCCAGAATTAACAACTTAATCTTAGGTACATTAGGTACATACAGTTTATCATTATATAGTAAAAATTCATTTTCATTTAAACTATAACCTTTTATTAAACTTTCTGTAGGTTCTTCCTTAGCTGTAATTTGCAATTTCTGATAAATTTCATCTTGTTTTACCCCTTCTTTAAACTGTTCATTGAAGTATGAAACGTAAGTGTTGATTGTTGTTGTAAATTTTAGCTTTGTGTTTCTACTTAATTCATTAGCCACCTTATTTTTCTTACCCTTTATATGTTGGATTTCAAAATCATACTCGCTTAAGAAATCTAACCACTTATCTTGTCTAGCATTTAAATTAGGCTGATCTAGAAGATATCTCAATCCTTTATTATCAGTCATTAAAATAAATTTTCTTCCAATTAGGTGATGTCGCCACATTTTTAAGGCGTGTATTACAGCTTCTAGTTCCAGATCATATGTTGCATAATTCTTTTCATGAATTTTTAACTTTCTAGACTCATAGGCAATAACATGCCCTTCTTGAGTTAGAACACCACCTAAGCCATCGTTACAGGCATCAATACACACTATGAATTATTTATTAGGATCTGTTATTCTTAGAATAGGTGCACTAGTCAATAGAGTTTTTAACTTCTTAAAACTTTCTTCACATTTCAGGTTCCAGTCAAACTTCTTTCCTTTCTTTTGTAAGGAAGTTATCGGATTTGCTATCCTTGAAAAGCCTTCAATGAATCTCCGGTAATAATCGGTAATTCCCATGAACGACCTAACATCCGTCACATTTTTAGGAACCGGCCAATCCTCGATTTCCCGTATCTTTTCAGGATCTATAGAAATTCCTTCCTTGGTCACTACGTGACCTAAATACTGAATTTTATCCTTAAAGGAGTCACACTTACTAAACTTTGTGAAGAGTTGATGTTCTCGCAACTCTTGCAAAACAATTTTTAGGTGTTCTTTATGTTCTTCTTCTGTTTTTTAGTAGATTAGGATGTCGTCGATAAACATGACCACAAACTTATCTAAATACTTATGCATTATATTATTCATTAAACACATAAAGACAGCTGGGGCATTAGTAAGTCCGAATGGCATTACGACAAATTTGTAGTGTCCATATCTTGTTCTAAAGGTTGTCTTAAAGATATATTCATCTTTAATACTCACTTGATGATATCCTGACCTCAAATCTATGTTTGAAAACACCGTGGCTCCACATAGTTTATCAAATAGATCATCTATGCGGGGCAGCGGATATCTATTTTTGATAGTCATCTTGTTTAGCTGACGATAGTCTATGCATAATCACATAGTTTCGTCTTTCTTTTTAACAAAGATGACCGGTGCCCCCTAGGGAGAGACACTAGGTCGAATGTAATTTTTATCAATTAACTCTTTTAATTGTGATTTTAACTCATTAAGTTCCAATATGTTCATTCGATAAGGAGCCTTTGATCTAGGTACCGCACCCGGTACCAGTTCAATGGTGAAATCTAATTCCCTTTTCGGAGGTAATCCTAGAATTTCTTCTGGGAATACATCAATATATTCTTTTAAAATAGGGATATTTTCTATTTTTAACTTATCTATTTTAGTTTTACCTTCCTCATCTGTAATGGTCACTGCATAAGCTTTACATCATTTTTCAACAACTCTTTTAAGTTGTAAAGTAGAAATTTGCCTTACCATAGTTTTTCTAGGAATACCCTTAACCTTTACTGGTTGTTCATCACTATTTAAGCATGTGAAAGTTTTATCGTAATAGTTTAAAATTACTTTATGTTGTTCTAACCAGTCCACCAATCAGCAAATCATATGAGCCAAGTGGAAAAACATTAAGTTTAACTACAATTTCAAATTCATCCATAAGTAAAGCACATTCTTTCACAAAACAAGTTATTTTTTTTTTAGCCCCAGTGGCTAATTGAACCAACCATGAATTCTCAAACTTATCGACAAACATCGTACATTTTTCCACTATCTGAGGTGCAATATAACTGATACTAGCTCTTGGATCAATTAAAATGGTTACGGGGGTCTGATTAATCATACCTTCTACTTCCACCATGGAAGTTTGATATTCAGCTTGGTGGTTCTCCAAAGCCGCATTAATTCTGGGCATGCTCCTTGCTAGTTCCCTAATGGTCATCTCCTTTTGTACAGTATGAATATTGCTAACAGTCTTCTTCCAGTTTGGATAGACTGAGGCATAGTGCGGGCCATTACATTCCCAGCACTTAATAGGCTCTTTAAGTTCAAAAATCTTGGTAAAATTTCCATGATTATTTGCAGTTTCTTTGCCCTTAAAATTATTCGAATTGTTGGAGGTACTATTTCTATTTCCCTAGAAATTCTTGTTGTTAGAATAATTTTTGGTCTTATTATTCTTGAAATTTCTGTGAGGTACAAATTCCTTCTTCTTAAATTCAGGTTGATTGTTATTTTTCTTAGCCTTCCAATTGGCCAAGCCTTCTTTCTTCTGATTTTGCTCAAAACAAAAGTTAGCCTTCCTCATAGCTTCCTCCAAAGTCTTTGGGTTATCATATTCAATTCTATCTTTAATATGATACGGTAGACAGCTAAGAAATCGTTGTACTTTTGGTTTCTCATCTACTAGGTAGGGTACATACCTAAGTAAACTTAAGAATTTACTATTCAGTTCCTTCATTGTCATTGAACCTAACTTCAATTCATAAAAAAATTTATCTATTTCCTCGTAATACCGCTCAGACAAAAATTCCTTTTTGAAATACCTTTTAAAGGTACTCCAATTAACTTCTTTCTCTCTTATACCCTTGACTCTCTTCAATTCCTGCCACCATATGTCAGCTTTTCTTGAGAGGTTATATATAGCCATCATTGCCTTTAACTGGTTAGAGTAATTATATATATGGAAGTACTTCTTCATCTCAAACAACCAGGACTCTACTTCCTCTCCCTTCTCAGTCTCTCCATTAAAATTTGGTGGCTTTATATTTTTGAACTCCCCTGAAATTTCCTCATATGGTTTGTATTTCTTCTTCTTGTCATACAAATCATCTTCACTACTGTCACTAGTAGTATGGTAACTTTGTCATTCACAAAACCCTTCAGACGACGAACTACCTTCAGTTTTTGCAAGCTTCATCTTTTTGTATTTTCTTTGATGACTAACATCTTCAGATTCTAACCTTCTACCCCTTCCTTCAGTTTGAAATTTTTCCATTAAAGTTTGATTCAGTTCTTCCGGAGCTTTTAGAATCCTCTCATTCTCCCTCTTTACAGACTCCATTTCATTTTTTAAATCTTTTACAGTCTGTAACAGCTCTAAGGAGTTGGTAGTCACATCTTCTAATATAGGTTCTCTAGAAAAATTTCTTGTTTCTATATCTGGAGACTCCTCCTGTGCATACTCCCCCAGCTTTTCCATACTTGCCTGTTAAACTTCAAAAAAAGGCAATTCTCTGTTCTTAACATATATATATGTGTTAGCATGCTATTTTAATTTACTGTTCTATGAAATCTAGTTGGGCTGCATCAAGGCCTAGTGTTTGAACCTTGTTCTCTGATACCACATGTGAAAACCCCAAATTTACCGAAAAATTTAAAATTTTGAAAATACTGATAATATCCAATAATGCAGTCAGCTAACTTCTTTAATTAGTTTTATGTTATTGATTTTATAATCTGAATTATCTACTTGATTATGTTTATCTTATAGAATAATTCTTTTTCAGTTTAATGATTTATTTTTCTTTGCGACAACAAGGTGGAACTGTCTTGGAATTCTGGGGCTTACTTAGCTTTTGAGCTAACGCAAAAAGTTTACCTAATCTCACAGATTTATAGGTAAGAAAGATCTAGTGCTGCTTGTCAAAAAATCATAGAGCATCCAGATATATGTTCGTTGCAAAATAATAGTTCAGTAAAAGAATATATATATTGTTTCAATTTCAAATGCTTAATGAGATAAAACCATTAGATTGTTATTCTTTTTAAAGATTCCATAGAAAAGAGATTCAGTCCTAACAGTATTGGTGACAGTTGCTCTCTCTTTTTAGTTTGTAATTTATAATTTTTATTGCGAACTAACTTTTTAGATATTTATCAATGTTTACCAAAGTCATCATGTGTAAACGCCTTTAAATCTTTCTTTACACACAAGTTGAGGATGGCGGGGTTTTACGTTTAAGGGTTTACCTAAACTGTGTACATAAGCAATTTACGTCACGCCAAAATTTGGTTAATTCTTGTGATAAGAAAGTAATACAAAAAATTTAATGAGTTTTTATACTATTATTCTAACTTTAAAGCTTTGAAGCTTAAAGGATTGTATCATCCTTAAAATACTGCTACCAAATGGATTAAGTTAGTATTGAAGAACTAAGTTCTTTTACACAAAACATACTTGGAAATATATTATCCAGTTATTATTATTAAGATCATCATAATTTACCTATTGACAAA
Source organism: Pseudotsuga menziesii (assembly GCA_001517045.1). Classification (NCBI taxonomy): domain Eukaryota; kingdom Viridiplantae; phylum Streptophyta; class Pinopsida; order Pinales; family Pinaceae; genus Pseudotsuga; species Pseudotsuga menziesii. The sequence goes on from LPNX011114849.1 coordinate 106,821, forward strand.
CCTGATAAATACTCTAAGGCTTAACATTCTCATTTGCAAACCTAATAGTTTATAAATAAATACTCAAAGGCATAACGAGAATCAAGCTAGCAAGAAGGGTATCTTATCATAAATAAATTTTATGAATTGCTTTTATAAAATATTAAAGTGGCAAAACCTTTGATAGAGTTATAATCGTTTGTTGAATGTATACCTTGTTTGCATGAGGTAATAGGTCGCAAAATTGTTCTTGCCTTTGATAAGTTATAACCTAACCTTGATACTAAGGTTCTCTTTTTAACAATGCAGCATGCATGCTTGGTTGACTTCGAGAGTAAAGAACTTTGTGGAACTTTCGAACCACCATATGATTGGAATAAAAATCATGTTGTTGATTTGTACGCTAGAACTATAAGGATTACCCACTGCATGGAAATTATTTAGAAGTATACGTGGAATCATCGTAGCCAAGCATTGTGAAGTTAAAAGGATAATGCTAACCCTAGCCTTGTTATTTCCTCCATTGTTTTCGGGCCTCCAGCCGCTCTGCTACTGTGTTTTTGACTGCCCTGTCGCTCTGCAACTAGTTTGCTGATAGTCTCCCATCTTGCTTCTTGTCTCTTGCACCTCGAAAGCTTGCCTCGAACACTAATAGAGAAAAGCTGTAACAAAATTGTTTGCTACTTGAATTGGGTTGGTTGTTTTCCTCCGGGGTTTAACCTTTGTGGCTTGCTCATTTTAGTGTTTATCAGACTGTAAAAGTCTCTTTCTTCTTTGGCCCAGTAGTAAGAGCCGTGGCTTCGCATCTTAAGATTTGTTTAGTCTCAAGGTTTCTTAGCAAAGTGAACAGTAGTGGAATCCCATGTTTTTATGTTTGCTCGACTTGTCGCTCCAACTCTTGGCTGTCCCTGGTTGTTACTGTGTTGGTAACCTCTCTCTTTCTTGTATCAGATGAAGGGTTTGTTTCTCCTTGCGTTGGTGGCGGCACTTGTGTTTGTGGGTGGTTACGTTACCTTGAAGCTTAGGTAAGAACTATTATTCACATCTCTGTTAATATAAGTACAAAATCTTAACGATATCGTGGTTGTTTTTACAGGTGATGGCCTTGTCCTTCTGCCCAGTTGGTGCATAGCTGGGACAACCACTTGCTCACACGTAAGCCTTGGATATCCCATGGTAGTTCGTCCTTATTCAGTTCCTTACGGGACATTTGATGGTTGGTCGTCGTGCCCTGCAAATACCCTTGTGGTCTTTGTTTATCTGGGTTAACTTGGTTCGTTGTTTTTGTTGATGACAAACCCTTGCTTTATGCAGGGCTTCCGGCTTAGGCCGTGACCTGTAAATTTTGATTTTGCTTCTGTTTTTGTATATAAAATGTATAAAAGATAAAAGGCCTATTAAGCCATACTCTGTTAACCCTTGAAAGCAGAGAGGCATCAATATAGAACTTAATCTCGCTTGTTTTGATACTTATGTTGTAAATTTTGATGCAATAGGGTTTTTACCCTAACTCAGCGATGTGAAGATGTATTTACTGTTTTAAATTATCTTTTATTTACAATATAATACTATAATTTATTCTGTTATTTCTTATATTGTATATTGGGTTATTAAGCTCGGTAAATCGAGCATGTTTATGTTCTGTTAATTTATTTTCCTGGAAATTATTACATTTGAATTTACTCTGTAAATTATTTTAAATATTATATGTCTAAGATAACTATATGTTATTTTTAGGTTATTTTACCTTATTTTCCTCTGTTCTAAAGAGGTTTTAAATTTTATTTTATATTTTTTAACTTTCAGAAAAATAAGTAATTCAATGTTTTTAGAGTTGTACTAATGTAACTGTATAGTTACATCTTTGAAGTACAAAGTTTATGTTTACTTGATATGTTATTATAATGTTATAAGAATGTTACTTTACTTACAAGTAAATAATGTTCCTATAATTATATACATTATCTTTATACTTAGTCTATTTATAAAGTATATATATGAGAAAGTATTTTAGTGTTATACTCTTATGCTTTCTATGCTAAATAATTTATAAAAATTCCTTCTGTATCTATATTACCCTATTTAAATTATAACATTAGAATTTATAAAATAAGGAAAATAACAAATTAAATGTGTTCCTTTATCTAAATAAATAGTAGTGTTTGTTTAAATTCATTAAGAGACAGGTTAGTAGCTGTAGAACTTGCGTAAGTTCAGCTAGATAAGATGAATGAATTATTTATATTATCAGTCATAAATGAAATCACCTAGCTAACAATATTTAAACCAACTACTTTTGTCTTTAAAATTAAATCAAGGCTTTTCATCCTTACTCTCAGTTTGGTTTCTACAATTATAGTAGTTATTTATCCTAAATAGGAAAAGAAATAAACTACAGAGCTGAAAAGGCATTTTATTTAATCCAATACTACAACTTTAAACTATTATCTTCTTTTCCTTTTGTTTCAAAATAGATCGAAGGATTAAGGAAGTGAATACTATGAAGAAGACTGTTTCCTCTACCAAAACATACTACTGTTAGTATAATGATATAACTTCCTTTCCTTTTCTAATATTCTGACATTCACAGTCTAGGTCTAACACTACTCTATGTACATAATAATATTTCTTTTGATATCAAATATCTTAATAAAAGAAAACATTCTAGTTTTCAAGCTAACATCTTATTTTAAGTTTACATCATACTTCATTCATTTAAATACACCACATGTGCTAGAGTACGATCTGGATTACTCCAGATGGGGAAAAAACATAGGTAGGATTTATTTTTCATCAATAATAAATTCATTACTAAGCAAACTAAGATATTCTATCCTCTAAGTTTACATCATAACCTGAAAATGCATCATTCACTCACACACATATATTAACAGAGAAATTAGTAGATAGTAGAACTTGTTCTTAAAGCTGGTCAACAATAGCAATGGGAGGCCGTTCCTCCCTACCAACTCCTAGAGAGTGCTCAAACAACGACTCCTCAGGACCCCCGAGCCTGCTCTGGTCTCCCTGGCTGGAACTAGGTGAAGCAAATAACCAAGTACTAGTACTGAGACTCAATACCAATCCTAAACCCGTCAGTCAGATCTCTCAGCTAAAAAACTATATTAGATCAAGTTCCTGCAGTTTATCCCTCAAAACACCTTCCTTATAGTTTCCCTTTTCCCAATGAATTCCTTGAAGTGCATTCCCCCTGAATGATTCTTCTCCTGGAAAATATGAGCAGCCTCAGCTCTCTACATTGGGCATTTTTATAAGATTGCCTAGGTCTTTTTGGGTTACTTGTCATTAATTGAGCCACCTGCTCTGATCCCACTTTCTTGGGGGATATTGACCCCAAATGTAGGGAAGTTGCCACCTGTAACATAGGAAGTGTTTGAGGATGCTGCCACTTGTCTTTTTTCTCTCCACCTAGTTCCTTCCACCATTTTGACCAGTAACACTCTTATTAACAGCTCTCCCAAGCTGTTGTCTCCACTTTTATTTATTTAAAAATAAAATATTCAGAATTACATTCCACATCTTTTGACTCTGTTGAGTCATCAGTTCCAACTTAGCATTAAATTTAACATAATGTCTTGGGAATCAATTTAAAACAAATAACATTACTTTACAAAATTGGGGCATGTGACAACAGACCATTCTTTGGAAATGGGAACGCCAAAATATTCAAAGTCCAGATAACTCTTTTGAGGCTTAGTAGGTGAGTTTTATTTTACCTCTATCTTTGGGTAGTTTCCAGCTTGGAAACCACAGGATCGTAACATATGGTAAACAGAAATTTTCATTTGTTCCTCATTTCCACGCCAATTGCATTTTGTGCCCTTTTGAACTTCTATTTTTTTGAGTCCTCCATCTGCCTTTCTTTCTAAATTTTACTCAGGCTCTTCTATCCATAGTGTCCTTTTGTGTGAGAGAAGAATTTACTTTTCAGCTCACGGACGAAGAAGAACTTTTGGAAAATTTATATTCACGTTTTTTATACTTCGTTTTGATATGTATTGTTTCTTTTAGGAGTTTTGACTCTTAACAGCCTTTAGGGATTTAAAATCATTGCATGGGATCATTTATATATAATAAACTGTTTACCTTGCTTCCTTTCCATGGGTCTTTTGCTATCACTCCCTAGGACATCTTAGATGTGAAATGGATGGAGCCTCGAAATAGTATTCCAGACCTCTTAATTCTGAGTTATTTTCAGGGGTTAAGCAGGACTTCAATGAGTGCATAGCCATTTAGGAAAACTACTTACTAGAATAAATTCTATCAAAAATAAAACGTGCAGTCTTATCCCAAATATTCCAGTTAATTGAGAACCCTGATGCTTTCCATGTAACCAAAAGTTTGCCTCTTTTATTAAAAAACAAAACAAAAATAACCAGAAACAAAAGCTGTAAATCAAAGAAAAACTGCATCAAATTGTTTATGTACAAGGTCATCAAAACAAAAAATCAAAATAAAATTCGAGAACCAACCACTACCTGATCAGTTCTGTGCCCACCCCTAAAAATCTATCAACTTATTGAGTCAAGGGCATAGGCTTGATTGCAGACATGAAATACCTAACCATGATCTAATTCTGCTATTTTTGAAACTGAAACTATGTCTACCAATTTACAATCACTCCCATCATCCTATGAAATTTGAAGGAGATCAGGCTGAGTGTTAGTCATATTGCTGGCCTCTTCTGATGCATGATATCTTAGTTCAAGCTTCATAAGATAATTCCCCAAAACAGAATTAGCAGATTCATTTCCTTATTCCAACTTAGTGATAGTGTGTTTCATGTAAGGTTCCCTTAAAATTTTGACCTGATTTGAGACCCCCTTATGAGGAAACCATAAACATGACCAATCTGAAGCAAAATACCCCTTTAACCTTGCGGACTAGTCTCGGTTTAGAATAAGTACATACCCATCCAATATGTCTGCCACCACAATATCAATAAATTGACATATCTTGTTATTTGCAGATAAACGAATGTGAACATTCTCCATTTCCCCCACTACTTTGACACTGGTTCTATCCAGTTGAGGGACTTCCCAAGTAGTAGGTTTTGGCTCCCCATTAATTTTTGAAAACTGCAAGTGGCATAACATTCACCGATGATCTAGAATCTACCAAACAATTATGCACCTTATGGTTCAGCATTTCCAGAGTCAAAAGGAAAGGTGGGGTTATAGCTTTTCCTTCCCCAATTGATTCAACATCTTCTTCCACAGGTTGGTTTTCAGTGGGTATCTCTTCCTCTGTTTCTTCAAGATTTTCAATATTTTCTTTGTTAACACCTACATGGTCTTCAATAGGCTTAACAGACTTGTTGATTTGCTTAGGATCTTGGCTGATAATGGTAATTTCAGGTACTTTGTCCTCAACATTGTTGTTTGGATGTTTCCTGACATTCTCTTGCAACTTCTTAATCTTTGAGATTATTGAATTGTCTTTATTTACCAAATTCAAGTCTTTTGTTGTCATTGGTATATTCTCAGGTTTAAGAGTACCTTTTTTTTGTATCAAACAGTGAGACACAATCCCATAAAAACATGGTATCATTTTCTTTTTTTTCTATGGTCTGATTACCTTTTTCCTCCTCATCACTGTCCTCAGTCAAATTAGAATCCAAGATCTGATTCATTACCAATGTCATTGAATTTAACCATTGAGAACAATTCGTTTCAGAATGAGGTTGTTGGTGAAAAGTACAGAAATTATCCATCCCTACCTCTACCAGATTCATTGATGTTGAACCGTGTGGAGGGGTCTTGAACTGGTTGTTATCTTCCCTTTTTTTGTAGTAAGGCTTATAAGATTTCTGAGCTTCTTTTCCTTTCTCTAAATCTATTATTCTGTTGGAAAGCTTTAGCATCATCTTTAACATCCCCTCAAAATCATGTGATTGCTCCTCTTTCGGTTTAGACGAAAATAAGGCTCTTTTCCTAGAATTTTTTTCTCCAGATTGCTCGGGATAATCTTCTATACTTTCCTTTTCATCCTGTACTCTTTCTGCTTCTTCCTAAGTCTCTGCTAACGTAGGATTAACCTGAGCTTTTGCGAACATAGCCAAATCCGAACCTAAAGCTGAGGTATAATACTCAATCAAAACTTTATTAGAAGGCTTATCAGTTGCAGAGAAGTTCTTGAGGTAAGCCAAAAATCTTTGAGTGAAATTGTGTACCTTTTCATTCCTTTCTTTTTTTTAAGCGCCTAAACCTTTAATTAGTGCTGCATGCGTCTTTTAGGCTGCATACCTGCTTCTGAAAATCCTTCCAAAGGTATCCCAATATGGGATAGATTTTGCAGGAAAACCAAAGTACCATGATGTTGCTGCTCCTTTAAGGGTGTGTGGAAAAAGTGTACAAACAACATCCTCATGTTCCCCAACCTTTAATCCTTCTATTTCCAAATAGAAACTTTGAAAATGGTCATATACTACTACCTTCTCATTTGGATCAAACTTAGGTAGCAACTTCTCAAAAGCTTGAGGTAAGTCATACAACGGAGGTGTTAGGTTCAAGGGTGATCTAGCTTTCCATGTCGGTGGTGGATTTGGTGGGTTAGGGGGGCTGATTTGCATTTACACCTACCATGAATTTGGGTGGAGAGTGAGGAGGTGAAGGAACACGAGTATTAACAGGTGAACATTAAGGTGTATTTGGGCCCACTTGATTCAAAGGCTGAACAACCTCCTGTAACGCTACTTCTACTAACTCTTCCCAATCTCCAACCAACACTGAATCTTCCAATATGGGACGGTCTTTCTTCTTGTATTCTCTTCGGGGTAAATCAGGGATAATGGGCAATCCTCCAATACTCTTTACATAAGCCCGTGTGTGTCTTCTCAGATCATTTACCATTTGGTTGTCCACAGCAAACAAATGTTCTCTATTTCCTTCAGTATTAGGATCAGGAAAACTGCTTTCAAAACTATCACTGGTGGAGTTAGTTCAAGGAAATGGATTTCCCCGGCCATCCATGCACTGGCGGCCCTCCTTCTAGTGCCAGAAACTATTGAGGCTTAGAAATTTGCACCAACAATAGCAAGGGATTCTCCCCAGTCAACATTCCCAACTAGCCCGTGACTGTTTGGTGTAGGGAATCCGTTCAATTTGCGGTCCGGCTACCGTAATTCAAGTAACAAAAATAAAAGGTTTTACCGGTTTCATCCTAGTCCACCGTGTATATTTTTGTGTTTTTAGTTTTAAGTAAGACATGCAAGTGCCTATCTAAAATGCAGATTGATTAAGAATACAAGGAGTGGTCACAATGTGATGCACAGGTTCTTACCTCTCAACTTAGACTCTCTTGCATCTGAATAACACATAGCAAGAAATTAAAACTAACTACCTAACCTATCCCTATGGAGCAAGATTATCATTTATTAATGAGTAATGTATTTTGTGCATGCATTATGAAAAATCACAGATAGCTGATACTTCTTTCAAAACACATGAACATTTAAATATATTTGAACAACTAGATAGCCAATTGTTTATGAACAACATTCATTACTCATCATAGAAATTTTCATAAAATAAACCAGAGATCATTCATAGAAGAACCTAGGTTCAAAGAGTTAGAACGATCTCATTGTTTATAAACACAAAGCTGAAAATGAAATAGTTCCTCTTCAACAAATCCATAGCATAAAATTTGAACATTCCACCAAGATTTCTCCAACAGGAAAACTGTAATTATCTATTGCAAAAGGAAATAGTTCTTCTTACAATATGTCTTCACCAATCTAACTCGAAAAGGTTCCTCTCTTATCTAAATCTTCTATATTTATACAAAAAGAACAAAACTATTGGGCTGCCCACAAATGACTCTTAGGCTTCCCCAACGCTTCACCTCCCATGCTTTGCTTTCATTAAGTGCATATAGAATTTACAAAATATTACAATAAACAAATAAAAGGCTCATGAGGAGGGCCCCGCTTGACTATTCAAAAACTTCTTCCATGCGGAAGCCTCTGAGGCAATGCTTTCGAACTCGGAAGGTTATAAGAAATGAATATTTATTTCAAAATTAGCAGCTTGATTCCTTATTACTTCTATTCTGGCTGAGCTCAGGTGAATTTGGTATTCTATCAATTGCGCACTAACCGTGGCATGAGCTACTTCATTCCTCAGGGTCTGCTCGTCAATGCATTTGATGTGCTAGATCCTTTGTCCATCCTCCTGATATCTTCTTTGCAACATCTCCAAAAATAGGCTATGCTTTGGAAAGGTATCCATTCTCTGCTCAACTCCAACTTGGCAATGATTATACGTAATCAAAAGTCTCCTGAAGAACTTTGAAAAAGCCCCCTTTGTCTTCTTGACAGCCTTCTTGAATTCTTTGGCTATGTTTATGGCAAACTCCAGTAAATCATAGTCTTTCCTTAGGGCTTGTTGATCTTTTGATGGTAGATCTGCAGGGGTTTCTTCATTCGCTTCAAATCTCGCCATCCTTCCTGTCAGGACTTCTAAGATGTCCTGCAATCTGTATACAAAATATGAAGAGGATTCCAAAATCTCTTCTAGCCGATTGTCTACTTGCAAGATCTTGCACATTTCTTCCTCTATGGCTACTTGCAGCTGGTGCATCTTGCTCCTCTGTGCCAGAACATGCTCCTTGAAACGTTGAATATTGACTTGTTGTTTCGTGGCCTCTTCTAGAGCTATTGTTAATGAGGTAATCTGTTCTTTAAGCTCTACAGTCTACCCTTGAGATTTCCTCTCAAATTCCTCCAAGGTAGCCTTCTGTAGCTCCAACTACCCTATCTTACCTAGCAGCTGCTCCTTTTCTGTCCTCAACCCTTGACATTCCTGCTGCAATTCCTTCAAACTTCCTTGGGTAGCCTCCAGAGATCTCTTCTCTACTTGGAAGAACGGGAGCTCAGCTTTTGAAGAGTTTATTTCATGTTGTATGTCTTCAAACATTCTTTTTAAGCTGCTACTTTCCTCTCTCTCTCCCTTCTCAGGGTGTCCTTTAACTGGGCAGCAGACTTCTTTGACTGTTCAAGATCAATCAATATCCGATATACATTGTCCTCAGAAGCATGGATCAATGCAGCCCCATCTCTGATGGTGAATATGGGGTCTTTGTCTATCCCATATACTACAATTTTATCATTTATAAATTTACCTGGCTGCCCCCCAGTCTTGACCTTTCTCTTGGTCCTCTTCACTATTCTTTTCCTTTCCTTATCATTAAAGATAATGTTGAAATACGGTACCTCCTCCCCTTTCTTATGTTCAAAACGGATTAGCCTAAGGGTAGGGACCATAGCCTATCCTGTCATGCTTCTAGCAGCTGCCTTGGGATCTTGAATATCAGGATTACCCAATTCCTAAGCCTGACTATCTGTAGGATCGGAAGCTAATTGTTCTGTCACTACCCCTGTCAGCTTTAGCCTTTCTGTTTCCTACTTCTTCAGTTCTTCATCCATCTTTGTTTTCTTTTCCTCCTATTTACTCCAGGTAGCTTCTTCTGCCTTTCTAGCTGCTTCTTGTTCAGCTCTCCTCTTTTCTTCCTCCTCACCTTTGAGGTAGCTTTCAGCTTCCTGTGCTAGTCTCCTAGCATCTTCATTTCTTTTCCTAGCTTCCTCCTCCTCTGCATTTTCTTGCTCATCCTACCCTTTCCCGCCTTTGGTGGTGATTTTATTTTTAAATCTTCTTCTTAAGGCCGTTATATTTTATGCACTACAGAAAATGGATTCCTCTTTATCCTAGTGGCTGATGTATTCAAAATGTACATTTTCCTCCTTGCAGTTCTATGCCACTTTATTCCAGGAATCATTCCTATGGAAATTCATTTCCCCAATTCTTCCACAAATTCTTCTTAACCCTTGTGAAATTATAGCTTCCCAACCTAAATGGTAAAGGAGGTTAAGCTGCTTTCTTATTTTCGAATAAAAATCTCCCTATACCATCTAAGAAGACCTGTGTAACTGCCTCCTTGTGCACTACATAGTCAGTGGCATATTTTGGTAGTAGTGAGGGTGCTCTGGAGCATCCATATTTTCTTTCCTTGAACTTTTTAATTAACCTTTTCTTAAACCGACATCAAAAACCAAAAAACCTTACCAAAACTTTTGCATATGACTCTCTGCAATTAAGTATTAATAACCAAGACTGAGATCGTCTACTCTTCTTCACATCACACCATCCTGATGATGAGTCCTGTTGTGGACCCGAAACGTCGATATTTAAAATGATATCTGCGGCTATTCCGAATACTTATATTATAAACATGCACCGCAGAAGCCTAGCAATAGAGAATCCATCCTCTGTTAAGTAGTAGTCTGCATATTCTTCAATTACCTGCAATGCATCCTCCGACATGCAGTTGCACTCTTTCAAGAAGATCAATGTATATAATGGCATGATGAAGTGCTCACACACTTCTCTATAGTGACTGTGGTACTTGTGTGCCCAAAGTGGCTTATAAGCTGAGTAGACTGGTGTTCTCTCTCAGTCCTAGATACACCTCAGGTTTGGGAAGAGTTGGTTGCATAGTATGCAATCAATCAGTATAGAGCTCATATAGAAATCTGATCTCTTCTGGGACACCCCTCCTAATGCTGATGCAATGCAGGCTGAGAGGCTGTTGGACACAATGTTCTCCCAGTTGAACACTGTCCCCTGTGTTGCAACATAGAATATGATAGGAACCCACTCCAACTTGAAGCTTTTACCCTGGGCCCTCCTGAAAATCCTGTTCAGCATTAGGGCAATGAACCTGTAAGCGGTTCTTAGGGTGGCAGTATCATATTCCCTGGTGGGCCTAGTTCTAAATTTCTTGCCATGCACCAGCATTCTCTTCAGTGTCCCGACTAGGTCCATCTTAATTTCCTTTAGCCAGTCTTCAGTCAAGTACACTTGTGATTTTGGTAAGTGGTAGGCCAGTGATACATACCTAGGGCTATAAGCAGCATAACCCTGTTTATCAACATTTGCCAAAATCATGGTGGTTATATCTGCCCTGGGTAGAATCCACCCAATAATCTCTGAGCATGGGAAAATCTCAGGGCTAATATCCACTCTCATCAATGCAAATCTCTCTATGTTAACATAAATGGCTTCCTCCTCAAAACCGGTGTCAGGTACCTCCCAGTGTGTAATTAATCTATAGATTTCCCCCCATTTATATTCGGGTTCCACACCCACTATGAATTTGGTATCCTCATAGGTGTACTCAACTCTGGTAACAATTTCGACTTCGGGTTCCTCCTCTACTACGGGAGCCTTCTTCTTTTTCCCTTTAGACATCTTGGATTCTGAAGAATTTCCCTGTCATATACAGAAATTGCTTTTAGGTTCTATTGGGCCATTCCTTGATAACATTAAAAAATGGAGACAAAATGTATGAGCATTTTACCTCGTCTAGGCTAAACATGATTGCCACTATGAAAGTAAAACAAACAATACTCAAACCAAAAGTTCCTACATAAAAACAATCTTCCCAAAAGGCTAAAACCAGCTCACGATCATTATTTGCAGAATCAACTTAAAATATTATGGCCTTTGTTAAAATGAAGAATATCCCCCTCCTCACGCTATGAACTAAATCGTTCCATGGAAAAAATAAGGTTCCTATTCCCAAGCGAAGGATATTGCATGTGACAGTGCATTTAACTCATAAAAAATAAGATGAAGCTACTTGCAACAAAAAACACTCGCATCACGGTCCAACTAGACAATACATTCTGACCCTAAAAATGGTTTGGGTTCATATTCGAGTTTAACAATCTCAATGTTGCGAACCTAGTTCACAAAAACAAGGGCGACGATACAATGGAACCAGAACCTCGTCATCTCAGAAGAAAAACATGAAACGCTCCCCGCAGATGGCCACACGCAGACTGGAGGATACTGGTGCAGACAGCGTAACGGCTGTCTGCACCGGTTTCCCCAGCAGAAAGTGCGGACTGCAAACCCATAACGGCCATGAAAGAAATCATCATGCAAAACCACAAAAATCCCCCACCGGGCAGCCATAACATTTACCTCGCTATATATATACGCCGAAAAGGGAAACCTAAGTAACCACTAACGACAGAGGAAACGAACTGACCAAGAGCAACAAAACTCAGTTTGACCATTCGAAATGAAAGGTAAAACAGGAATAAGGGCCTACCTTGCAATGTGTTGCACGACTGGTGAAGAAAAACCCACAAACTTCCATGGCGGAGCCAACTAGGAGCGAAGTACCGACAGCAAATCCATTGGTCTGCTCGAGCGATAACGACAGCACGGGGAAATCGCAAAATAATAATAATAAAAAACAATAAACCCCAACCCCACTATATATGTCGCGGTCAACACATAATCGGCGAGAAAAATCAACCAATCAGGAGACGGAACGGCTACGAGATCGGCGATCATATCAGTATCGCTTCCGCAACGGCGGATGATGAAATAGTCAGGAGAAATGCAAAGGCATCGGGAGAGAAACAAATCAAAACTCGCGCGGAGCTCACAAGACTAAGGCTTAGGATCACTAGATGGTTGGAGAGATGCAACGGTGGAAACCATAAAGGCACCAAGTTTCGCAGACCAATCAAAATCGGAGGTGAAATAAACATGACTCAAGTAAAAAAAAATGACGGTCACGCAGAAAACAAAATCAAACTACATCGAAAAGATAGTTCTTTCTAGATCCGCAATAGGAAAAGTTAAAATCCTAAGGATTTGCGAGTCAAAACGGCGAGATCGAAAAAAGGTTAATACAATCCTCGGGAAGCTTCGCAGTACCTCTTCCGCAACGGTGGAATATGTAGAGACAAATGTTCGGACGGTATTCCAACAAGCCGTCGATTAGGAAAAACAAATAAAAAGCATCGGAGGAAATAAATCTTGGATCGGACCCGACTTCTTGTTACTTCTCCGCAATGGCAGGCGCGCAATTAACTGTGCTTCCGACGGCAAGGAAAAATCAATTCAAACCATAAATCATCGTTTGCATCAAAGTAATCTTTGCGCAAACATCAAGCAAAACCCAAAAACTGAGCAAAACGAATTAAATGAGGGTCCCAAAAATTTTTGAATTTTGGGAAAATGTTCCAGCTGCAACAGAACTATTTAAATTTTATTGTTTTATTTTTAATTTTATTCATAGTCACTTCAAAATTAGTTTTAGATTTTAAAAGTTCAAAGATTTAAAGTTTATAATATATATTTTGTTTTATACTTTAATTATAAATATCAAATATTAGATTTGATATAATTTAGGTTTACTTTGTAATATAAATTTTAGTAACTAGTTATAATATTAGATTTTAGTTAGGGTAATATTTTTTAAATATATTATTAGAAATTTATTTTATTCTTTAATAGGTTAATTATGTTATTTTAATTATTTAATATTTTTAGAATTTAATTTTTAAATACATTACTAGATAAATTCTCCTCCCTCTTGGAGATTATATATAGAAGTTTAATGCTTTCTTTGATTTTTTGTGACAAGAAGTATAAAATCTATAGTGTATTTGACAAGAAAAATGGTCAATGAGGAGTCTTTTGTCAATCAAATTCCAACAGTGCATGCAAATATTAAATGGTTTATGTATATTTAAAAATAAATTAACCTTGAATTTTTATTTTTTTTAAATCTACAAGCAACCTACTTTGATATTTTTTTAGTACTAGATTTTTTAGTTTTGTATTTTTTTCGTATTAGAATTTTTCGTTATGTAGTTTTTATGTATCGAATCGTATGTAAATCCCTATTCTACTCGAATTATGCTACTATGGTTTTCCCGATCAATAGTTGCAACATGAAATGCTTAACAAGGTCTCCCTTGCTGTCAAGATCAGACATGTGTATTAACTATGCCCGATTCCATGGCTGCCAATGGTATGCGTAGGGACAAATCTTTTGGCGAAAAGGAAGCTTCTTGCTCTCACGATAGCATTTATAAATGGACAGAACAGAAATCAAAATGGCATGATCTTAGCCTCTACGTAGTTACCTAGATTATGAATGGCAAGGTAAGCAAGATGCAACCATTCTTTCCCATTTGTTCAATAACCATATTTCTTACAAGAATAACCGGATGCAAACGTAGATACAGTTTAGAAGTGTGTTAACTAGATGTTAACCTTTCTTGTCGGTTTCCTTTGGCACATGCAATTTTTCGCAACTCTTTGAAGTTCTTGGGATTCTTTTCTGATTTATTTCACACGTGACAGTAGGAATCGAACTAAAACTAAAAAGAGGTTGGATCCAAAAAAATATTTTAGAAAAATTAGAGGGAATGTTTTCGGGTTCCATGGTGAGGGTCAAAGTGAATTCCCGAAAGAGTATAAACCGAGTGCAGAGTTACTAAATGTGGACGGTAAACTTATTTATAGGTGGGGTATAAATTTGACAGAAATCCATTTTCGGGAAAAAGAGATAAAGCATAAAAGGTCAGTGAAAGAAGTGGCTCTATCGCTTGCGAAAGTTCTGAAGTATTCATTTCAATGGTCTGTTATGAAGAGAGATGCAATATTGGATAGGTTGTTGCTGCAAATTCGTCTATAAATCATGTGGAAGATCGATGAGAAGAAGCAACCACAAATATGAGTTCCTTCAACATGCTAAAATTGAACATGAGACAGACCAAGAACTCAACATGTTGAAGAATTTGTCAAGCCTCCCTCAACTTAACTCTATATTCAGTTGTGCCTAGAAGATTCTCAATATATCCATTTTACATGATAGAAAAAATAAACTCATACCAATTCTCTAGATGTAAAGAAAAGAAACCCTGGACATGAAAAACTAATACAAGCATCAAAAGCAATCCATTCTTTCCTATAATGTCATTCTCTAAACCAATAAGTTTAAGCCTCTAAAGATAAAAATGTAACAATCAAATGTAAAAAATGAAGCATTTATTAACATAAAATAAGCAATATAACAACAAATAACCTTGAAAAAAACCATCATTTTTAAAGCATGAAAATAATAAATTCAACCTACTTGCTCTTGGAAAATCCTTCAATACTAAATTGCAACTATTTGTCTTTTCCTTGCTTTAAACTCATTTGTGTTGTCTGCATCATCAACTTTCATGAAATATTTGGTTTGATCATTGTATCTAACATTATGTACACCTAGATGTGCCTCATTATAACAATATCCAATGTGGCAATAACATTTTTTTCCTATTCCTACATCATTTTCAGCCCTGAAGATTCTGTTTCAAATGGAATACACCCTCTTTTACTATAGCTTGTCATATTTAGAAGATTTTTCTTGTTCTTTGTTATTTTGTTGAGCCTTTTAGTATGAACATAATCTATGGCCAAATCATCCTGATGATTGTCTATCAATATAAACATTTGTTCTCTTACAGATATTTAACAGTGTAGCTATTGCTAGTTTGAATTGCTATATGTTTAGTTTCAATTTGAAAGTTTAATTATGCAAGTTGTTCATAATTGTTGTTGCAAACAGAGTTTTCTCCAGCAATTAAAACTGGAACAACTCATTAACATGAAAAACATATACACTCATCCCTCTATAGTTAAATCATTCTTAACGTATGTGTGGCCCATTGAACATACTATATGTTTAGTTCCAATTTGAGAGTTTAACTGTGCAAGTTGTTCATACTTGTTGCAAACAGAGTTTTCTCCAGCAATTAAAACTAGAAAAACTCATTAACATGGAAAATAGATACAATCATCCCTCTGTGGTTAAATCATTGTTAACATATGTGTGGCCCATTTAACATACCACATGTTTAGTTTCAATATGAGAGTTTAATTGTGCAAGTTGTTTATAATCGTTGTTGCAAATTAAGTTTTCTCCAGCAATTAAAACTAGAACAACTCATTAACATGCAAAATAGATACACTCATCCATCTGTACTTAAATCATTGTTAACATATGTATGGCCCATTTAACGTACTAACGCAAAATTAGGTGTCTATACTTTATCTCTTTACTGCTTAGTGTGCAAATTAACGTTCTTCTTTCGGCTACAACTGATAGTATGGATACAGGTGTGGCATCCTTGCTAGTAGAAAATCCAGTGTCGTCTTCATTTTTATGTGTTTTTATCTAGCCACGATTCATGGCGAGAGTAGTAGTATTATTTGAGGGAATCATGATTGAATATAGAGTAGTAGGTATTCGTCTACCACTGGTCCACCTTGCATACACCAAAGAGATGGTAGGCCAACCTGTATGGATGGCAACTCATTTTTTCATAACTCTGTTTTGTGGATGGTAATTAGTGTACTTTATCTTGATTTTTTTCTCGGTACTTGAAAATGGCTTTGATGGAGTTTTCATGAGAAATTACTTTCCTGTTGGGTGTTTTGTTTTTTTGTTTTTCCTATATGTGTTTTGGATATTTGCATGTCTGGGGACTTCCATTATGTTTCTTTAACTTTAGAAATATGTATCACTTCTAGTAAGATGTTAGAAAAATTTCAACCTTGGGCACCACTCGATGGAGTTGCAATGTGCTTAAATTTAAAGTTGTTTAAAATGCATATGTGGAAAGCTACTGGAGTAAATGGTAGCCTAAAAAATATTGATGTTGTTATCCCACTAATGGTCCTCTCTTTCCACGAGAACTTGGGAAATGGTTTTTTATTATTATATGGGATGGGGTTAGCACCAAAACTGGCCTGATACAAACCTATTTTAGTTCTTGTTGTAGTCCAATAGGCTAGGGAACACTCAGACATCCCTGATTTTTGCAGGGGACTTACTATGGATATTTAGAATACCCCCAACATCCCTAAATCTTGCTTTGGCCAAAATGGTATGTCTCGTACTCATCTACATGTATCCTAATATAGGGAATGGGTCCCCAATCTAGGGGGTCGAGTTACTATGCTACTTAGATTCTAAGTTTTTGTATAATTGCAGAAGAAGAAATGGTGATTTGGAGTTAAAGAGAAACTTGGAATTCATAGAATTGATGTAAAACATGGTACGAAAGGGTGGTGATATGACACAATTTGCTATTCCTTAATAGCTCATATAGGTAAAACTCGACAAGGAGTAATAAAAGTTGGCAAAGTGAAGCTATCAATAAAACCCCGAATGTAATTTATGGAGGGCAGATATGAGCAACTCTCATACACACAAAACATTATATCTTATGCTAGAAATCGAGTTAATGGATTACCTAAAAGCAGTTGGGAAGAGGAGAGAATACGAGAAGAAAATACAAGAAAAAAATATTGCAGGAGCTATAATGTCCCTAAAGCTATAAATATTTTTTTTTGTAAGGTCAATAAAACTACTAAGATCAGAGGGACATCTATACTAATCTTCAACATTGTAAAAACATAATAGGAAACAATACCTATGTTCATGTTCTATTTTTTTCCTCATAGGTTATTATCTGCTTTTCTAATTATGATGATGTTTATTGTCGTTCATTTATGTACTAATTTTATTGTATTATTACGTCATTTATTTGTTTCATACTAGTTTGCAATGTATATTTTTAAATATGTATCCTAGTCTTGTTTACTAAAATTATGTGGCTAACTTACCTTTGCTTCTAAAGGGGAGGCGTAGCTGGATTTACCTAATGACTCAATTGGAAAGTTAAGGAAGACTCCTACAGCTTGGGCTTACCTAGTTCTTATGAACCAATGCATGATGTATCTGTGGCTTTGCAGGTGTTTTGTCGCTGAGCCTATGCAATGAATGTGTACTAAAGAGGGGAAAAGACCTAGTACTGTAACATCCTCTAGTAAATAAACATTATTTGTAATCATTTTTATGACTGTTTTAATTTTGAATAAGATTGGCTGGATTTGGAATCCACCAATAGGTCCTTGGAGGAAAACTTTAATTAAAACATTATGCTTGTGATAAAATCGTGAAGGATGGGGACAACCATGTTGAATGAGGAAACTATGCATGCAAAGAGTGGGGGACAAGGGAGACCAACCTCAGGTAGGTTACACCTGGTGTTAATGTGTTGTTATGGTACTAGACATGCCCTGGAAATCATGGGATGTTGTACTAGGAATTGGTTGTTGGTTGGAATAAGACTGAGGAAAAAAAACTGTAAAAGGAGGCATATGCGAGGAACAAGGGGGCAATATGCGGGAAAAGAAATACTTGTTGTGTGAGCACTTTGGGTTAGGAAAGCAATTTCTAACTAGAAAACTAAACCTGAGCTTGGATGTCACCACTCTTGGCATGCATAGTTTAGCTCAGGGGTGATTGAGGATAGAGAACAATTGTGACTAATCTATTGTTGGGTGGAATGTGGTTATTCCTTCTTCATTTGGCTCGTTGAGCAATTGGGTTCCTCTATATGCTTTACTGTTTGCAGACTATTGAGATCAAGGTATATTTGTTTTGTTGGTTGGTTAAAGAATGCTTGAATGAGATCTATGATGGTCTGATATAATAATAATAGTATATCCAATTTTCGTGGCTTAAAAAACGAGAATTCACTATGTAAGAATGCATTCTGTTAGTTATATGAATGGGCAATTATTGGTGTGGTTATTGTTTTATGAGCATTGGATTAAGTATGCACTCAACCCTGAAGGGATCATATTATGCTGCTAGCGTTCTAATTTAATACTGAAATTCATGTCCATGTATACACTTTATGGACCCTTTTATTTGGTGGGAATTGTTCTGGAGTAAATGGGTTATGGCATGCATTTCTTATGTTATCGAATTGATATGGAAAGGGGTTTTCTTGTTGTGAATGAAAAATCCCTGTATTCTTTTTGAATGGTGTATTAAGCAGTAAATTCTACCTAACGCAGCAAAACTATCGAGGAATGACAATCGCTTTGTTTTACCCAAGAAAACACAGAGAAAACTAAGTCTAGAACTTAGGCAAAAAGGTCTATGGAAGATTGGTTTTTTTGAATAAGCCTAAGTGCTTCCACAACCTGCAACCTACATTGTAGAAGCTTAAAGTAGTAGGTAATTTCTAAAGTATGTAGGGGTTTCCGCAATCCGCAATCTGCGTTGCAGAAGAGGATTTTGTGGAAGGTAGTTTTAGTAAATATTTTAAGTGTTCCATCCGCAATCTTCATTGCGGAAGCATAAATTCGGAAGGCGAAATCATGGAGGATTTATGTGGTTTCCGCAAATTGCAATCTGCATTACAGAAGTGGAGTTGCAGAAGGGTAAAAGTGTAAAGGATTATGTGGTTTCCGCAATCCGCAATACGTATTGCAGAAGCAGAATTGCAGAAGGGTGAAATTATAAAGGATAATGTGTTTTACACAATCCATAATCTCCATTGCGGAAGAGGAGTTGTGGAAAGTTAAAATTGTAAAGGATTATGTTTGTTCCACAATATGCAGTCCACATTATAGAAGTTAAAAAGAGGAAGGTATTTTTATAATGAATTAGTTTCTGCAATCTGCATGCGGAAGTGGAAAAGCGAAAGGAAAAATTATAAAGAATTTAAGGGTTTCTGAAATCTACAATCCACATTACGGAAGCGAAAAGTGGAAGCTAATGTACAAAGAAATGGTGGGCTTCTGCAATCCAATATCTGCATTGTGGAAGCAGAAAAGGGGAAGGTAAATTTACAATAACTTATGTTTTTTTGCAATACGCAATCCATATTGCGGAAGTGTAATTCTAGAAGGGTCAAGTTGTAAATATATCAAGTACTTTATGCAATGTGCAATCCACATTGCAGAAGGGAAATTTCTATAGGATTTAAGAACTTCCCACAATATGCAATATTCATTTGCAGAAGTGGGATTGGAGAAGGGAGAGTTTTAAAGAAACTTGAATCCTTCCTGTTGATCCTGGTTTTGTCACTATTTTTGGCTTGTAATTTACTCTTTTGGCATCTATTTTGTCACCTTTGTTACATATTTCTTGTCATACATCCCATCATTCAGTCCCAGGTATGAACGCATTTGGAATTTATGCAAGTCTTGGTTTTTTTCTATTATTTCGTGATTTTACTAAGCAATTCGGTTATAATTGGAAGTATGTATAATATATGAATTGTTTTGCAGATTGTAGTATTTAAACGCACTAACATTGGGCACTCATTCATGCTAGATATGCGCAGATCATATCCAGCTTTCCATTAAGCCTCCTGATCATCCTGCGTGCTATTAGTCGGCATATTTCTAAGTGATTAAAATACAAAATGGTATTTAGTTGTTCTATTTTCCATGTGTTAATGCTACAATGGTCCTCACTCTGAGAAGGCTCTCCATCCCACTTTCATCGTTCGACACCATAATCTAAGGCCACGTCCACAAGAATCTACACATCGCAGGACGTGTGAGGAGAAACAACATGCAAGATAGAAGGAGGAAGACTACGCATTGTCATTTGGTTGTTTGTTTTCCATTAATACATACTATTTTAGGAGTGGTTGACGACTGAAAGGGTCGACCCCCTCATCCTTGCAAACATTATATATAATTTCCTCCAAGTGAGAGCAAAATTAGCTAATTTGTATTCTGTCATTCGACATTAGAAGGGAAGCTCTGTAAAAACTCTGTTCTACATATTAATATAAGTTCTATTTTTTTTGTGTATACATTTTCATGTTCTTGTGAGTGATTGATTAACACACCACCCTAATTTCTGAGAAGGCCCCTCAACAACCAGTGGTTTCCATTCCTATGTGTGTTCTTGTTATCCTCTTTCTTGCAGATAAGTAGTTTCTATTACTGTTTTATTTATGCAAATTGGTTTCCTATTAGTTTACATAGTTCATTTCCTTATGTCTTGTAGCATATATTCCATTATGAGTAATGATGTGATGTTAGTATAGTTTCTATTTCTTGAATGAAAGAAACCGATTGTGCACATAGTTTATCTCTATTTTCCTTTCCAGTCTTTCTTCCAGCTTGTGGTTTAGTTTTATATTGATAATTACATAGAGTTGAATTGCTTTCATATCTCAAATTCAGTTTATAGTAGGTTTAGTTCTATTGATTCTCATTTTGCTGTAGATTTACTTTGATTATACCTTAGTTATTTCATAATGCAATAAACAATAGTTTATTTATAATCATGAATTAACATAAGTCATTCCATTGTTACTTTAATTACTGAATAGAATCAATTACTATCATTTATGCATCTTATTCTCATGTGCATGAAATAAGCTGACATTTAGATAATCTAGGCCATTTATTTCCTAATTTTCCAATTTTTTCCTCCTACGGACTATCATTCAGACGGCTCGTTTAGTTTTCCATTCATCCCTTCATCCAGTCTTTGATATTTCCCATTCTGTCTTAAACCTGTTTAAAGTTCTGTTTCTTAGGCTTTTGAATTATGTTCTATTTGTAATCAGACAATGCTTATATCTATAATTAGGACCTTAGTCTATGATAATTTAAAGTATCTATTAAGTTCCATCCCTATTTTTCATTTCCTTTTTACCTTAGTATATGTTGAATTGTGTTTTGTTTTGTATATTTTGTTTCTGATTCTTTTTCATTCACTACTGTTGTAATGTTTGATAATTAGATCTCTATCTTTGTCTAATTTATCTTTGTGTATATTGAATCTAGGATTAAACATGTTAGTTTCTAGAGAAACAAGCCAGTACTTTGTAAATTGATCATAGCATAGGACTTCTTTTCTTCACTATGTGGATACTGAAAAGTTTCATAGAATAGGATTTACAGAAAACATCTCTGTTAAGTTTTCTACTTGCTTCTTTTATCAAGTTTTCTACTTGCTTATTTTATTACTTTTTCTACTTGCTTCTTTTATTAAGTTTTCTACTTGTTTCTAAGTCATATTTTCCTCATACATGTTTCATATAATAAAAGTGTACCTTTTAACTTTCAACTAATTACTAAAAGAGTTTTGTTTCCTAATTAATAAGTTAGTTGTTCATAATATCGTTTTCCATTAAAGTCATTTGCTTATGGAATAAATCACCATGTTTACTATCACCTATAATTGGACACTACTTAGTTTGCATATATATGTGGAAGTTAAGTTAGATCTAATTCCATTTAGTTTCTTTACTTCTTTCGAAAGACATTTTGATACACCTCCTTCTCCAGTACCAATAACCATGAATGCATATCCTCAGAACAATCAAGGAGAGTGGAGCTAGATAAATTCATTCAATCACTGTGCATTTGTCAAACCGCCTACCGCCTATATAGTTTAGTTTTTGGGTTTCTTAGATTAATTAAATAATCATAATATTGTATTACATGACATAATCTATCGTAAGAGTTTTAATTCACGGATTGAGAAGAAAAATAGTTAGTCTATTGTAAAGAAGTAGTTTACTCTCTTAGAATACTATTATTTATAAAATACGTAGTTTATGGTTGATGGAGTAAAGTAGTATAGCTTGATACTTATATAATCTAGTACATGTGTCCCAGCCTAATTACCTTAGTAGTTGAATTTCCATAGTTTGACTCAGTTTTTCATTTTGAAATATCTTTTGATCTTTTCTTTATTAAAATATTTCCACAACACCATAGGAACCTTTCTATTTTCGCATATATTTTGTATCAGCTCTAAGATTACAAACCTCAGTCGATAATTGAATATTTGGTGAATTAATTAAGACATTATAACACCCAACACTTCTCGCAACCCGCAATCTAGATTGTGGAAGCAGAGTTGCGGAAGGAATAAGCCGTTGCAGAATACCTTTTAAGCTAAGGTTTTGGATTCATATTTCATAAAGGTTTAGGATGAATCTTTAAGGTATGATCCTTAAGTCGAAGAACCATAAAAAGAGTTGGGTGAGACACATGAAGTCCTTGGTTAATATATGATAGAAAATGATTTGTGACTTATGATGTTCAAAATTTTATTTTATGCATATTTTTCAAATGGTTATATGGGTATCTTACATATGCTATCAGAGCCACAGGTTAAACCCTGTTACATATGGAAACATCTAGTTTCCGCTAAAGCACACTGAAATGATAAACTAACAATAATAGTGTTGTGTTCTCTGTATGAATGTATAAATTGAGCTCAAGGTTGTATCTCCTACGATATTCACACTGGGTATACCATCCCACGATCTACATTAAGGTGCACTACAGATCCATGATCAGATATGTGATCTAGTTTTATCATGTATACAATGAATAGATCTAGTATTTGTATGTTTGGAATGTTTCATATACATTCAAAACTATTCTATTTTAGGGTACAACGATGGATTCCCAAAATGAAGATGAGTATCCACCTGAAGAAACTCTCAGCAATGGACATGCCATATGTCCCAAAGAGAGAGTTGTCACCCCACATAAAATTACAGGGGACCAGAGTCTTTTGCATTGTAGATTCCCCTTCCCATTGTAGCCATGAAATTAGGCCAACTCTTATATGAAAGAGGAATTTCATGATATGATAAGGATTTGGAAACATATAACTCCTTAACTCTTCTCTTCCTGATATAATTATATTTTATAAGTTCCTTGTATATAAATTTTGGGGATAGGAAGGCTAGAAATGCAAGAGATTAGATAGGTCAGATGCATATTAATAGATATCTCATAGTGCATGTGAAGATGTTTTTGCATACATATGATATTGTGTAATAGTAAAAGTAGTGAGGTTTTACATACGCAATGAGCCGTAATGATAATTATTAATGTTTATGGTCATTATTATTGATGGTAATGGTTGTGTGACGAAGGACAATAGAAGCATGTATAAAGATGTTGAATATATCGTGGTATGTAACCAATATCCTTGTGAAGAAGGGCTAGGACAACGAATCTATTATCAATAGGTTTATGTAAGGGTTGTGTGGTTGTTGGTAAGAGGCCAATTGATCAGGTAAAATTAGAAAAGTTAAGAATTATTAAAATTTTTGTTTGAGGTGGAGTTGTTAGAGTATGTAACATAGATATGTTCATTGAGGATTATGATATTTCATGCATTCAATAATATATGGCATTATGACTAATTAAACAAAGAGCAGTGAAACTTTTGAGGTGACCATGGGGGATTCCCTGGTTTATAAGGCTCTTCAACGTATAAGAAATTTGTTAGGTGTAAAACTTAAAATTAATGAAAAAGAAGTAGAAAATTGGTTTGGTGTTGAGATGCTATGGAGCACCTTGGAGAGGTGTTAGGCTCTGAAATTGTCGATAAGCTAGTACATAGCTACCAGTGAAATATCTTGTGACGTGTTAGACTCTGTTGAGTGCTCTATGATATTAAGTCCTAGTCCTGGGAAAAGAGATGCCAGTGAGAACCCAGAGGGGGTGTTACGTTGTTAATATAGAGATGTCAGTGAGCACCCAAGATAGGGGTTAGGCTCTGGAGAAGAACTTCCAGAGAGCACCAAGGTGGGGTGTTATGTTCTGTAATATCAATTGAGTAATATATATATATAGGTTGAGGAGGCCTACATGTGAACTTGTAGTTATGTGAGGAGTTAACCCTCATGTATATATATTCATTTCACAACTTCTTAAAGAATATTTCATCCAAGGAGTTATTGGAACATTGATGCCTTAAGGTATGTGTAGGTGCATACAAGATGCATTTTGTGAATGCATGGTTGTGATTTAAGTACTTCATTGCAATTCATTAATATCTAAAATGATAGAATTAGTGGAAATTATGAGATCATTTCATGAACTTCTATGAATACAAGGAAAGGAATTGCATGGAAAAGGTAGTCATCTTTGATTGTTTATGACAATGCTCTGTTGGGAGGACAGAATTGTATGGAGTATGATTGTGTAATCATGAGTATTGGAAGTTTTATTTTATCTGCATAAATAAGGTGAAAGTATCTTGAAATTTTAATGATGCATATAAAATAACTATATAGTGTCTTGGAGATGGTAGTAACTGATAGTGTTTGAATTACTGAGTGTTGTAATTTTGAATATCACTTCAGAGACTATTGTAAATCCTGTGATGAAAGGATTCTATGCATGGATACTCACAAATTGTATGGACAATTGGAAGTTTCGGATTACAGGAAGAATGGATTGGACATGAAAATGTGGTTATGCCCAATAAAATAAAGAAGGAAACTACAATGTGCAAAGGCCAAACATTATGAGGAGGATCTCATGGTGGTGAAATTTAATTTATGAATGAAACATATTTCTAAGTTTTAGATTTGAAATTTTGCTATTAATTACTATTGACCGTTTGGCTCATCTAGAGTTTTGTTAAGCTAGGTAAGGTTGTCCAGGTTTTGGCAGTAAGTGTAAATGATAAGGGATAATTTATTCCACTTACAAGATCCAAACAATATGAGGATGGCCTCATGGTTGGGAAATCTATTTTCTGTAGGAAACAAAACTGCAAATTCATATTTGATTTGATTATCAATGTTATTGATTGTTTGATGTTTAGGAACCATGTCAGCTGAGATACTATAGAAAACCATGTGTTATGGTCTACAGGAGACAAACAAAAGACAAGGACCTTATTTTGGGAAATTTAATTTATGTATGAAATAGATTTGAAAATTTATCATTGAATTTCTTTATTTTATGATGATCTCTCATGTGAACTAAGTCTAGAACTTAGGCCGAAAGGTCTATGGAAGATTGGTTTTTGTGAATAAACCTAAGTGCTTCCACAAACTGCAACCTACATTGCAGAAGCTTAAAGCAGTAGGTAATTTCTAAAGTATGTAGGGGTTTCCACAATCCGCAATCTGCATTGCAGAAGAGGATTTGTGGAAGGTAGTTTCAGTAAATATTTTAAGTGTTGCATCCGCAATCTTCATTGCGGAAGCATAAATTCGGAAGGTGAAATCATGGAGGATTTATGTGGTTTCCGCAAATTGCAATCTGCATTACAGAAGTGGAGTTACAGAAGGGTAAAAGTGTAAAGGATTATGTGGTTTCCGCAATCTGCAATACGCATTGTGGAAGTAGAATTGAAAAAGGGTGAAATTATAAAGGATAATGTGTTTTCCACAATCCATAATCTCCATTGTGGAAGAGGAGTTGCGGAAAGTTAAAATTGTAAAGGATTATGTTTGTTCCGCAATCCGCAGTTCACATTATGGAAGTGAAAAAAAGGAAGGTATTTTTATAATGAATTAGTTTCCGCAATCTGCATGCGGAAGTGGAAAAGCGAAAGGAAAAATTAGAAAGAATTTAAGGGTTTCTGCAATCTACAATCCACATTATAGAAGCGAAAAGTGGAAGCTAATGTACAAATAAATGGTGGGCT
Source organism: Pseudotsuga menziesii (assembly GCA_001517045.1). Classification (NCBI taxonomy): domain Eukaryota; kingdom Viridiplantae; phylum Streptophyta; class Pinopsida; order Pinales; family Pinaceae; genus Pseudotsuga; species Pseudotsuga menziesii. The sequence continues at coordinate 132,921 of LPNX011114849.1, forward strand.
TCTGCAATCCGATATCCGCATTGTGGAAGCGGAAAAGGGGAAGGTAAATTTACAATAACTTATGTTTTTTTGCAATACGCAATCCATATTGTGGAAGCGTAATTCTGGAAGGGTCAAGTTGTAAATATATCAAGTACTTTACACAATCTGCAATCCGCATTGCGGAAGGGAAATTTCTATAGGATTTAAGAACTTCCCACAATGTGCAATATTCATTTGTAGAAGTGGGATGTGGAAGGGAGGGTTTTAAAGAAACTTGAGTCCTTCCTGTTGATCCTAGTTTTGTCACTATTTTTGGCTTGTAATTTACTCTTTTGGCATCTATTTTGTCACCTTTGTTACATATTTCTTGTCATACAGCTCATCATTCAGCCCCAGGTATGAACGCATTTGGAATTTATGCAAGTCTTGGTTTTTTTCTATTATTTTGTGATTTTACTAAGAAATTCGGTTATAATTGGAAGTATGTCTAATATATCAACTGTTTTGAAGATTGTAGTATTTAAACAAGCTAACATTGGGCACGCATTCATGCTATATATGCGCAGATCATATCCATCTTTCCATTAATCCTCTCAATCATCCCGCGCGCTATTAGTCGGCATATTTCTAAGTGATTAAAATACAAAATGGTCTTCAGTTGTTCTATTTTCCACATGTTAATGCTACAATGGTCCTCACTCTGAGAAGGCTCTCCATCCCACTTTCATCGTTCGACACCATAATCTAAGGCCACATCCACAAGAATATACACGTCGCAGGATGTGCGAGGAGAAACAACACGCAAGATAGAAGAAGGAAGACTACACGTTGTCATGTGGTTGTTTGTTTTCCATTAAGACATACTATTTTAGGAGTGGTTGATGACTGAAAGGGTCGACCCCTTCATCCTTGTAAACATTATATATAATTTCCTCCAAATGAGAGAAAAAGTTAGCTAATTTGTAATCTAATAGTCGACATTAGAAGGGAAGCTCTGTAAAAACTCTGTTCTACATATTAATATAAGTTCTACTTTTTTGTATATACATTTTCATGTTCTTGTGAGTGATTGATTAACACACCACCCTAATTTCTAAGAAGGCCCCTCAACAACCAGTGGTTTCCATTCCTATGTGTGTTTTTGTTATCCTCTTTCTTGCAGATAAGTAGTTTCTATTACTGTTTATTTATGCAAATTGGTTTCCTATTCGTTTACATAGTTCATTTCCTTATGTCTTGTAGCATATATTCCATTATGAGTAATGGTGTGATGTTAGTATAGTTTCTATTTCTTGAATGAAAGAAACCAATTGTGCGCATAGTTTATCTCTATTTTCCTTTCCAGTCTTTCTTCCAACTTGTGGTTTAGTTTTATATTGGTAATTACATAGAGTTGAATTTCTTTCATATCTCAAATTCAGTTTATAGTAGGTTTAGTTCTGTTGATTCTCATTTTGCTGTAGATTTACTTTGATTATACCTTAGTTATTTCATAATGCAATAAACAATAGTTTATTTATAATCATGAATTAACATAAGTCATTCCATTATTACTTTAATTACTGAATAGAATCAATTACTATCCTTTATGCATCTTATTCTCATGTGCACAAAATAAGCTTACATTTAGATCATCTAGGCCATTTATTTCCTAATTTTCCAATTTTGTCCTCCTATGGACTATCATTCAGACGGCTCATTTAGTCTGCCATTCATCCCTTCATCCAGTCTTTGATATTTCCCAATATGTCTTCAACCTGTTTAAAGTTATGTTTATTTGGCTTTTGAATTATGTTCTGTTTGTAATCAGACAATGCTTATATCTATAATTGGGACCTTCGTCTATGATAATTTAAAGTATCTATTAAGTTCCATCCCTATTTTTCATTTCCTTTTTACCTTAGTATGTGTTGAATTGTGTTTTGTTTTGTATATTTTGTTTCTAATTCTTTTTCATTCACTACTGTTGTAACGTTTGATAATTAGATCTCTATATTGGTCTAATTTATCTTTGTGTATATTGAATCTAGGATTAAACATGTTAGTTTCTAGAGAAACAAGCCAGTACTTTGTAAATTGATTATAGCATAGCACTTGTTTTCTTCACTATGTGGATACTGAAAAGTTTCATAGAATAGGATTTAGAGAAAACATCTCTGTTAAGTTTTCTACTTGCTTCTTTTATCAAGTTTTCTACTTGCTTATTTTATTACGTTTTCTACTTGCTTCTTTTATTAAGTTTTCTACTTGTTTCTAAGTCATATTTTCCTCATACATGTTTCATATAATAAAAGTGTACTTTTTAACTTTCAACTAATTACTAAAAGAGTTTTGTTTCTTAATTAATAAGTTAGTTGTTCATAATATCGTTTTCCATTAAAGTCATTTGCTTATGGAATAAATCGACATGTTTACTATCACCTATAATTGGACACTACTTAGTTTTCATATATTTGTGGAAGTTAAGTTAGATCTAATTCCGTTCAGTTTCTTTACTTCTTTTGAAAGACATTTTGATACACCTCCTTCTCCAGTACCAATAGCCATGAATGCATATCCTCGAAACAATCAAGGAGAGTGGAGCTAGATAAATTCATTCAATCACTGTGCATTTGTCAAACTGCCTACCGCCTATATAGTTTAGTTTTTGGGTTTCTTAGATTAATTAAATAATCATAATATTGTATTACATGACATAATCTATCGTAAGAGTTTTAATTCACGGATTGAGAAGCAGAATAATTAGTATATTGTAAAGAAGTAGTTTACTTTATTAGAATACTGTTATTTATAAAATACGTAGTTTATGGTTGATAGAGTAGAGTAGTATAGCTCGATACTTATATAATCTAGTACATGTGTCCCAGCCTAATTACCTTAGTAGTTGAATTTCCATAGTTTGACTCGTTTTTCATTTTGAAATATCTTTCGATCTTTTCTTTATTAAAATATTTCCACGACACCATAGGAACCTTTCTATTTTCGCATATATTTTGTATCAGCTCTAAGATTACAAACGTCGGTCGATAATTGAATATTTGGTGAACTAATTAAGACATTATAACACCCAACACTTTTCGCAACCCGCAATCTGGATTGTGGAAGCAGAGTTGCGAAAGGAACAAGCCGTTGCAGAATACCTTTTAAGCTAAGGTTTTGGATTCATATTTCATAAAGGTTTAGGATTAATCTTTAAGGTATGATCCTTAAGTCGAAGAACCATAAAACGAGTTGGGTGAGACACATGAAGTCCTTGGTTAATATATAATAGAAAATTATTTGTGACTTATGATGTTCAAAATTTTATTTTATGCATATTTTTCAGATAGTTATATGGGTATCTTACATATGCTATCAGAGCCACAGGTTAAACCCTGTTGCATATGGAAACATCTAGTTTCCGCTAAAGCACACTGAAATGATAAACTAACAATAATAGTGTTGTGTTCTCTGTATGAATGTATAAATTGAGCTCAAGGTTGTATCTCCTACGATATTCACACTGGGTATACCATCCCATGATCTACATTAAGGTGTGCTACAGATCCATGATCAGATATGTGATCTAGTTTTATTAGGTATACAATGAATAGATCCAGTATTTGTATGTTTGGAATGTTTCATATACATTCAAAACTATTCTATTTCAGGGTACAATGATGGATTCCCGAAATGAAAATGAGGATCCACCTGAAGAAACTCTCAGCAATGGACATGCCATATGTCCCAAAGAGAGAGTTGTCACCCCACATAAAATTACAGGGGACCAGAGTCTTTTGCATTGTAGATTCCCCTTCCCATTGTAGCCATGAAATTAGGCCAGCTCTTATATGAAAGAGGAATTTCATGATATGATAAGGATTTGGAAACATAGAACTCCTTAACTCTTCTCTTGCTAATATAATTATATTTTTTAAGTTCCTTGTACATAAATTTTGGGGATAGGAAGGCTAGAAATGCAAGAGATTAGATAGGTCAGATGCATATTAATAGATATGTCATAGTGCATGTGAAAATATTTTTGCATACATATGATATTTCATAATAGTAAAAGTAGTGAGTTTTTACATACGCAATGAGCCTTAATGATAATTATTAATGTTTATGGTTATTATTATTGATGGTCATGGTTGTGTGACGAAGGACAATAGAAGCATGGATAAAGATGTTGAATGTATCATGGTATGTAACCAATATCCTTGTGAAGAAGGGCTAGGACAACAAATCTATGATCAATAGGTTTATGTAAGGGTTGCGTGGCTGTTGGTAAGAGGCCAATTGATCAGGTAAAATTAGAAAAGTTAAGAATTATTGAAATTTTTGTTTGAGGTGGAATTGGTAGAGTATGGAACATAGCGATGTTCATTGAGGATTATGATATTTCATGTATTCAATAATATATGGCATTATGACTAATTAAACAAAGAGCGGTGAAACTTTTGAGGTGACCATGAGGGATTCCCTGGTTTATAAGGCTCTTCAATGTATAAGAAAGTTGTTAGGTGTAAAACTTAAAATTAATGAAAAAGAAGTAGAAAATTGGTTTGGTGTTGAGCTGCTATGGAGCACCCTGGAGAGGTGTTAGGCTCTGAAATTGTCGATAAGCTAGTACATAGCTACCAGTGAAATATCTTGTGATGTGTTAGACTATGTTGAGTTCTCTATGATATTAAGTCCTAGTCCTAAGAAAAGAGATGCCAGTGAGAACCCAGAGGGGGTGTTACGCTGTTAATCTAGAGATGTCAGTGAGCACCCAAGAGAGGTGTTAGGCTCTGGAGAAGAACTTCCAGAGAGCACCAAGGTGGGGTGTTAGGTTCTGTAATATCGGTTGAGTAATATATATATATAGGTTGAGGAGGCATGCATGTGAACTTTTAGTTATGTGAGGAGATAACCCTCATGTATATATATTCATTTCACAACTTCTTAAAGAATATTTCATCCAAGGAGTTATTGGAACATTGATGCCTTAAGGTATGTGTAGGTGCATACAAGAGGCATTTTGTGAATGCATGGTTGTGATTTAAGTACTTCATTACAATTCATTAATATCTAAAATGATAGAATTAGTGGAAATTATGAGATCATTTCATGAACTTCTATGAATACAAGGAAAGGAATTGCATGGAAAAGGTAGTCATGTTTGATTGTTTATGACAATGCTCTATTGGGAGGACAGAATTGTATGGAGTATGATTGTGTAATCATGAGTATTGGAAGTTTTATTTTATTTGCATAAATAAGGTGAAAGTATCTTGAAATTTTAATGATGCATATAAAATAACTATATAGTGTCTTGGAGATGGCAGTAACTGATACTGTTTGAATTACTGAGTGTTGTAATTTTGAATATCATTTCAAAGACTATTGTAAATCCTGCGATGAAAGGATTATATGCATGGATACTCACAAATTGTATGGACAATTGGAAGTTTCGGATTACAGGAAGAATGGATTGGACATGGAAATGTGGTTATGCCCAATAAAATAAAGAAGGAAACTACAATGTGCAAAGGCCAAACATTATGAGAAGGATCTCATGCTGGTGAAATTTAATTTATGAATGAAACATATTTCTAAGTTTCAGATTTGAAATTTTTCTATTAATTACTATTGATTATTTGGCTCATCTAGAATTTTGTTAAGCTAGGTAAGGTTGTCTAGGTTTTGGCAGTAAGTGTAAATGATAAGGGATAAGTGCTTCCACTTACAAGATCCAAACAATATGAGGATAGGCTCATGGTTGGTAAATCTATTTTCTGTAGGAAACAAAATTGCAAATTCATATTTGATTTGATTATCAATGTTATTAATTGTTTGATGTTTAGGAATCATGTCAGGTGAGATACTATAGAAAACCATGTGTTATGGTCTACAGGAGACAAAAAAAAGACAAGGACCTTATTTTGGGATATTTAATTTATGTATGAAATAGATTTGAAAATTTATGAATGAATTTATTTATTTTATGATGATCTCTCATGTGAACTGCATGCTTGTATTTCATGCAAGTGATATGATGAAAAGATTCCCTTGGGGAAGATGTTGGCTATTGAACTGAAAATGTAAATGGAGTGATAAGTGTGGCTTGGGGTTGAGAAACCTTGTAGAACCCCTTGCGTGTAATGGTATCTTGGTAGTATTGTTAAACCCAGTAAGAACATGGGTACTCATGAGGCTTGCATGGGTATTGGTAACATTTCTACGCTCACAGTAAAGAGAACTGGATGGATGGGTATTCCTAAGGGACTATGTAGTAGAGAAGGGGTACCATCCTTGTGTTTTTTGAGTGGGTGTTGTGGGACCATACTGGCCTGCACTCAAGTGAGTCACCTATTGAGTTTATGGAGGGAACCAATGGTTAACATAGGAGAAGGGGATATTCTGTTGTATTTATATGTATTACTGATAATCCCATTAGAGGTGTTGGATTGGAAATGGTTGATACATTCTTGATGAACCTAGTCAGCGTACTAGCTTGGCATTGGTTATTTGGATATTATGGTGTAGATACCATGATGGCTTAACATTTGTTTCATATGTATTCACATGTGATATGGGGCTTGCAGAAACTTGGTTATAACCTTTTGATGCACACCTTAGAGAGCATGCAAAGGGATGGATACACTTGAGGGACTAGATAGCAGAGAAGAGGTACCATCCTTGTGTGGGGTAGAGCAGGTCTTGTGGGATCCATAGTTGTCTGAAGTCAAAGACGGATACATGTGGAGATAAAAGAAGATGCTTATGCAAATAAGTATTTGGTTTATTTAGCATCATCTTGTTGCTTCTATGTGAATATGCATGCCTGATGTTGTAGATTTAAAGCTGTTAAATTTAAATGAGATGCATAAACCTCCTTATGCAGGACACCCTAGTTACCAAAAGATGATAGCAGCCTTTAGGAAGCAATTCTTTTGGCCTAGATTAAAGGTATATTTAGTTGATTATCTATCTAAATGCTTGGAATGTCAAAAGGCGAAGGCTGAAAATCGACATCCAGCAGGTTTGTTACAAACTTTGCCAATTTCTAAATGGAAATAGGAGGTCATATCCTTGGATTTCATCACAGGTTTTCCTTTAATGCAAAAACAACATGATTCAATTATGGTTGTAGTAGATAATTTAAACAAGTCTGCTCCTTTTTATTCCTATGAAATAAACTTATAAAGATGTCAACATTGTAGAAATATTCCTGAAAGAAGTATTCTAACTTTATGGAGTACTGAAGATGGTAATTTCTGACCAGGATAATAAACTTACATCGAAATTTTTGAAATATTTGTTAGTAAGGTTAGAAACAAAGATAAAATTTAGCACTAGTTATCACCCTATAGAAGATGGACTAACAAAACGAACAAATCAAGTCATCAAAGATATGGTGAGAATGTGGAACCTATACTCATTCTAGACAGGAAAGAAACCGTACTTCGAAACCGAGTTGTCGCTTGGGTTAAGGTGCATTCGAAGCACTTTATCCCAGAGGAAGCTACTTGGGAATTAGAGGAAAAATTGAGAAAGAAGTATCCAGATTTATCTCCAAAAGCTATGTAACATCCCCTAGCAAACAAACATTATTTGTAAGAATTTTTATCACTATTTTATTTTTGAATAATATTGGTTGGATCTGGAATCTGCCAATAATTCCTTGGAGGAAAAATGTAATTAAAACATTATGCTTGTAATAAAATAGTGAATTATGGGGAAAACCATGTTGAATGAGGAAACTATGCATGCAAATAGTGGGGGATGAGGGAGACCAACCTCGGGGAGGTTACACCAGGTTTCAATGTGCCATTATGGTGCTAGACACACCCTAGAAATCAGGGGATGTTGTATGAGGAATCGAGTGTTGGATGGAATGATACCGAGGTAAAACAAAATTATAAAAGAAGGAATATGAGAGGAAGAATGGGGAAGTATACGGGAAAATAAATACTTGTTTTGTGAGAACTCTCGGTTAGGAAATCGATTTCTCACTAGAAAACTAGACCTTATGTTGGATTCCACCACTCTTGGCATGGATAGTTTAGATAGGGGGTGGTTGAGGACAGAGAAAAACTATTCCTAATCTACGGTTGGGTGGAACATGGTTGTTCCATATTCATTCGGCTCGTCGAGAAACCAGGTTTGCAGACTGTTGAGCTCAAGGTATATTTGTGTGATATTTGTTTTGCTGGTTGGTTAAAGAATGCATGAATGTGATCTATGATGGCTTGAGCTAATAATAATCTTATATGAAATTGCCCCATCATAAAATAGGAGAATTCACTATGTAAGAATGTGTTCCGTTAGTTATACGAATGGGAAAATATTGGGAAAATATTGTTCTCGTTATTGTTTTATGAGCAATGGATTAGGTATGCACTCATCCCTAAAGGGATCGGATTATCCTATTGCCGTTCTGATTTAATATTGGAATTCATGTCTATGTTTGCACTTTAAGAACCCTTTTATTTGATGGGAATTGTTTTGAAGTAAATGGGGTATGGCATGCATTCTTATGGTATCGAATTGATATGGGAAGGATTTGGTCTTGTTGTGAATGGAAAATGATTGTATGTTTTATGAATGGCTTCTTAAGTATCAAACTCTACCTAAATGAGTAAAACTATCAAGGAATGGAAATCCCTTGGTTTTACCCAAGAAAACGTAGAGAAAACTAAGTGTAAATCTTGGGCCAAAAGGTCTGCGGAAGCTTGATTTTTGTGAATAAAGCAAGTGTTTCTGCAACCTGCAATCCACATTTGACGAATCATAAAGAGGGAGGTAATTTGTAAAGTATTGAGGGGTTTCCGCAATCTCCAATATACATTGTGGAAGAGGATTTTCGGAAGCTGGTTTCGATAAATATTTTAAGTGTTCCGCAATCTGCAATCTATACTGCAGAAGAGGAAAGGCGGAAGGAGTAATCATGGATGATTTACGTCGTTTCCGCAATCCGCAATCCACATTGCGGAAGCAGAGTTTCAGAAGGGTAAAATTATAAAGGATTATGTTCTTTCTACAATCCACAATCTGCATTGCACAAGTGGAATTGTGGAAGGGTGAAATCGTAAAGGATAATGTTTTTTCTGCAATCTGTAATCTGCATTGCATAAGAGGAGTTGCGGAAAGGTAAAATTGTAAAGGATTATGTTGGGTCCACAATCTGCAATCTACCTTGCGGAATCGAAAAAGAAAAAGTATTTTTATAATGAATTTGATAGTTTCTACAATCCGCAATCCGCATATGGAAGTGGAAAATTGGAAGGAAAATTATAAAGAATTTAGGTGTTTCTGCAATCTGCAATCCACATTGCAGAAGCAAAAGGTAAATTTATAAAAAATTATGTGTTTCTTTAATACGCAATCCACAATGTAGAAGTGGAATTGTGGAAGGGTCAAATTGTAAAGAGATTAAGTACTTTCTGCAATCCACAATCCGCATTGTGGAAGCAGAATTACAGAAGGGAAATTTGTATAGGATTTAAGCACTTCCTACAATATGCATTGCGGAAGTGGGATTACGAAAGGGTTAGTTTTAAGGAAAATTGAGTGCTTCTCGCAACATGTAATATGGATTGTGGAAGCGAAGTTGCAGAAGGAACAACCTGTTGCGGAAGGGTTGTTGCAGAAGACCTTTTAAGTGAAGGTTTTGGACTTGGATTTCATAAAGGTTTAGGATAAATCTTTAAGGTATCATCTTTAAGGTATCATCCTTAAGTCGAAGAACCATAAAACATGTTGGGTGAAATGCATGAAGTCCTTGGTTAATATAGGATAGAGAATGGTTTATGACTTCTAATGTTCAATAATTTTATTTTATGCATATTTTTTAGATGGTTATATGGGTATGTTACATATGGTATCAAAGCCACAGGTTAAACCCTGTTTCCTATGGAAACATCTAGTTTTCGCTAAAGCACACTGAAATGATAAAATAACAATAATAGTGTTGTGTTATTTGTATGAATGCATAAATTAAGCTCAAGATTGGATCTCCTATGATATTCACAAAAAGTATACCATCCCATGATCTGCATTAAGGTGTGCTACAAATGAATGATCATATATGTGATCGATTTGTATTAGGTATGCAGTGAATATATTTAGTATTTGTAAGTTTGGAATATTTCATATACATGCAAAATTGTTATGTTCCATGGTACAACAATGGATTATCAAAATCATATATGAGGATCCACCTGAAGAAAGTCTCAACACTAGACATGACGGATGTCCCAAAGAGAGAGTTTCCACCCAACATAAAATTGCATGGGACTAGAGTATTTTGCATTGTAGATTCCTCTTCCCATTGAAGCCATGAAATTAGACCAGTTGTTATGTGAAAGAGGAATTCCATGCTATGGTAAGGATTTGGAAAGGGATAACTGCTCAACTATTTTCTTACTGATATAATTATACTTTATAAGTTTTTTGTAAATTAATTTTGGGCATAGGAAGGCTGGAAATGCAAGAGATTAGATAGGTCAAATGCATATTAACATATATGGCATAGTGCATGTGAAGATGTTTTTGCATACATATGATATTGCATAATAGTAAAATTAGTGAGGTTTTACATATGCAATGAGACTTAATGATAATGATTGATGCTTATGGTTATTATGATTGATGGTAATGGTTGTAGGACCATTGACAATAGAAGCATGGATGAAGATGTTGAAGATATCATGGTATGTGACCAATAGCCTTGTGAAGAAGGGCTAGGACAATGAATCTATGATCAATAGGTTGATATAAGGGTTGTGTGGACCTTGGTAAGAGGCCAATTGATCAGGTAACATTAGAATGTTCACAATTATTAAAAGTTTGGTTTGAGGTGGAGCTGGTAGAGTTTGGAACATAGAGATGTTCATTGAGGATTATGATAGTTCATGCATTCAATAATACATGTCATTATGACTAATTAAATAAAGAGTGGTGAAATTTTTGAGCTGACCATGGGGGACTCCCTAGGTTATAAGGCTCTTAAAATTATAAGAAATTGTTCTGTACTAAACAGAACTAATTAATGAAAAATAAGTAGAAAATCGATCTGGTGTTGAACTACTATGGAGCACCTTGGAGAGATGTTAGCCTCTGAAACTATCGATAAGTTAGTATAGAGTTTCCAATGAACGCGCTTGTCATGTGTTAGAATATGTTGACCACTCTATGTTATTAAGTCCTAGGCATAAGCAAAGAGCTTCTAGTGATCACCTAGAGAGGCTGTTAGGCTCTTAAGCTAGAGGTTCTAGTGAGCACCCAATAGAAGTGTTAGTCTCTGGAGAAGAACTGCTAGAGAGTGTTGTGGTGACATGTTAGGTTATGTAATATCAGTTGAGTAATATATATACAGGTTGAGGAGGCCTCCATGTGAACTTGTAGTTTCGTGAGGAGATGACCCTCATGTATATATATTCATTTCATAACTTCTTAAAGAAAATTTCATCCAAGGAGTGATTGGAACATTGATGCCTTAAGGTATGTGTAGGTGCATACAAGATGCATTTTGTGAATGCATGGTTGTGATATAAATACTTCATTACAATTCATTAATAGAAAAATTATAGAATCAGTGGCAACTATGAGATCATTTCATGAACTGATATGAATCAAGGAAAGGAATTACATGGAAAAGGTAGTCATGTTTGATTGTTTACGAGAATGCTCTATTGGCAGGATAGAATTGTATGGAGTATGATCGTGTAATCATGAGTATTGGAAGTTTTATTTTATGTGCATAAATAAGGTGAAAGTATCTTGCAATTTTAATGATGCATATAAAATAACTATATAGTGTCTTGGAGATAGCAGTAACTGATTGTCCCAATTTGCAAAAACAATTTAATGATATTTGAGGAACATTGTGTTAAATTTTATGCTAAGTTGTAATTGATAATCTAGTGGGGTCAAGAATATTTAATGTAAATTCAGAATATTTTATTTATAAATAAATAAATGATGAGACAACAACTTAGGGAAGCTATTAAAAGAGTGTTTACTGGTTAATTGGTGGAGGAGACTGGGTGGAGAGCAAATTGACAAGTGGCAGCATCCTCAAACCAGTTCCAATTGTTATAGGTGGAAACTTCCCTATATTTGTGGTCATTATTCCCCAAGAAAGTGGAATCAGAGTAGGTGGCTCATTAAATGAAAACTAACCCAGAAGACCTAGGCATCTCTATAAAATTTCCCATTTAAGAGAGCTAAGGTTGCTCATTCTATAGAGGTGATCATTCAGGGTGAATGAATTTACTCAAGAGAAATTCAATGGAGGCAATTACTGAAGTGTGTTTGAGGGTTAACTGCTAAGACTGAACTAGTTGCAACTTCTAAGCCGAAGTTCATACTACTGAGAGTAGATTTTGATTACTGAGGTAATTGGACCAGTCAAGTGACAGAGGTCTTACAGTTGCATTCTCCACCCAGTTCTTAGCCAAGAAGACCAGGAACAAGCTCGGGGGTCCTGAGGAAGCATTGTTTGAGCGCTCTCCAAGAGTTTGTTTCTGAGGAACAACCTCCTTAAGTTGTTGTCATCTTATCATCAACAGGTTCTATTTTATTTGTTTACTGTCTTCAGTGAAATATTTCTTAGTTTTATACTACATGCATGTTAGTATTTTAGGGTTTATGAAGGAAGAATAATTGAGTAATGTTGGATTCAGTAAAATTATAGATTATATTAGAATTAGAAATGATTATGTGAAAAGTGAAATAGATAGAATTATTAATTCCCAAGCTGTATTTTCCACACCTGACTTAGGTAGTACTCTAGTACAATTGGGGTCGCTTAGGTGAATGAGATGATTCTTTTACTTGAATGAGAACAGTAAATAGATTTTACTTCATTTGTTTATAAATTTTACTAAATAGAAGTACTAAATATTGTCTGTATTTAACTACTTTAGCTAAACTAAACAAAAAAAAATAGGTATGAAAGAGAACAGTAATTATATTATTATAAAAGTAATTCCAGTATTAGTATTCTGATAAAATATAGATATTATGGTTTAACATAAGTAAAGTAAGTACATTAGCATTTAAAACAATGTGAAAAGAAATTTTTAAAACAGTTTATAAACATTGGAATTCTAGACACTGTGTGTATTTAACTAAGACCAAAGGATTCTTCTATAATCCTTTTGGAACTACAGAAAATACTGAAAGATAACAATATCCTAATTTTCAAGTATGCTGCACTAAAACCCTAATTATTTCTTAACTAAGAACTAGAAACAAAATTGTGAAAATTGTTTAAGAATTATTAAATAAACAGAGCTAGCATCAAACTAATAACTGTAAGTAATATTATCATCCATTATCCTATTTTTAAAATAGAGTTAAGAATGCTTTAAGTATAAACAAGGACATTATAAAATTGTAGGGTTATACAGTAACTTAACCCTTAAATAGCCGAGTTCCAATATTAAATAACATCCCATAAACAGTGCTTTAAAAATCATTATCATATAGAGTATGAATGAAAACAATGCATAAGTAAATTATGGACAAAATAAACCAATAATAGTTAACCTTTCACAAATATAAAATCCTTTTTCAAGGATAGGCTTATAGCCTGCAGAGTTGAAGGGTCAAAACCCAAGCCTGCTATTAAAACTAAATATGTACAAAAGTATTTTATATTAAATTGTAACAAGATACATTACTAACAGGAGAAGTAAAACCCAACTCACTTTACAACCCAACTGTTTTCACAATCTTCTATTTTACTAAGTTCAATGTAAAAAGAAAAAATGAAGTAACACTAGACAGAGGTCGTTAAGCATCTTCGAGCTCAGAGCTTGGATCTGTTTAAAAACTTAAACAAAAGCATTTACGTTGCTTAAGCCGTAAGGATGAAAATTCATATCAAAACCACATTTACATCACGGATTCAAGAGCCTGTGTTACCCACCAAAGTATCGTGAGGGTTTTAAATAAAACATGGACATACTTTAATCAAGTTAAAAATCATAACCAATAGAGAACCAAAGCCATGTTTCCACCCACAGGAACCACTTCCAACAACCCAAGCCGCATGTAGGGAGAACCCTCGATGGTACCAGGGCTTACCAAATGGAAGCACACAAAAATACTGATGCAAGAGTTTGCTTTTCCACCCATAGCCTGGAGCTGGTAGCAGGAGCCTGCAAAACCAAATTTTAAACAACATTCAAATTGTGAATGCTTTAATGGTAAAAACCCTAGTGAGGTAAATCGAATGTAAAGAGAAAAGAAGATAGGTAAAGCTACCTGTGAAACTAAAAGTTGAAGCTGAGAAGAAATGGCCACACCAGCTCGATGGCACTGAACTGAAAAGCAAGAAACCCTTGAAGCCAACTCTACAACAGAGACAGCAAGGAAACCAACTCAAGTTCACAATGCAAAATCAATGGATGAGCAGTTACAGGAGTAAGACCATTACACACTTAGAGCCACTTGAAGAAACCAACAACCACTCTCATAGTGTATTCTTAACTTACAGGAGAACCCAAACCTTAACCCATGATACCAAATATTCACATTATAGCATTGCAAACAAAAATTCCCAACGATCAAGCAGGTTGCAAGCCTCTCATGGCTGCAAGCTCACAAATTGGCCAGCAAGGAGGAAAACCCTCGGTCCAAAAATGCAAAGGAGTAGGGTTACAGCAATATAAGTCAACCAACGTATGGAGGAGGCCCTGTCCACGTGCCCTTTCAAAAATATCAATAAGTGTGGGTCGAATTCTAATGTCTACGCTGCACAAATGTTTTAAAAACTTATAATTGCCAAAACCTTATAACATATGATTGCCAATAATAAAAATCATGCTATCGATTATAATAAACTGGTTCATATGATCGCTAATAATAAAAATCATGCTATCGAATATATTATGCCATGGAAACTAGTATAGTATTCGATTGAAAACTTATAAGGTTTGTTTTCCATCATTTTGACTACATTATAGTAGTTGATAGGTAGGTAATACTACCTTAGGACTTAAGTTAACTTAATCGTTATAACTTAATACTATTAGGTTATAGGTTAACATAGTTATTATAACATTGAAAGAATGATTGTATCATGGTTAAAATTTGAGTACTATGAACAAAACTTGGTTATTAATTGATCCAAGAAGATATTCATACTTGCAAACAAATCGAACAAGTGTGGTATTGTTTTAGAACTAGTAAAAGAAAATAGGGTATAGATATGATATATTTTATGACTTTTTGTAAACTGGAAAAGCCTTAAACTGCTCCACACAAAATCTTGATGCTAATAAATAAGGGATTCTTCAAGAAAACTAAAGACTAACTTTATTTGGAGAGTTTCTCATAAGAAGCTAATCACTCATTGTAAACTTTACAATCAAAAAACATAGGAACATGTTCATGCATAAAGAGAAGTACACTTGAGTATTGAAGCAAAAATAGTAGCAAGATCACTAATCAGTCGAATTAAACATGAACCAAAACCTTGAGCTCTATGCTCACTATGGGAATTTATAAATGACCATGTACTATAAATTTGTAAAAGATAAACACCATACGACTGAAGGAACCTTGGTAAGAACTTACTCTTTTAAAAACATTGATTATGCTATGATGAAAGGTCATTATGGCCTTAGTTATAAATATTTTCATAGATTCAAAACAACGAAAGAAAATTTACTTTACCTCCTTGGAGACTAGCAGCTTAAATAATCATTTTCTTATACTAGCATCTTAACATGCTAGGAAAGCACTTTTCTCGACATAATTTAAAATAAACGTCTACATGATCTTACGCTTACCTGCTAAACCTGTAAGAACCAGCAGTCCATTTGAGTTAGCAGAATTCTAAGTAATCCCTGATCTCAAACAAGATTTCCCACCTACTTGACAAAATTAAATCATTAGTATATCTAGCAGCAACTAAATGCAAGTCCTCTTCCTAACTCAGTTGAAAATTAAAGTTGTTAAGTCATTAATAAAATTAACACAGGTATTTAAGATTACATCCTTTTCGTTTAGA
Source organism: Pseudotsuga menziesii (assembly GCA_001517045.1). Lineage (NCBI taxonomy): Eukaryota > Viridiplantae > Streptophyta > Pinopsida > Pinales > Pinaceae > Pseudotsuga > Pseudotsuga menziesii. Next base: position 148,894 of record LPNX011114849.1, read on the forward strand.
TTTCTTTTATTGAAACAAACCCTTAACTTTTGTTAAACTGTTTCATTTTTTGCTAACCACTAGCAGTTACTAAGCTGTGACATAATACATTTTATGTCACTTTAAAAAAAATTAATTTTTTACGAAATTTTGGGTTATTACACTGATACTATTTGAATTACTAAGTAATGTAATTTTGAATATCACTTTAGAGACTATTGTAAATCTTGTGATGAAAGGATTGTATGCATGGATACTCACAAATTGTATGGACAATTGGAAGTTTCAGACTGCAGGAAGAACGGCTTGGACATGGAAATGTGGTTATTCCCAATAAAATAAAGATTGAAACTTGGCATGTGCAAAGGCCAAACGTTATGAGAAGGATCTCATGGAGGTGAAATTTAAATTATGAACATTCCATATTTCTAAATTTCAGATTTGAAAATTTGTTGTTAATTACTATTGATTGTTTGGCTGATCTAGAATTGTGTTAAGCTAGGTGTGGTTTTCCAAGTTTTGGCAGCAAGTGTAAATAATAGGGGATAAGCTCTTCCACTTACAAGAGTCAAATAATATGAGGATGTCCCACGGTTGCGAAATCTAGTTTCTGTAGGAAATATAATTGTGAATTCATGTTTTGATTTGATTATCAATGTTATTGATTGTTTGATGTTTAGGAATCATGTCACGTGAGATACTACAGAAAACCATGTGTTATGGTCTACTAGAGACAAACAAAAGACAAGGACATTGTGTTTGGTAAATTTAATTTATGTATGAAACAGAATTGAAAATGTATGATTGAAGGGTGAAAACACGAAGTTGGGTAACACTTCTGTGAGATTCGGGTGCACAAACAACATAGTGGATGTTATTTTCCTGAATAACTATATTTATTCGACCAAATAATGAATTTATTTTCCCGAATAACGAATCCTTTATTTAGCTGAATAACCTTTAATGGTGAACCCTTTCATTTGACAAAACACATAGCCAGTTGGTAATTTTTACGATCGTTTCAATACTTATTTGGCTGAACAATTGTTGGGCTGAACAATTATTGGGCCGAATAGTTGTTCGGCTAAATAATTATTTCGCATAAAAGGTCAGCTCCGGCCCCATTTTCATTGTTTTTCCCTGCAGTCATTTGTCTTCATCCTGTCGTGTTTCTCCCGCCACTCGATTTTTTGGTTGTTTCCTGTCATCCCCGTCCACGTCACCGTTCCTCCTGATGTGTACATATGCCATCTTGACACCTCGCTACCTATCTAGTTTCCTCATGGCGTGGAGGTCCCTTCGTGATGGTCTGTTCAGCGTGGAGGTCATGATGGTCTATTTGACATGGAGGCCGACCACTGTCTAGTTTCCTCTCGGCATTGAGGTATGTTTGTGTTTGTCTCTTCATGATGGTCTGTTCTGCGTGGAGGTCTATTCAGCATGGAGGTGTGTTCATGGAGGTCACTTCATGGTGGTGTTTGTTGTCTTTTCTTGCAGGGTCTGTTCATGGTCTGGTCTTACTGTGCTGCCCCTTATCAGGTAAATTTTTATGAAATCCATGCCCTTAATGTTGTTGTCCTCTTTATGAAAGTTTTAAAAATGTATTTTATATGGTAATCTACCAAATTACCAAGATGAAAATGAAATTACATGTCCCCAATGCAATATTATGGAATCTATCTAGGCCTCTTGCTATGATTATTTAATTCATAGCAAAGAAGGTACTATAAAGTTGTTGATTATGAATAGATGCTTTAAACCTGGTTGACAATGGGGAGATAGGTGTACAGAGTTTAAGACTATCCAAATCGACAGGGTTGATGAACTCTATCCATTTGGACAGAATTGATGAACTCTGTCCATTTGGAAAAAGTTGATCAACAAAAAGTCTCGAGGTAGGATTCCATTTTCTTTTCATCACCCAATGCTATGAGTCAAATTGATTGCTTTTTAAATTGTAATCTAAAGGGTTTTTTATTCATGACCATCGATAATTTTTTGTTAATTTTAATTATAAATTATATGTTTTTAGAATTTGATATAATCTATTTTAGGTAGAATGAAATATTTTTAACTTAAATCATATTTAATAATTTAAATAAAATGGACAGAGTTGAAGAACTCTCTCCAAATGGACAGAGTTGATGAACTCTGTCCATTTGGACAAAGTTCATCAACTTTGTCAACATGTGGAAAAAGTTCCTCAAATCTATCCAAATAGACAAGACAATCGATTATACTTAGCTAAACATAGTTCATGCAGATTTCATCAACTCTTTCCATGATAACTTTACTTAGCAAAAAAAAATTTAGTAGGTTTAATATAAATCATAAACAAAAAAACATAATTACACATAAAACATCAAATTTTTTGATTACCGATTTGTTTGATCTTACGTATTTTTAATATAAATGATAAAAGAAACATATAACTTGTATAATGCTTATTATTTACAGTTTATACTTACTATTATATTAAGATATTGTTCATTTTTTTTTTTTTTAATCTAAGTTCATAGGTATAATAAGGAAGATATTTGTATTAAATATGTCGATGGACAAAGTTCATGAATGAATACTCTGTCCATGGATAGAGTTGATGAATTCTGTTCACATGGAGTGATGAACTTAATTGCGCCGAGAGGCGCATTCTACAGCCCGGTATGAGGTAGAAGTGTGATTCCGTGCTCAACGTGGAAGTGACACGTGGCACAATGTCGGCTCATGATAAATATATATTTAAATCTTCCACAATGTCGGCTCATAATAAATATATATTTGAAGCTACCACAATGTCGGCTTAAAGATTAAACTAGGCTTAATATCTATATACAGCAAAGCGCCACCATAACTAGGCTTAATATCTATACACAGATGCAAAAATATTTTTATGAAGAGGATTAAGAAAATCATATGCCACAAATTAAGGAGATTTTATAATGATCTTGCTTTTGTATTCGAAGGCCATACTGCATGTTCGAGTCCAACTAAATCCAAATTGCATTGAGTAACGAAGGGAAGAAGGAGATTCAAACTTACAGGAAACCGGAAACGCTTTCCAACTGCTCTGTAAGCTTCCAAATAGCGAACACAGATGGAAGCGTTTCTAAACCTATAGAATATACACATAAAATACCCAGTTAGATGGTAACGCATTATGTAAGATAAATTAACAATTACATTAATTAGATTCATAAAGAGAAAAGCAAGATTAGATCTGCATCTAATATAACAAAATTGGGCGAAAATAATGGCAAATTAAAATAAAATTGATATGAATTAGCCATGAAAACAGACAAGGTTGAAGAGATGCATAATGATGAAGATGAAAGACAAAATCAAGAATTCGTGAGGCTCCTGAATACAATCCCTCAAATTTTCTAGCAAATGCATTGAAGTTGCCATGGATTGTCAATTCCTACAAATATGAGCGGACCGGTCAGAGCTCTATGCAAACAACTCCTGGATAATGTATATACCTAAATTAATCGGCGGATCTAACTCTTAATTCTCAGCCCCGAACTGCAATTTCCGTAAGCAAAGGTTCTTCATTACAGGCAAACCAGCGGCCTTCTGCTTCTCTTTTGCAAGAAGATTGATGAATAAATGAAACCTAAAGTCAGGAAACCTGTTATTTATGCACATTCGACCGTGGTTAATATTCCGAAGCCTGGCTAAGGTCATCCACTCTGAGTTCACTTCACCGACGGGGCCGAGTAAACGTATCTCTATTTGCCACTGGCACCAGAAATTTGGCATATAAGGAGATTGTAAATGAAAGTATTTGTATCAAATTTGGTTTTTAACATGACAAAATTTAGAAGATGCAAGCACAGATTTCAGAGAAAAAAAACAGTATACACATGGATGGTTACATAAAATAATATCCAGCCTGCTATATTCAGAAATTGGCCTGAAACCAAGATAAGGAAACAAGGGAAAAAACAACACAGTATTCTCCAGCCATATAGAATTCTGTGAATGGTTGCAGCAGCTTTATTAATTCACAACATTATTGGAAAT
>LPNX011114849.1:153516-360619 GCA_001517045.1 Pseudotsuga menziesii
CCACGAATGGAACCAGCTTAGATCCAACTTTACCTAGCTCTATCATGCTCCGAGAGGGAGGTGCAAACCCTGCTTCAACAATTGCACTCCAAAAAAGGGTTTGCACCTCGAAATATTTGATCCCTCTCGGCGCATGATAGAGCCGGGTAAAGCTGGATCTAAGCCGGTTCTATCCATGTGGGTAGATTTGATGAACCCTATGTATGTGGACAGAGTTGATGAACTCTGTTCATGCAAAGTTCATCAACTTTGTCCATGCAGAGTTCATCAACTCTGACTTTGATCAGTTTACTTAGCATAAGGGATATTTTTATGATTTTATGAAATAATGAAAATATTTGTAGTTGACATAAAGAAATGTAGCTTTAATTTCATATTTGATGATATTGGTTCCATTAATTTTAAAAATATAAAATACATCAAAAACACACGGATTGCTACATTAATTTCTCATACATCCAACAATAGTGTATCTATTTTCATTTTAAGAACTATTAGATAATATTAGGGACATTTAGGTTTTTATTAAAAACATAGTTTTAAAACTCTAAAACACATAAAAAACACAGAGATTGCTACATTAATTTCTCATACATCCAACAATAGTGTAGCTATTTTCATTTTAAGAACTATTAGATAATATGAGGGACATCTAGGTAATAAAAACTTCGTTTTTATAGTAGCTAGTTCTCTAAAGTTGAGGCATTAACGTGCAGAATTTGAATATGTTATGAGTTGATATATTAGATAATATTAAGGACATATAGGTCTTTATTAAAAACTTAGTTTTCTAGTGGCTAGGTCTTTGAAGATGAGGAATTAACATGTAGAATTTGAACATGATATGAGTTGATTTGTGTAATCTTATAGATATCATATCAAATGGAAATAAATGATAAATTAGCTATAATCATTTAAAGAACTATTAGATAATATTAGGGATATCTAGGTCCTTATTGAAATCTTAGTTTTTATAGTATCTAGGTCTTTGAAGTTGATTAATTAACATGTAGAAATTGATATTTCTCTAAACTTGTAGATATCATATCCAATGGAAAGAGAGCAGCCTTTGAGACAGAAGCGTAGGAGGTCATCACATTGTTTGGGAGTTGGTGTCCGAAATGAAAATCAAATATTATCGACTTCATCTTCGGATTCAAGCTTATTGTATAGTTCACATTCATCTGATTATCGACGTGGCGATAGCAGTAGACATGATTCCCCCTTATCATCTATGGTTGCAGTGTCATTGATATAAAGAAGGGTCATTTATCTTTATTTGTAGATATGGGTCATAGAGTATTTGGAGTTATAGATATGACTGACCAAATCTATGACTCCAATTACTCCTTGACTGATATGTACACATCTACACATAAAATTTAGAGGAAACAAAAATAGTAAGGTTTTTACTTGTTTCTTCTTCAAGGTATGTACTATTACCCAAATTGTTCTCTAATATATAAGTTTAATTAGTTTAAATAATTTTTTACATTTGTAAATTGCTTGTATATATGTTGAAGCTTGGGTCTCTTCAATCTTTCAAGGCAAAGGTAAGACTCCATTGGAGGATAGTGGTGGAACTATAAGTTTAATTTTTCATTTTTTTTTTTATTTTAGTTTAAAATAGTTTAAATAGTTTGTAAGATTTATAAACTATTTTTATACATGTTGCAGCTTGGGTCTCCTCCACCCTTTAGAGGCAAAGGGAATAATCCATTGAATGATAGAGAATTTGAGGTAATTTTGTTAATAATTGTATTGTTCTTCTATATATTAGTTTAATGTTTTAATTTTTTAATTTTAATTTAAAGTTGTTTAAATAATTTATGATATTCATAATCTATTTTTATGTACATGTTTTATATTGTTATGAGACCAAGGGAAGACCCTAGTGGAGGATAGTGGCGTACTTCTTTGATTCAGACATTGAGGAGCTTAATTTTAGGATTATACACATCTTCGTGATTGTTTTTTTATTATATACATGTACATTGAACTCACATGTTCATGATTGTGTTTTTATTATTATATACATGTACATTGAACTCACATGTTCATGATTGTTTTTTTGGATTATATACATACATACATTGATCTTAGATATTGTTTTTAGGATTATATACATGTATATGTAAAGGTTAGGAATGTTAGGAATGTTAAGAATGAATATGGGGAATGTTAACGTTAAGAATGAAAGCAATACAATTTGTTAAGAACGAATATATGAGGAATGCTAATGTTAAGAATGAACATGGGGAATGTTAATGTTAGAAATGAATGTTAGGAAATGTTAGTAATGTTAGGAAGTTTTGATAGGTGCAAATATATGAATGTTAGGAAGTTTTGATAGGTGCAATCTAATGTTAAGAATCAATGTGGGGAATGTTAGGAATCAATGTCCAGGGAATGTTAGAAATGAATGTTAGAAAAATGTTTGGAATGTTAGGAACTTTTGATGGGTGAAAACATACATGAATGTTAGGAATGAATGTTTGGAAAGGAACTAGAAATTTTTGATAGGTGGCAAATATACATGAATGCTAAAAATAAATGTTAGGAAAGGAACTAGGAAGTTTTGATAGGTGTAAATATATTAATGTTAAGAATTAAAGTTAGGGAATGTTAGAAATGAATGTTAGGAAAATGTTAGGAATGTTAGGAATTTTTTATGGGTGCAAACATACATGAATGTTAGGAATGAATGTTTGAAAAGGAACTAGGAAGTTTTGATAGGTGCAAATATACATGAATGTTAGGAATAAATGTTAGGAAAGGAACTAGGAAGTTTTTATAGGTGTAAATATATGAATGTTAAAAATGAATGTTAGGAAATGTTAGGAAGTTTATATAGGTGCAATTATATGAATGTATGAATTATTAAATTTATGTATGTTTGTATATGTAACATATTTTTAGTGTTGAAAAGTTGAGAATTTTAGGAATGTTAGGAAGCTTTGATAGGCGTAAATATATGAATGTATGAGTGAATGCTAGGAAAGGTTAGGAATGTCAGGAAGTTTTGATAGGAATATTTTATATAAGTAAAACTAGCAACTTGATTCTGAATTCTAATAAATTATAGCTCAATCCATAAATTTTCTAAGGTAACATTAGCAACTTGATTTTGAATTCTAATATTTTTTTATTACTAAGGTAATATTAGCAATTTGATTCTAAATTTTAATAAATTAAAGTTCACTGACTTCATGAGAGCCAATATTAACATAAAACAAGAAATGATATAGTTAAAAACATCGCAATGGAATGCCATCCTCAATTATCTGTTCATGGTCATATTTGGACAGTTTCCATTTTTTATTTTTTAAGTTTTTTTTTATGCAACTTGTACCAATTTTATTCGAGATGCACATACTAAATGACTATACTGACAACATATAACATCAGGTTCATAATCATGAAAGTAGACATAATTTTCAGTCATACGGGTTTGCTACAAAAAATAGCCTTTTAAAATGATGGATCCTCTCTCGTATGTAAATCTGTTGTCATTGTAGTCCTCCAATAACTTCATTTTTCCTTCAATGCATCACATCAAATAATATTTTACATTTTCGTTGTTGTCTAAAGGTGCAATCATAGCGAAAATATCTCCTGTGCAAATTACAATTGGCGTTGGAGTTAAGTGAATTAAATTGACTATATAAAAATAAGGTGATGGACAATATTGAACAATCAACCACATCATTACCTTCTATAACAAGATTTGAAATGCTATCACCATTAGATGATATTTTTATTTCTTCCGATTCTAATTCTTTTATGCTTTCTAGTGGAATTTTCCCTTTTGTATTAATCTATGTGTGTTTCCAATGTTTTACATAGTTGTTCATTATGTTTTCAAAAACTTCTGTAGATTCAACATTTTCAGTGCAAATATGACAAAAACATGTTTGCTTTCTACTGTCAAATGCAAACATGTTTTCGAAGCATTTTGTTTGAATAGAGTGAAGTTCTCTAGTCCCATACATATGGTTCTAGCCTCGTATGGTATTGATCTATCTATATCTTGGACCCCAACAAGCCAAAAAAACCTACACAATAAATGATAAATCACAAATGACAACTTTTAATGTTAGTGTATAAATACTTCAATGTTAGTACATACATTTTTTAAAATTGACAATTACTATAAATTAAAAAAATAATGTACATACATGTGCACATCTTTTGATTGTTGACTACAATCATGGCTTAGATTTGATTTACACCATTGGATAACCTTTGCAGCTGAATGGAATCATCTAGAAGAATGGTTCATTTGCCATCTTTGAAGTGCTCTTTTTACGCATGCTCTTGCACCATCATGTTCACCTTTTCCATGTCCAGTTTCAAAGAAATTTCAGCAATGTTTAATGTTCATTGCTTTATGAAGTCGACATAACCAAAAAAATGATCGTGAAGATCTAAATTGTCCCGCACATCCATCCGACCATATCCAATGTTCATTGAATTAAACTTTTTGACTTTTTAGTGAATCATAGAAAAAAATTTCAATACAATGTTGAACAAAATGTGTATCATGTGTACGACCATCGCTGATATAAAAGTGATATTCTTTAATCACATCTCGATTGTCACATGTGCTTCCAATGCCATCAACATCTTGTTGACAATGTCTATATAGAACATGGAAAAATATCGAAACTTGGTCAGAATGATAGTATTCACTTTGAATCTCTTTTTGTGCAGCAAATGTGTAGTTTTCTACAAAATCAACCATAGGCAAAATTGTTCCATCTGGAAAATTTTCATGGGAATGTTTGAATTGAAGGTCTTGCCATCTTGCTCTATGTGAATGTTTGGTGTTTTTATAAATTTCACTTTCAAATTTCTTGAGAAAATCTGTCACACATATTTTATCTTCTCGCAATTCAATTCTTTTGGAATGTCCATCACTAGAACTTGTAGAATAAATGTTGTATTCATATCTTCTCCAATTAACGGTTATATTTGAAAGAAACTGATCATTATCGATAGGGTATTTATTGTGGAATAAAACAATATTTCCACAACCATGACAATGTTTTCCATTCACACATTTCTTATTATAAAATACTTCATCATGATTTCTCTCACATAGGGTTTGAGATATGAATTCACGTACTGTGGGCAGAGGTGGTGAATTTGTCCAAAACATTTTACCAAATTCAAGAAACGTGTTGTAATATAATTGAAATTGCAGATGATAATGACAACATCATGTGTCATGTATAATAATAGGTCTAACATACCATGGTTTTTGTTGCATGAATGTAGTGATCGACATATTAATTTCACAATGATCTTCCTTGAATTTATTGAACAATTGTACTTGTGCTATTTCCATTGTATGTTTTGGATGGTTTTCATATACATTTCGTGATACTCTTTGTCGTATAACATCCCTTGAATTTGGTGAAACTTGAGAATGTTCCAACCAATATTTTTGTACAATATCTTTAACACCTTCTCCCATTCTATCTTTATAAGGTTGTCTACAAATAATTTCCCAAGAAGCAAGTTCATCATTTTCATCTATTTGCATTTTGAATTTGCTATGTTTGTATAATGTCTTTCTTGAGGTTCCAATTGCTTGTTCTAGTTATGTTGTCAAACGTTTTTGTCTAGTACTAGCTGAAACAATTGTTGTCTGAATTGCTCTACGTGCAGCATTGGTATCTTTCTTTCTGGATTTTCCAAATGTTTTTATTGCATCACCTATATTTTCTATCACATCATGTTTCAGTTTCGACTCTTTTGTCGCCTTTTGAATACCCAATAATGACGTAGCACCTTCTAACTTCTTCGACACCAATAAACATCTCAAAATTTGCGCTTCTCCTACTATTGAACAATCCTTGAGAATATAATCATAAATTTTTGTAGCACGATATCATGTAACATGTATGGGTAATTTTTCTCCATATTTGTTGCAATCAATGTCTTCTAACATTTCATCATCAATGGTGAAAGTACCTATACATCAAATTTAATTTAATTTAACATATGTCCAAAATTATAATTCATTATAAAAAATGAATTTCGAAAATACATGATATATACATACCAAGTCCAATTTCTGGATCTTGGTTTTGATCTTCAATATTGACTTCATCGACATTAACATGCTAATCACTATTTACATCTTCAACAATGGTCTCTTCAACTTCCATTTGTTCTTCTTGTACCCTATTTTCAATTTTCATTTCATCAACAGTGCCATGTAAATATGTTCTTATATCTTCAATTATTTCTTCCATTTCTACAACCCTTGCTATTTTGGTTGTATTTCTAATTTTTTGTTTTTCCCTATTAGAATTGTCATCACATTTACGATCCCTTTTTTTTATGGTTTCTTTTATTTCCCATGATTGCTTAATCTCCTTTTGAAAAACCCTTGGAAAAAAATAAGAACACCTTCTAAAGAAATCTTCTTTGTAAAACAATTGGAAAAAAAAACTCTTTGAAAAAAAACCTTATTTGCAAAAACAACTTATATAAATATTTTGGAAAAAAAAACTCATTTGCAAAAATACTTTGCAAAAAAACTCTTTGGAAAAAACCCATTTCAAAGAACCTACTTTGCTTTGGAAAAATATCTTGGAAAAAATCTCTATGAAAAAACTTCTTGCAAAGAAATAACTTCTTTTCAAAAATACTTTAGAACAAAAAATATTTGGCAAAAGTGCCTTGGGAAAACACTCTTTGAATGTACCCCTTGAAAATAAATAAGAGGAAAAATCCCTTCTAAAAAAAACCCTTTGGAAAAAGAAATCTCCTCTGAAAACCCCTTCAAAAATATTTTTACTTATACGAAATGAAGAGGTGAGAAAATAATGAGGCTCTTTCATTTTACTTATACGAAATGAAGAGGTGTGAAAATAATGAGGCTCTTTTGTTTTACTTATACGAAATGAAGAGGTGCGAAAATAATGAGGCCCTTTTTTTTTACTTATACGATTTTCTTTTTCTGACCGACGAATTTTTTTTTTGCGCTTAGTTTTTTGACCGAACAACCTTGCTTGTAACGGATCCATTACGAAAAAACATTGTTCGACCGAATAATTATTCAGTTGAACAATTGTTCAGACGAATAATTATTCGGTTGAATAACCTCTGAAACCTGTAACCTGCATAGTTTTTAGGTTTCCCCATCTTCGGAAGGTAAAATGGATGCCTTACACTACAAATCGACTGTCGGACTTGATACCTGTAGTTTCGTCATTAAATCTACTTTCTGTAGGTATAGATTTTGTTGTGTATAGGTGAGATACGATATTTTTTTTTTGTTTCTTAACATGTGTCGAGTTTAGTTTCATCTCTTTCAAAATGTGGTGAAATGAAAAATATATAACTTTAAAAATACACCACCAAAAAATTTGAAACAAATATGGTGCGCTTAATTAGAGTGTCTACTTCAAAAGGGTATTCGTAGATTTTTAAGTTTTATAGTCAATTGAGAGAAAAGTGGTGCAACCAAAAACATGTTTAAAACCAACAAGGTTTTCCCATTGATCGAATTCAAAAAAATATTATAATTGGTATATAGATCCGTTGGTTACAAATTTATAGTCATCACAATAGTATATTGTTGTAGATTGTCGTAGCATTTTTTTTTTTTGCAAAACACAACTTTAACAATGATTTTACGGGTGCAACCAAACATGACTATTTTTTAGTCCTTTCATTTCATAAGGACACACTGTCAAACATTTTCCGAAATGCCATATCAAATCTCAATAAAAAAATTCAAAAAATTATGAATAGAAAGCTAACATAATTCTGTAAAAGTTTTGTTTTTACTCGAAAGTAAAATTCTAAATGAAAATATCACTTTCATTCACCCGAAGTTGAAAAACATGAAAAAATCAAATTTATTTTCTCATAAGACCCCCCAAAATAGACACCCATCTTCATGGATTCACCCTAAAACATTTTTTTATGATGACCTCTCATGTGGACTGCATGCTTGTATGTCATGCAGGTGACATGATGAAAACATTCCCTTATGGAAAATGCTGTCTATTGAACTAAAAATGTAAATGGAGTGACAAGTGTGGCTTGGGGTTGATATTCCTCCTAAAACCCCCTGCATGTGTTGGTCTCTCCGTAGTAATATAGAACATAGTAAGAACATGGGTACTAATGAGGCTTGCATGGGTATTGGTAACCTTTCTATACTCACACATAAGAGCACTAGATGGATGGGTATGCCTGACGCACTATGTAGTAGATAATGGGTACCATCCTTGTGTTGTGTGAGTGCTTGTTGTGGGACCATACTAGCCTGCAGTCAAGTGAGTCATCTATGGAGTTCCTGGAGGGAACCACTGGTTGGCATACGATAAGGGGCCATGCAATTGTATTTCTATGTATTTTGTGATAAACCCAATAGAGATGTTGGCATGTAAATGGTTGATACATGCCTTATGGACCTAGTCAGCGTATTAGCTTGGCATTGATTATTTGGATATTGTGGTACATATAGCATGTTGGATTAACATTTGTTTCATATGTATTCACAGGTGATATGGGGCTTTTAGAAACTTGGTTATAAACTTTCGGTGCACACCTTAGAGAGCATGTGAAGGGGTGAGTACACTCGAGGGACTATCTAGCAGAGAAGAGGTACCATCCTTGTGTGGGGTGGAGCATGTATTGTGAGTGCCAAAGTTGTCTGAAGTCAAAGCCAGATACCTGTGGAGCTAAAATAATATTCTTATGGAAATAAGTATTTGATCTATTTAGCATATTCTTGCTGATTCTAAGTGAATATACATGCCTAATGTTACATATTTAAAGTTGTTAAATTTAAATAAGATGCACCAACCTCTTTATGTAGGGAACCCTAGTTACCAAAAGATGATATCAACCTTCAGGAAGCAATTCTTTTGGCCAATATTAAAGGTATATTTAGTTGATTATCTATCTAAATTCTTGGAATGTCAACATGTGAAGGATGAACATCAACATCTAATAGGTTTGTTACAAACTTTGCCAATTTATGAATAGAAATGGGAGGTAATATCCTTGGATTTCATCACAGGTTTTTCTTTAACGCAAAAACAACATGATTCAATTATGGTTGTAGTAGATAATATAAGCAAGTATGCTCCTCTTTATTCCTATGAAATCAACTTATAAAGTTGGCAATATTGCAGAGATATTCCTGAAAGAAGTATTCTGACTTTACGAAGTACCGAAGATGGTAATTTCTGACCGGGATGATAAACTTACATCAAACTTTTGGAAATATTTTTTTGCACTGTTAGAAACCAAGATAAACTTCAGCACTAGTTATCACCCTAGAGCATATGGACAAATAGAACGGACACATCAAATCATCAATATATACTAAGAATGTGGAACATGTACACATTATGGACATGAAAGAAATGGTACTTTGGAACTGGGTGTTCGCTTGGGTTAAGGTGCAATGGAATCACTTTATCCTAGAGGAATATACTTGGGGATTAGAGGAAAAATTGTGAAAGAATTACTCAGATTTATTTCCAGAAGCTATGTGACATCCCCCTGTAAATGAACATTATTTGTAATATTTTTTATCACTGTTTTAATTTTTAATAATATTTGATGGATTTGGAATCCGCCAGTAGGTCCTTTTAGGATAGATGTTATTGAAACATTATACTTGTAATAAAATCATGAATGATGGGGACATCCATGTCGAATGAGGAAACTGTGCATGCAAAGATTGGGGGGTGAGGGAGACCAACCTCGAGGAGGTTACACCAAGTTTCAATGTGTTGTTATAGTTCTAGAAAGGGCCCTGCAAATTAGGGGATGTTGTACAAGGAATCGACCACTAGATGGAATAAGACCAAGGGAAAACAAAACTATAAATGGAGGCATATCCGAGGAAGAAGGGGGCAGTATGCTGGAAATGAAATACTTGTTGTGTGAGCACTCTGGGTTAGGCAAGTGATTTCTCAATGGAAAATTGAACCTGAGGTTGGATGTCACCACTCTTAGCATGCATAGTTTAGCTTGGGGGTGATTTAGGACAGAGAACAATTGTTCCTAATCTACGGTTGGGTGGAATGTGGTTGTTCCTTCTTGATTCGGCTCACCGAGAAATCAGGTTCCTTTATATGCTTAAATGTTTGCAGACTATTGAGACCAAGGTATATTTGTTTTGTTGGTTTGTTAAAGAATACATAAATGAGATCTATGATGGTATGAGCTAATAATAATCTTATATGCTTCCTTGGCTTAAAATATGAGAATTCACTATGTAAGAATGTGTTATGTTAGTTATACGAATTTGAAATTATTATTGTGGTTATGTTTTTATCAGCATTGGAATAGGTATTCACTCAGCTTTAAAGGGATCGAAATATCCTATTGGCGTTCTAATTTAATGCTGGAATTCATGTCTATGCATGCTCTTTATGGACCCTTTTATTTGATTCGAATTGTTCTGAAGTAAATGGGGTATGGCCCATGCAATTCTTATGGTATCAAATTGATATTGGAAGACGTTAGTCCTGTTGTGAATGAAAAATCCATGTATGCTTTCAGAATGGCATCTTAAGTAGCGACCTCTTCCTAAGGCAGTAAAACTATCAAGGAATGAAATTCAATTGGTTTTTACTAATTGTAAACCTTAGGCCAAAAGGCCTGTAGAAGCTTGAAACCATTTAAACTATGAATCAAGAACTCGACACAGTTCTTGTTTTTATCTCTTCTAATTTTAGTAGATATTTTTTCCTCTGTTTCAAAAAGTGTTGATACCAGTATGACACATTTTTATTTTCAGGCATTTTTTGGGGCCCTTGAATCATCTTTGTCATAAAATATGTTTAATTTGTATTTTCAAGTGTGTTTTTAGAAATTTAACAAAATATCATACATTTAGAAGCAAGTTATAATGAAAAACATATACATTTTGCAATTTTTTCTTTAAAATAAGACATTTTTATTGACAAAATTGTAAAAAAATCCAAAAAATGAAGACATTTAAAACCATTTTCAATGGAGTTTCATAGATTTTTTTGTATAAAAATGATACAATTTCACATTATTTTCCAAAAGGTGATGATTCACATAAATTCAAACTATACCATATATTTGTAAATGGCATATTATAAACATTATATATAGAAATTTTATTTCTAAAATAAAGTCTGAAAGTCAAAGCATTACTAATATATCTTATCAAAAAATTGTCAAATTTAACATTTTATTCAAGACATGAAACTAATCAACAATATCATCCAGGTAAAGTTCTTCATCGAAAATTGAATTTTATGGATCTTGGATTTATTCACAAATATCGATGTCCTTTTCCATTATGTCTTCTATGTCTGCAAGATGCCCAAAGTTCTCCTTTCCAAGCATCCCTCCTAATGGCGGTTCAGGCTCTTTTGACATCTTCATCACAATTGTTTAACTAAACTCTCATTTCTTCAAACCAACTTCTTGCAATTCATCTGGAAGAACTTGAATATCATTAATTCTTTGCTTGATGTAATTGCATTGCACTGGATCATAATTAATGGGTATACAATTGCTTCCTTTCTGTAAGGATCATGATATTGTTGTACCTAATCACCCAAAAAAAAAAATCAGTTTATTCAATAACATAAATAAGCATACTTAAAAAAAAATGAAGAATAAAAAACATTAAAACTTGAAATACACTTTCATATGTAGTATCATAAATTTTACCTAAACCCAACAAAACTAAGACCCAATCTATTTCTCTTGAAAATGTAACTCCGACATAATTAATCAACACTTGTGGCTTTTGATAGATCTTTACAGTCGCTCCTTTCAAATCCCTTTCTTCATATGTTAATTTTTTAACCACGACATTATAAGCCAACATATTACTATAATTTCCTTCATTATTTTAATTTATTAAAATAGATTCAAAAGTCTCATCTGTTGTCCAAGTTGCAAGAAGTATATTTTCATTATCACTAAGAAATAAATCACTGTTAGAGCTACGAATATTAGTCTTTTGCTTGTAACAAAAATATATAAATGATATTAAAAAACAAAACAAACAAACAAAAAATAATATAAAAAAAACTAATGTTTTAAAAATAAAAATAAAATCTAAAGTATAAAAATTATTATTTAAATTTGAATGTTTTAAAAAACAAAAAACAAATAAAAACAACAAATAAAATAAAATAAACAAAACACCAAAACAAAAATAATTAAAACAACAAAAAATAAATAAATAAACAAAATAACAAACAACAAACAACACAAAATAAAATGGAACAACAAACAACACAAAAAAAAATATAAAATGAAATGAAATGGGGAAATGGGGCAAAGTAGTGTGTAAAAGGGATAGGGTGGGGTGGCCTGATTCTGAAAACCGTGCCTCCTCCTTACCCCTTTTACACACCACCACGGCTGCACCAATGCCTTCTCCATACCCTCCTTCTATGTATCCCCTATCTACCTACTCCCCACCCACTAAAACCTTCCCCTCCACGTTTCATACTATATAATATTATATATTATGAAACGTGGAGGGAGAAGTTTTGAGTGGGTGGGGCCCTAGGTAGATAGGAGATAAGTAGAGTAAGGTATGGGATAATTTAAATCTTATATTTTATTTTTTGGGTTTGTTTTTATCTTGTTTTATCTTAGTGGTTTTTTTTTTTTTTGGTTTTCTTAAAACATTTGTTTTAAAACAATTACTTTTACAAAATTGTTTTAATAAAGGATAAAAACATTAGATTTTTATATAAAAAATAATTTTTCATTTTTTAAAAGTTTTTATCTTTAATTTTGTGTTTTCTGGGTAAAAAAAATCAAAATCTGTTCTATATTTTAAAATTTCTTTTTATTTATTTATTAAAAAAAATTGGGCTAAAATTATATGAATAATTTGTTCTTATATGGTTTAATATATAGTTTCATTATTAATTCACACATATTTCTTTGATTTTCTATGGTTAGAGTGGTGAAATTATTTATGAAATATTTTTTTTTGTTTAATATCCAAGTTTCAAAAAAGTTGTAATTTATCTTTTGAAGAAAAAAATATTTTTGCAATTTAGGGGTTGATTTTAATGTTTTTGTAAACATCACTATGGGATGTTTAGGCCATGGCTCTATTCTTTACCCCGAAAAAAAACGTGCGTATACTAGTATCAACACTTTTCTATTTAAAGGGTGTTTTTGGTGTTTTTATACAAAAATCATCATTTTTATGGCTAGAGTTCTCGTTATTAGTATAAAGTTCTCATTTCATAGTATAAGTGATTTTGATTTTTGTGAATAAACCTAAGTGCTTCCGCAACCCGCATTGCGGAAGCAGAAAGTAGGAGGTAATTTGTAAAGTATTTAAGGGTTTTCGCAATCCTCAATCCGCATTGCGGAAGTGGATTTGGGGAAGGTAGTTTCAGTAAATATTTTAGGTGTTCCTCAATCCACAATCCACATTACAGAAATGGAAAGTCAGAAGGGGAAATCGTGGAGGATTTATGTAGCTTCTTAAATCGCAATCCACATTGCGCAAGTGGATTTGCGGAAGGGTAAAAGTGTAAAGGATTATGTGCTTTCCACAATCCACAATCCGCATTGCGGAAGCAGAATTCCGAAAGGTTGAAATCGTAAAGGATAATGTATTTTCTGTAATCCACAATCCGCATTGTGGAATTGGAGTTACGGAAGGTAAAATTGTAAAGGATTATGTGTGTTCTGCAATCCGCATTACAGAAGTGGAAAAGTGAAAGGTCTTTTTATAATGAATTTAAGAGTTTCTAAAATATGCAATCTACATGTGGAAGTGGAGAAGCGAAAGGAAAAATTATAAAGAATTTAAGGGTTTCTGCAATCCGCAATCCACATTCTGCATTGTGGAAGCGGAAAAGAGGAAGGTAAACTTAGAAGAAATTATGTGTTTCCAAAATCTACAATCCGCATTACGGAAGCGAGATACAGAAGGGATAAGTTGTAAAGAGATTAAGTACTTTCCGCAATCCGCAATCCATATTGCGGAAGCGAAATTGTGGAAGGGAAATTTGTATAGGATTTAAGCACTTCCCACAATCCACATTGCAGAAGTGGGATCATAGAAGGTAGAGTTGTAAAGAAACTTGAGTGCTTCCTGCAACCCGCAATCGGCATTGTGGAAGCAGAGTTGCGGAAGGAACAGCCCGTTGCAGAGGGGTTGTTGCATAAGAACCTTTAAGCTAAGCTTTTGGATTCATATTTCAGAAAGGTTTAGGATAAATATTTAAGGTATCATCCTTAATTCAAAGAACCATAAAACAAGTTGGGTGAGACACATGAAGTCCTTGGGTTATATATGATAGAGAATGGTTTATGACTTATGATGTTCAAAAATTTTGTTCTATGCATATTTTTCAGATGGTTATATGGGTATGTTACAAGTACATAAAAGGTTCTAAACCCTAAAAACTAAGGGTTTAAGGGCATGGTCTAAAACACAATAAACAAGGCATAAGACTATAGGGAAAGGGTAAAAATCAATAGCTTAGTGGGAAATAGTTGTCTCATTAAAGGGATCCATGTGATGGCGGTGTGTATCCCTCTGCATTGGAGCAAGCTTAAACAAAAACTAGGGTTTCAAAACCATTCTTTTTCATGATGAATTTTAGGAGGGGAGCGAGCTCCCTAGTTGGGGTTTCATTAGCAGAGTGTGGGAAAGGAAATCCCAGGTCTGGCCAAACTACTCACGTATGTGCTCTTCCTCCCTGTGGTTTACAATTATTCATTGTTTCATTATTTTTCTGAGAGATATTCTAATATTTGAATGGTTTTCTGTGGTAGGTTCAGTGTCAAAGCAGCTTGCAACTATGGGAATGGATAGACCATCGAGCCACCATTTGGTAAACCATGTGCAAGGGTCCTTATCCATCTAATTGGTCGTTATGTGGTTTGAAAGGTTATGGGATTCTCTATTTGTATTTTTCATGGCTTCCTATTCAAAAATGATAGGGTTTGGGAATGAAGTGATGCTTAGACCAATCATAGAGTTTTAGGGTTTTTATGAGACGGTTCAGGAAATTGTTGAGAATGTAAACTTAATAGTTATTGTGGTGAATTTTCTGTTTAAATAAAACCTTATGTTTTTATTTTTATGGTGGAATTGTTGTTCTATGCTCTTGTAATCTTTGTTGGTTTAATTAAGGAGAATCACAGTTTGGTGAAAGCTTGGGAAAGCTTTTAATGGTGATAAATATATCTCGTTATGTATGCTATGTATTTGGTTTTGAATTTTGTTAGTCGGTAAAAGATTTTGTAATTCGTTACTCTGTTTATACACTCTGTATTTGATTTAAGAAATGAAATTGTGGTCTCTGTAATTGGTTTTAAACTTTGCATTTTTAATTTGTATCTCTTGTGTGTTTAAGAGCAATGTCTGGAAAATGTGGTTTTATTATTTAAACTTATTTTGGAAAGCATTTTACCAGAAGAATTATATTTCTGGAGTAATGTACGATTTCTTTATTAGTAGTGTTATTTATAGCAATGTCACTAAGTGTAATATTGTTTGTATTTATTACTTAGGTGGGAAGTCTTATGTGTATTTTGATTTAATGAGACATAAGGGAGAAGACCTAGCTCTGTTCTTTATTTAAATATTTAATTTGGATTGAAAATATTTATAATGTTGGTAATGAGCCCTTCCTTCTACAAGGTGGCTAGCAATACGAACCTATGGGTTTCAATGATGGGTTTATCATCGTGACAACCTTGCTTGCTTTATATGGGATTAAGTGCAGTCTAAATCTTTTGGATGTTTTACATGGTCTTAAAACCAGTTTTTATGGAAATCGATGGTTATTGACTTATTGTTATTTTATTTATGGCTTAATCATTCTCTTAGCCAATGATTAATAGATTCGATGGTTTGGTTGGTTATGGTGATACCTTGGATCACTTGTCGGGATGACTGTATATTTTATTTGATTTTTTTTAAGAGTTTTAAATAGGATTCCAATCAACGCTCGGATGAATGGTGGTTTATTGTGATTTATTTATTTTAATGTTTAAGCAGACTTTATGCGCATGCTCTACATATTTTATTGTAAATATTGTTTATAATGAACATCTAGCATATGCTTATTGTAAATACTATATAGAGTGTTGTGTGTTTTTTTTAAAGTGTGGATTTAGTGTGAATTTAAGATGTGTCTTCCACAACCCTACTTATGTAGTCTTATATTTAAAATGAAAATATGACCACCTATTTCGGTTTCACGGATGGTGCTAATCGTTGTACCTTGAATCTTGCGCTAGGATCCTAGGTACTCTACTTTCCTATCAGTGATATGAAAAGTTCAGGAGCAACTTGTTTGGGCCTCGAGACAAACAATCTCGTAGAGTATCATGCAGTTATTTGGTTTGTTTACTGAATCCTTGGCTAGTGAGATAAGACAAATTAGGGTTTAATAAGAATTGGAGTTGGTAGTACATCAGTTAAACCAAGTCTACACCATTCGAAACCCCCTACTCCTTTGTGCATTCTAAAGGGTTGGGATTTTAGAAAGGTATTTTGAGTAGTTCTCTTATCAACATGTCCCAAGATATTTGAACGTTGTGGCAGATTCCTTGGAAAATTTTGTCTTGGATTGGTACCTTGCTCATATTTAAATTCATTTTAACATCAAATTCACACATTGAATTGCATAGAACCATAGGTATACATTCATTCACATATCACATTTGCACACACATCTGTAAATGAAATTTCTTTTTTTATATATAAAAAATCCATGATGAGATACAAAAAGAATGAAGCCACAATCTTTCAAGCCACCGAAAGTCTAGAACTATCATACTTTAAGGTACATATATATAGGGAAAAAATTGAAGCTTCAAATCCTTTAGTGTAGATATAGTACAAAAATGAGGGAGCCACTGTGGGATAATCCACGTGCTCATGATAGCACATAACATCCCGAGCCACTTGATGAAGTAGCTTCCCAAAATTAATTGAGACTCCTACAGTATGGTGCTGATAGTGCCTAGGTAGATCATCAATAGAGACATCAGGTATCCCTACAGTCAAGCTATGGAGGTTCTTCTCGATCTCTTGGAGCTCCTCATATTCCTCAGTATTCATGATCACGATATATTTGACTACTCCTCACCTCTCTATAAGTGAATCCCCAACTGGATGAGAAGGACCTATGTCTGCACAAAACTTTTTTGGATATCTCAGCATTTCATCATAAAAATGAAATATAAAATAAAAACAAAAAACATGTATAGTGGTACATTTATTACCTCGGTCATCCCAGCGCTCTCCCTATGGGAGTGGAAGGAGAGGGTCATTTTTGAATTCTGTCCCTGCATAAGCCTAGTCCTCTATTATCAGTAGTTGGATTCTTATCTAGTAGAATAATATTGGTCTGTATGTCACCTTGGGACCTCCTTCCCCACCATGGTGTGCCATGGAATCGACCCCCCTACTCATCCGAGGTTCCTCGGCATCAAACCTACTCAATGGTACTTGAGGTATCATCAAGGGCACTCTCTCTATAAAGAAATATACCACTATCTCCTTGTAGATTAATTGATTTAGCTCCCCTCTCCTACATTTGGTTAACTGGTCCTTCAAACTAACCAATAAACCCTCGCTCCAGTTGAATATCGTAGGATCCATGCACTCTATGGAATATAGAATATGGGCCCATGTAGTCAAGTAGGCTGATATGATGCCAGCAACCTTCTCGATTGTGAAGGCTACAGTCCTCAAAGGTCTATCAACTATGTGTTTGATGGGGATTTTCCCACCTACCAAATGGGTCACCACTGAGGAGTTATCATCAATCAAGTCATCCATGGATAGCTCACCACCTCATGGGCCTGTCAATACCACTGACCTCCCCCTACAGGACAAACCAGTCAGGAAATAGATTTTTCCCACATCTATCATCAAAGTATGGGTCCAAACCACAAATTCTTGTTTATATGGGTCCCACATGCAGATCATGTGATCCAATAGATGCACATATGCCCTCATTCTCGGTATTCTTAAGTATTTGAGCATCCCACACTCACAGGGGGCTCTCACAGTCATTGGATCATTCCTAGATTGCAAGTCATCCATATCATGTTGTCTTTCCTTCCATATGACCATTTTGCATGCATTTTTCTTCGAAAAACAATTCAAACATGCATAAAAGGCATGCTAAAACCATTGGAAGAAGGAAAAATTACAAGAGAGTGGTTTTTTTTTTTGAAGTGCCCTAGCCGTTGGCGCACTTTCTATAGGAGAACAAAGCATCAATTCTCTTCCCCTTTGTTGAAAGAACTCCCTAGACACCTTTCCCTCTTTCGAGAGGTGCACCGACGCACCTCCCAAAAGGGAGAAAAGTGTCATCTTGGGTGTGCTTTGTCCCCTTAGGAAAATCCTCCAAAAACTCAAAAAATAAACATAAAATTAAAAAAATGCACTATGAAAATGAGAGGATGAAGGATATCTCCTACATGATCCAAGTCGTTCAAGCAGAGGTCATCTAGAACTCTTGGAATGTGCATTTTAAAATTAGCTTGTTTGCACTAGATTTACTCCTTCACTATGGTAAAATTCACAATGCTAAAAGTATTTACTATTCACCTCTTTTATAGCAATTTTTTATTTTTATTTAAAAATAATCAATCTAATATTTAAATTTTTAGGGTTTTTGCCATATATTTTCTATATTTTTCATAATGAATTGGTTCTAACTTCGTTTTCAATGATTTCATATCACATTTATGGCATATTTTGGCTATGTTATGAGTTTCTTTTGTCTTTTTCACACTTTGAGCTAAGATGAAAAATTATCGATTTCCTTTTATGCCTTTAACATGCTCATTGAAAACTCAGTGAAGAGATATCGAGTACACTTTTACTATTTTTTAGACTTATTAAAACTGGAATATGAAAAAAGACACCCCTTATGGAGTCGCCTTTAAGCTCTTTTTTAGGCTCCCTAAACATGGAAAGATCACCAAGCGAACTTGATGCTTTCACGCTTGTAAAAGTATTTGAATGATCGTCTAGTCGATGATAGTTTACCCCTTTTTTGGATCGATTAGAATCATTTACAAAAAAAATTACACTCTCGTTTATCACAGCTAGAAGAGTTTTCTTGGGCATTATTTTATACTTTTTCAGGCCTAGGGGATTAAATCCATGAAAAAGTTCACCCTGGAGTCTTCTTAGTCATTTTAAACTCCCTAAACATGAAATGACGAATGATTTTTATTTCATTGGACTCATAAAATCAAACAATGAAGGACCCTTTTTGGGAATGAAACCCTCATTTATCAGGTTCATAAAACATATGAGAATTGACTCATCACTTGATGAGATACAACGAGTGTTTTTTACCCTTTTTGGACTCGTAAAAACGACAAGAGGAACTCATCCTTTGCAATGAGGAAATTAAAGGGAATGGGAAATATCTTTCATTTATATTAATGGCAGCTCATAGTCCACCCTTTGAACATGGCACCTATCTGCATCTTCATTTTGAACAGTTGGGTATTCAGCTTGTCCTCGAGTCAGTCCACTTTCATGACTCATTCAACTACTTTGAGTGAATTCAAATAATTCATCATCCTATCCTTACATTATACTTGTTTTTCTCCTCGTTGAATTCAGTGCTACCAATTTAGTCGTCATGTCATGTAGTGTTCAAAGGGAGTCTCCTCTGCAATCAACCTTTTCAGTTTCCTTACCTTCTTTCGAAATTTGGCCATATCTGAGTCATCCCTATGGTTGTTTCATCACTTCAACATCATATTTGATTCCATGTTTCGTTTCGATGATGGGGTAAACATCATGGCCCTCCTTCAACGATTCTATTCATGTTGACTTCAACACGTCATCTAGGAATTAGACTTGGAAACCAAGTCAAGTAACTTGAAGCCTACATGCCTCAATGGTGGCTTTCCTCGCTTTCAACAATAGGTTTTCATCAATGACCTCGGATTGGAATATTTTACTGAGTGTTTGAATTCAAGTCCTTTATTCACACTTAGGAGAATGTACTAAGATACCTTGGGAATCATTGACATTAATGGTGATATCCCTCACACTTGTTAATGATATACATCAATGACCGGTAATCAAGTGGTTTCTACCATGTTTCACATCAGGACATATATTCACATCGTTATAATTGTATCGTTTGGGATTGGAATGAATAACTTGAGTGGTTATGTATTCACTTGAATATGTGTCTATCCTCTGGTTGTGATGGAGTAATATTTGAATTTATGACATGGATTCACATTGTATCTTTAGTGGTTGTGTCTATTCTTAAGTTCAGGTTACATGGATCTATTGTGTATGTTTCATAGCCATGTTTCATCTTCATCCTTATTGATCATGGATCTACAATCTATTCTTGGTAGCCATGACATAGTCATCATCATGGGTCTGCAATGTATTAGTCTGCAATTGTAATTGAGTCATATAGTTGGTTACTAATCTCACAGGGACTATAAAATCATCTCTCTTTTGCCTCTAATACTAGAACGACATCTAACATAGTATTTTACCTATCATGTCCCTCTAGCTTCATACTTTGTGGGGGGGTGGGGGATTCTGTTCCACCTAAAATCTATAGTAATGCTACAATCCCTCAAAACATTTGGCCAAGAACTCTTTTGAACACCTTTTCCTGTTCTTGGAATGGATGGCGCATCTTTCCTTATATGACATAGCACCTAGAAGGGTTGGCACACATTGCTCATTGATAATAGGTTCCAGTGGTGCCTTTTCCTTCATTTCAAAGTGTGTCAGTGCACATACCTTCGCTGCAAGGAGCGCCATCAAGATTTAAAAGGAAAAAAAATAAGTTTCGATAAGTTTCCAAGAGAAATCTCTCATGGAGGATGATTCTATCTACTTGGGAGAGCTAGACTTTAACCTCCTGGACCATAGGGATCATTCCCTATCCTCTTCCCAAAATATCTCATCGTACTTGAGCCTCCCTTAGCCTATAAAAGAGAGCTTCATGGATAATGTGAGGGGGGACCAAGAAGAGTATCCTTCTGTTGTTTCATTGAAGTCTTGTATTGAGGAAAAGTTGAGAAGAGTGTTGTGAGAAAAGAGTTTGTATTAGTGGAGAGTTGTGTGAGTGTGTCAAATACCTTATGGAGACAAAGCTATTGACATCAAGGCTTTGGTTGCATCTTTCTCTTATCATTTGATTAATACAAAAGTAGATTGCATCAATATCAATGAAACAAAGGAAAAAAGATTTCAAATTTGAGGTAAGAAAGTGGTTTATTCAAGTAGATCAATTATCTAGGGAAAGGATATACTGCTATGGGTTTTTTTCTAGACTTGTACCATACAGGCTAGAGGAACAAGTAGTGTCCGCACTGGTTGAAGTATTCCTATGAAAATTTGGATATGGATTCTTTGATTTTGGTAACTTCTTCGACTTGGAGTTTCAAATTAATTATGGTCCATGTGGCCTTCTTAGATTCTTCTTGATTCCTCTTCTCAGCTTTGTCCAATTGCTCTTGAAATACATGGTTTTGTTCACAAATATTTTTCACTTCTTGCAAAACCTTAGTAATTTCATTATATATCATAAAATCACTTATCGGAGAGCAAGGATTTTCATCATAATATGAAGTATTGCATTCAATGAATTTAGAATAGCTCTTATTTTCTATACCTGATAAACATATCTCTTTGAATTACAAACACAGTGTTCAAGGGACTTACCTTCATACTTACCTCGATATTGTACTGACCTTTTGATGGGGTTGTTTTCTACTTCTTTTTCTCGGTCTAGGTTTAGCTAATTTATTTTAAATGAAAATTACTCAATTGAGTTGCACTTTCCTACTTTCTCCTTTCAGAGATCTGTTAGATATTCAAACATTAATTCCATAACCTCTTCTTCTTCTTTATTGGAGTAGTGTTGTTCTAATCTGAGCAAAAGTTCCTTATCTAAGATGCACTTCCCTATCTTCTTCTTTTGGATATATTTTAGGCCTTCAAGGATGGAATCCATAAACATAGAATTATTTTTCTTTACTTCCTTCTAGGTTGTTTTTTTCACTTTCTTTCGAGGTGTATATCTAGTAACAACTGACTTCCATACACCAATTTCCTCAAGATAATCATTCATTCTCGTTTTCCATATCAAGTAATAATTTGACTCACGATTCAATGGTACTTCATTCATTGAGAAACCCATGGTGTTTCAAGTATCTACTTGAATATAGTAAGTCTTTTTGGTGAAGACCCACTCTGATACAAATTATTGGACATACCAATTACACTGAGAGGGAGGGGTGAATCAATGTGCACAACTTCTATTACTTTTTCACTTTTATTAACAATCAACAACTTATTCAATATTATGCATTATCACATTATCATTATATCATCATGATATCATCATCACATGAGAAGCATAGCATGAAACACATAACACCATATCTTACATGGAAACCCAAGTCATGGGGGGGAAACCACAAGGGCCTTTATAATAGTTTTACAGAAATAACTGGAAGGAGGCAATAACCCCCTTATTAAAATGACTTCGGTTCTCCAGCTACAACTAGAAGGAGCGTACAACCCCCTTTCCTTGCCCCGTCCTTCCACCCTCATATGAAGATAGAAACTATTGAACCACGACCACACTAACCCTGTGGACCTACTAACCAACACCTATACTACACTACACAATCTGTACCACATTGCACAACCACTACCACTACTAACCATTTCTCATCATCTGATCACGACTCATCAATTGACCACTATATATTGCATCACAGTGCTCCTAAACCTATACAATCAACCTGTAAAATCAAGTTATACTAATCAATCTGTTTCTCACATCATCTGACTCAGTCAATATGATTCTAACCAACTGCACACCAAACTCAGTCCACCTGTTTCAACCCAATTGCTCATGTAACTCAGCCAGTCTAAGTCAAACCAACTACACATAAGGCAACTTGTGTCAATCATGCTCAATTGAATCAACTTGTACCAAGGTGCTTATGTACCTATGCCAAATCAATCATATGCTTCTGTTAATCTAATCAAGTTCTCTAGAAGTCAACCAACCCTTTTTACTTGGCCTATTTTATCAAGTAAGAGACACATTTGAGCAACCAAGAGACTTCACATATGGTCACCCAAACTATGTCCAAACACACTCAACTCAATGACACTGCAACCAACCTCAATCACAATCAATGAATACTTGATAGTTAAATGTGATAAACCTCAACCAACTGACCTCATCCAAGAAGATAATACTTAACCAACTATGTCAAACTCAGCTAATCTCGTAAACTCTTAGACACGGAAGGATTTTTTATTCCACTCAAATCAAGTCAACAAATTAATCAAATATCAAGAAAATAGTCACTTACAATACTATCAAATGTTTTTGTTAATATTCAATAATAGTCGAACTCCACTTAGGTCAAAGACACAATGATCAACACTTGTCAAACTAGTTTTCAAAGAAAACACTTAGGTTGATCAAAGAAATCACTCACAAATTCTATGCCAATAATATCGAAGATAACATCAAATATATATTCTAATATAACCATCACGATAGCCTCCATAACATATTCAATGACTTCAAATATATATACCAATATATATTCTCACATACTAAGATAAAAGATGAACTCTATCCATGAAAGACATGTGTCATCACAAGAGAAACCCAGAAGCATGAACCATACATTTTTTAATATCACAAGATGAATAAATAGTAGAAAAATGAAAAATAAGCTCTAGATCATGTCACCACATATCCCTCGTAACAATATTTCCAACGAGCAAATAATTTTGTAATTTCGATTTCATATGAGAAAGTTATGTCAATTTTAGTGAAGATGCCCAGAAATTTCTCCTCCACAAAGTTTCACACTTTTCTCAAAGAGTTGCGAAAATAATGAGAGAATTGATGATGAACAAATAAAATGCTTGATATTATATTTATATAGGTTGTGGAGGAAAGTTAGTACCTTAAACTAGACCGACATGCAATTCAAAATTACAAATAATTAAATTCTCTTTTGTTTGGTTGGCTGATGCAAAAATGTGGGGTACACCAACTTCAAAAATTCATCTCTTCAACTGTAAGGAGTTAGAAAATTATCCACATATAAACAGAAATGGATTGACTAGTATTATCTCCATATGATGCCTTTATTTTCAAATTCTTGGTCTAATACCCTTAAATTCTTGAATATGTCCAGGACATCAAAGACCCCACACATGAGGGTTCCAAAGACCATACCACCAACTACAAGAGTTACAAATTATTCTTCAACATATCAAGGAACGTCCGTGAGATTTACCTCCATCCACATCCTAATAGCCATATAACCACAAATCAGACCATACATCACCATGGCTCAATACCTAAGGCACCACATGTAAGGGTTTCAAGGAATCTTTCAAAGATATCATATAATATTTAAACAAGATCCTTTCCATGGACTTCATGCCCATATCATAGGAATCCATCGCCAAGTAATGAAGGCATCATAACCAAAGATTCCATCATATCAAATGCTCCAACAATTATGGGCTTACAAACCACCATATAGTATGGATTCCAAGACCCAAATCATTTCCAAATGCACCATTAAAGATCATATAGTTTCTAAGGGCCATAATTCCACTATTTATGTGGGTGCAGCTCTTCTCATGCATAATGACCATCTCCAAGGGTTCCATGACCCAAACAAGGAAAACACGAGCATCAAGATCTTCATCAAGGGTTCCAATTATTCATCAAGTCATTAATGGCCACATCATCACCTTTAAGGGGGCAAGGACCATTAAGCCATCAAATGTGGGTCCAAGGAATCTTCAGGCCTTCTTCGTCAAGCAAGGGGATTCATAGGAATCTTCAACCACCTCAATCACACCAGGAGACATCCAAGGATCAAGATCCATCATGACATCACTTGTAAGGTTGTTATACCTTCTCCTAGGGTACCATGATATCAATAAAACACAAATTATCACTGAAAGGGTCATTTGGACTCTTGCAACTTCTTCAATCCACCAATGACACTTTTGTAGGGTACTAGGGCATAATTTGTGGTACTGGGGAAGCAGAGAAACAACTGGGGAACCATAAAACATCTTTAGGGTACTTAAACACTCTACAGTGTGTTCATGGATTTTTCCATTGTCCCAAGGGCTCCAAGGGCTTCAAACTTAGGCGTGGACAAGATCAAAAGGTCTCCTTAGACACTGACACTTACTTAATCCTCAGGGGTTCATCAAGGGGCACAAAGACATGTTGGCATCAATGACTATACACTGTTAGAATCAATGACAACTTAATCAACAGGAATTTCACCACATGGATGTGAAGAATGCAGTTCTTCATGGTGATCTCAAAGAGGAAATCTACATGGAGAAGCTACAATGATATGTGCATAATTCTTCACTAGTTTGGAGTGAAGAAATCAATCTATGGCCTCAAGCAAGAACCTGGAGCATGGTATGCTAAAATGGATTCTTACTTACTCTCTCAAATTTCATTCGATGTAAATCTAATCCAAATGTTTATATGTTGAGGTCTTATGACTCTTTGTCGATTATAGTGCTCTATGTAGATGATCTACTAATCACAAGTAATATAGTGCAACCATTGTTGTAGTCAAAATAACGTTGCATGATAGCTTTGCCATGAAAGACATGGGTCTTTTACACTTCTGACCAGTGCTCCAAATCCATCATAACATCTTTCCTATGTTGAATGTACAACAATTCCAAATGTTGAGACAGATAGCAAGGCCTTCCTCATATATTGCCATGCCCCAACTAAACGTAATGCAAAAAGTGGCTAGGTGTTTGCATTAGATGTACTTTATCATGTCCATAAAATTAATGCGGTGATACCCCACTTAGGAATAGATTTTTATACTCTATATTGAACAAAAAAAAGAAACTATTAACAACTACTAGGTACATGAACATTCTCCTCTAAGCATTAACAGAAAGAAAGAAAGAAAGAAAAAAAAAAAAAAAAAAAAAAAGAAAAAAAAAAAAAAAAAAAAAAAAAAAAAATGTGAAAAAAGAGAAAACATGCACAAAGTTTATAGCGTTATCGTCCCTCTAAACACTCAGCACAAAGTCCTAAAGAATTGGAACAAAACATAAAATGTTTCTGTCATTATTGTTCTAAATTATTCTTCTCAAATTGATTGCATTAAAATAAATTCAAATCTTGTTGGAATTTACAAAAGTGATCCATATTTTATTGGAATTTACAAAAGTGATCCATATAACATAAAAAGGATTAAAACCAAAATAACAAACCCTTTTTGAAACATATAATAGTTTCACTTCTTAAAAACCCTACAAGCTCTAAAAGAAAAGTTCATTAAAAACCATGGCAGCACTATTTGAAAAGTATTTATAACGAGCCCATCTTGTTGTGTATTTATTTTTATTTTTTTAAGACGCCTTGGTATTAAAAATATATATATATATTTAATTTTTTATTTAAATAAAATAAAATAAATATAAATTGATTATAAAAATCAATATATTTTTGTTGAGTAATCATTTATATAATGTAATTTTTTATACAGATTTTAATAACATATTTGAATAATAAGGTTTGAATCATTTTTTTCACAATTGTTATTTTTATAAAGTCTTAAATATAAATATAGTATTGCATATATCTTATTATCTTTTAATGCATATACCTTAAATACAAATTAAATATAGATAGAATTCGATCACCTTATTTCTTCACATGTAAGTGAGTATGATATATTAACACATATCTTATAATCTTTTAATGTATAGACGTAGAATATAAATTGAGGATTTAATTACTTTAATTTTACACATGTAAATGAGTATAATATATTAAGATATTATAAGGAGGTCATCAGCCCTACTCTAGAAGATCAAAGGTATATCTATGTTTTAACCAGGTCAAAGAAAAAAACCAATATAGCCAAGATAAGAACGAACTCTCATGAGCTCAATAGTGAAACAGGTAGTTGGACTGTTCCTAAAACACCATGGGTGGAAAGGATCTGTCGTCTCTGAGAGAACAGGAACATTGAAGATGAAAATCACTTCCTCTTAGAGTGCCCTTTGTACACCCACATTAGATCTCAGTTTCATAATCTTTGTTCCAATACCAAACTTCCCAGCCTTTTAACTTGTCAAAATTATAGTGAGCTCGGGACGCTTCTCACCAAGCTCTTTGAGCATAGGAATACAATTTTAAAACAAAATAATTAATTGGTTTCTTTAGGTCCGATAGACCAAAGTCTGGTCTCAATGGATGTTAACCATCATCATCACCATCATTAACAATAATATTAGGATGTATGAGTGTTATTTTGGAGTTTATTTTTAAATTTTAGAGTCATGCTCCACTATTTAATCTAGTATAATTATTATTTATATTTGTGTGAATTGATTAGACTTTACTAAATTATCAGGTATGCTAATGGAGTGAATGCATGGTTACGGAAATGCTTTATTCTAAATTATGCATAGTACACTAGTGGAAAATGAGAGATTAGTGACCAGGAGACCAAAAATTTTGCTCACCACAGTCTCCTAAAAAGGACAAATGGCCAAAATTGATAATTCTAAGTGAGCTAACTAAAAAAGACCAAGATAAATGACCACTTTTAGTCACGGGATAGAAACCTGTTGGAATATAATCCGTCGGGATTATACTTTATTGTAAATATTAGGAATATGAATAGTTACATAGGAAGGTGAAAAGGCTGGTTGGAAGATGAATCTCAACCACCATATGAAATGTATAAATGTATGCATTAGCAATGGAATAATATGAATTCGGGAGTTATTATCCAACAGTAGTATCAGAGCGCCACCTGCCATAACTCATGCCTGATGCGTTTCAGTCCTAGCAGCCTGAATGCTTGCCAGTGCATTGCCAGACTGTTGGCCCATTAATGTGTCTACCCTCTAATCAGAATTGAACGTTTCGCACCAGAATCATTCTGCTTGCATGCTTGTCCCGTTAGTCTCCCTCTCTGTGCGTTTCTCCTTCAACCTGGGTGCCAATAATTCTGTGCGTTATGCTGCACTGTTGCATTTTTTGTGAACGAGTTGTACTGAAACCCTAATTTTTTAGAACTGTGTGTTTTATCCTCTTTCTTGGAGCTGTGACTTCCATTTGTTAGTTGCATTCTCTACTAGATCAATTGTATGTGAATACTCAACGTTTCATTATTCAAGATTGCTCGTGATTGATGTAGATCACGTGAATCCTTCGTTTGTGTTGGCTGAGAGAGGCCTGTAACTATTGATTATGGCTGCTGTAAATTATTTTGGTACAATAACTATTGTATTTGAGCTGTGTGATACTAGTAAATGATATATGTTGCTATGTGAAAGAGTTTCTTCTTCCTGAGCTATTGTGACAGAAGCTGCAATGATGTTGGCATTGACTGCATGATACAAAAGAGTTGCGGCCTCCATTTAAAAGCGTTGCAACCTCCATTTGAAGAGCTCCACCAAATTTGGAGAGATGTGGCATCCATCATCCCAACAGAACTGCGATCCAATGTAACTGTGTTTTTAAGGTGTGGATTTCGTTGAGTTTGGATTTCGTTGAGTTTTGGTATCTATATTACTGCATTTAAGTGAAGCTTGAATGAATGAGGTTTTGTAGTGTGCGTTGAAGAACTGCATGTGATTTCATTGCTTGTGCATTAATCTACTGATTGAAGTTGTGATATGTAAATCCTTTGAATGCCGGTGACTAAATACTGCTGGCGAAGATTCACGCCTTCATAATACTGCATGGAGGTAAACTGTTGGAGCTGTAATTGTTTGTGACCGTTGGGCTACACAAAACCTAATTTTGCCCTAATTTTGTGCATGGAGTTTGAGTGGTAAATTCTGCAAACATTTTCATTTGTGTTGAATGAAAGAGGCCCATGAATACTGTGTATAATTCATGAATGTTGTGACTGTTGTGTATGAAGTATGATGCAGCTTGTTGTCTGAGTTATGATTGAGGTGTATTTGAAGTTACGTTCACGTTGAGAGCTGAGACCACTCTTGGAAGCTGCAGCCACCTCCATTTGAGATCTCATACCAATCACAAAGTTTGTTGTGATCTAGTTTGAGACTGCAATCTCCTCAAAACCCAATCTGTGCTACGTATTCAATGTGTGAGTGAAGCTCGATATTTTTGCTATACATTTTTTGAAGGTTGTGTATTGTTGCAAATTGAGAAGTTTGTGCATTGCCATTATCCATATAAGTTGTGCTGCTGCAGAATTGTCTTAGATTAATGTAAATACTACGGCAGAAACATAGACCTACATAGTAAAGAGAGCTCATTGAAGACATTGTTTCTAGTTAGTGTAGTTGGTATTCTACATAGACTGTATTGTAAAAAGTAGCAGAGACTTAGACCTGCTTCTTTCACTATTGTTGCCGGTGCATAAACTCAGATACGTTGAATGCTAGAGCAATTGGAGTATCATTGAGTACTGTGTAAAGATTACGATAGAGTTGCATTGATTTCTGATACTGATACATTGTTGTAAAGCTTGAGGAAGGTGGCAGAGACTTAGACCTGCACCTTTACTCTTTCTTCTTTTCTCCTATTGTTTTAGTTGCATATTCTTCATAGAAGATTCAATCTATAGCATCAGTAGTTGGTGCCACTCTCTCTGGCAAAGAGAGAGGCAGAGAAAGAAGAAACTTCAGAGGTAGAGGAGGCAGAAACAACTCCAGCAAAAGATCAGATTTGAAGTGCAAGCATTGTGGAAATATTGGACACACAGCAGATCAATGTTGGGCTTCGTGGGACTCCATCAAAGATAGACATAACCAGAAGAAAGATGACAATAAGAACCAAGATGCTAGTAAATCTTCATATTTTGCTCATTGTATTGTTGCACATTGTAATCTTGGTATTAATGAAATGACTTCACTTTCATCTTACACAGAATGTTGGCTACTTGATACTGGTGCAACATCACACATAACTTTTAGAAAAGACTATTTTGAAGAACTTAATGAAATAATAAATGGCATAGTTTACTTTGCAGATAAGTCAAGTCTTAAACCAAAGGGAATGGGCACCATTCGGCTGAAGATGCCTGGATTCCCTGATTTCTTGTTGAAGAATGTTCTTTATCTTCCAAAGTTGCAGAGAAGCCTGCTGTCCTTGGTGGAGATTCGACAACAAGGCCATTCCATCCACATGTTTGATGGAATTGTAGAAATAAGAAAGTCCTCTGACAACCAAGTCATCATGACTGGATACGAAGATGGGAAGCTGCTGAGGCTAAAGGGTTCATCTGCAAGAGTTCATAACTATGCCTACCTCTCTCAGCATGAAGAAGGTAATTTGTCATCAAGTTTATTGTGGCATGCAAGATTTGGTAATCTGAATTATAACAGTCTTCGTTTGTTGAGAAAGAATGGTGTATTTGGTTTTCCCACCATTCCCAAAGAGAAGAGCAAATGTGATGCATGTATATTAGGGAAACACAGTAAGCTACCATTCCATGAATCTAATTTCAGAGCAAGTAGGAAATTAGAATTAGTGCATTCTGATTTATGTGGCCCAATGCCAACTCCTTCTGCCAATGGGAATAAGTATTTTATGACCTTTGTTGATGACTACTCAAGAATGTGCTGGATTTACACATTAAAGACAAAATCAGAAGCATTTCAAGCATTCAAGGACTTTCATGCATTGATAGAAAAACAAGCACAATAAAAAATTGGTACACTTCGTACTGACAATGAGAAAGAATACACTTCAAATGATTTTAAAGATTATCTTCGCCAACATGGAATTGCACATCAGACTAGAGTTCCCTACAATCCTCAACAAAACGGTGTAGCAGAAAGAATGAACAGAACCATAATGAATATGGTACGCTCAATGATGTTTTTTAAGAATATAAAACTAATGTTTTGGGGTGATGCAGTGAAATGTGCAGCCTATTTGAGAAACAGAAGTCCCTCAAATGCTCTTGATAACAAGACTCCACATGAAATGTGGTTTGGCCATCTCCCTTCAGTCAGGCATCTCAGAGTTTTTGGTTCCACCTGTTATGCCTTGATTCCAAAGGAGCAAAGAAACAAGCTTGGTGCTCGAAGCATAAAATGCATTTTCCTGGGGTACGAAGAAAAATCCAAGGCATACCGTCTGTATGATGAGGTAAACAAGAATTTTGTTATTTCCAGAGATGTCATTTTTCGTGAGACTAATAAAAATGACCATTACATTGAGAGACAACTTGATCATTTGGAAAAATATCCTCATCCAAAGAAATATTCTGAAAATGAATATGAAATTCCAAACCTTGAAGGGAGGATTCCTATTCTGGATCAACCTTTGGAATTTCCATATGAAGCACCAACTCCCCCGCATGAAGAAGTTCCTGCTACTTCACTTGATCAAGAGATTCAACTGGATGATGTGATTGAGAGAATTGGAAGACCCTCAATAAATGATGAAGCACCACCAGCTGATCAACCATGACCATCACGAAAGATTCCTAAATGGGCCACAGAGACACTTGAAAGTGTCCATCCGAATGAAGTTGGAAAGACGGGAACAAGAAGTTCGAAAAGACATGAAGATGGAGGAAAAGCAGATAATTCAGGTGATGACATGGATGTATCATTTGATTGTCAATTTAATTTATCTGCAAAACTTGAACCAACTTCCTTTGAAGAAGCTTCTACTCGAGTTGAGTGGAAAGAAGCTATGCAGAATGAGTATGATGCACTCATGAAGAATGGAACTTGGAAGCTGGTTGACCCTCCAGGTGGAACCAAACCAATTGGCTGCAAGTGGGTGTACAAGAACAAATACAGATCAGATGGCTCACTTGACAAGCACAAAGCAAGGCTTGTAGCAAAAGGCTATGCACTGAAGGAAGGAATTGACTATGAAGAAACGTTTTCTCCTACAGCAAAATGGGCTACCATCCGTACCTTACTCTCTTTAGCTGCTCAGAAAGGGTGGAAAGTTCATTAGATGGATGTGAAGAATGCTTTATTGAATGGAGACTTGAAAGAGAATGTCTTCATGTCTCAGCCAGAAGGATTTGTTGTGAAAGGAAAAGAACAAAAGGTATGCAAGCTTGTCAAATCCTTGTATGGCCTAAAACAAACGCCTCGCGCATGGTATGAAAAATTAACCGAGCATCTTTTGAAGTTAAATTTTGAACATTTTGATCTTGATGATGCAACACTGTTTATAAAGAAAGTTGGAAGATCTGTTGTGTATCTTGTGGTGTACGTAGATGATCTTTTGATGGCAGGGAACAATGAGAGCTATATAGCATCCATAAAGAAAGATTTGAAAAAGATCTTTGAAATGATAGATATGGGACATATCCACTATTACTTAGGAATTGTAGTCACTCAACATCCTAAGTACATATTCCTATCTCAGAAAAAATATGTTGGAGAACTAGTAGACAAATTTTGCATGACAGAATGCAACCCTATCTCTACTCCAATGGCACAGAAAATGAAGCTCACATCAAGTGAAGGAAAAGAATTTGAAGATGCGACCAAGTATTTCTTATGTTGTTGGAATACTTTCAAGGTTCATGCATAAACCTTGTGAAGGACACTGGTCAGCTGCAAAAAGAGTTCTAAGATACTTGAATGGGACTCAAGACATTGGACTCAAGTACTCTAAGGTGGATGACTTCAAACTTATTGTGTACTCAGACTCAGATTTTGATGGTGATAAGGAGACCGGAGTATCAACTTCTGGGTACACTATGAGTCTTGGATCAGCAGCTGTCTCATGGAGATCATGCAAACAGTCAGTTCTGACAGATTCAACAACAGAAGCAGAATATGTGGCTGCAGCTGAAGCAACGAAAGAAATAGTATGGCTCAGGAAGATACTTGAAGATTTGCAAGAAAAACAAGAGAACTCCACTCCATTATTAATCGACAATACTTCTGCAATCAAGCTGGCTAAGAATCCCAGATTCCATGATCGAACCAAACACATCAACACAAAGTATCATTTGATTCGACATCATGTAGAGGCCAAGACAGTCCATCTTCGACATTGTTCCACAAATGATCAATTTACAGACATCTTCACCAAAGCGCTTGGACGAGAAAAGTTTGAAAGATTCAGAAACATGCTCGGACTTACTAACACCCCTTCGGATTAAAGGGGGGATTGTTGGAATATAATCCATCGGGATTATACTTTATTGTAAATATTAGGAATATGAATAGTTACATAGGAAGGTGAAAAGGCTGGTTGGAAGATGAATCTCAACCACCATATGAAATGTATAAATGTATGCATTAGCAATGGAATAATACGAATTAGAGAGTTATTATCCAACAAAACCAACTAAAAACGACCAAATAAATGACCAAATTTGATCACGAGATATGTAGACTACAAATGACCATATAACAATTGGTCATCTATTTGGTCATTTTTAATTGTGTCACTCCGACAATGGAAAAAAATTGAAAATTTGACAATGAATTTGTACATTTTACTAAATT
The DNA here is from genome assembly GCA_001517045.1 of Pseudotsuga menziesii. Lineage (NCBI taxonomy): Eukaryota > Viridiplantae > Streptophyta > Pinopsida > Pinales > Pinaceae > Pseudotsuga > Pseudotsuga menziesii. The sequence continues at coordinate 187,025 of LPNX011114849.1, forward strand.
CTAACACTGCAAATGGATTCAAAGACCCCCTAAGGGGATCTATGAATTTAGTAAAATGTAGACCGCCCCATGTGTCACAACTCAGCTAAAAACACAAAATCAGCTATCATCATGATGTTCTAGCACATGTCCTAGGACTTCTAGACTAGATTATCATCATTGAGTTGGATTCCTTCCCTTAGAGTGTGATTCCACATAAATATTATTCACTCATTTGAGTTTCTCCCAATGTTATACTAATTCAATATGGGTTTTTAAAACTATACTCCTATAAACAATGTTAATATAGCCATGACATAAATTCCTTGTAACATAAATTTATAGGTTTCTAGCACCAAATTTTTGGCTTTGTTGGAAGGGGGATTAATTATGCCTTTTGGTTTTTCGCTTGCTTTCTGGTTTTCCCTTTCCCTATTCAAAGAAAACATAGCAGATGAAGATAGGAACTATCTCTCTTTGTTCATGGTTTGGGATCGCACACAACTTGACAGAATGGGATAACCAATTGGTGTATTTGAAAAACACTTTGATCTCCTCATCATGGACCTCATATTCTATGAGACTCCATGGCTACAAGCTCTACGCGTATTGAGATTTTCCAAGAGGAGTGCCTCAAGAGTATGCTCCAATGTCCTGGACTGGAGAGCGTGATTGTGGTTGGGCATATCTACGGTGGCTTCATTTCCTGGTATTTTACTTGATAGAAATTTTTATCATTTGGGTTTGAATAGTAGCTGTGCAAGGGATTTTACTAAATCCTAATTAAAATACCTACATCCTATTTAAAAAAATAACATAACATTTAGCATTAATATGAATATATATTACAATAGATATCTATTATTATATACTACTAATTATCATTATAATATAATTATAATAACTATATATATTTATAGAGTATAAATTATTTATCATATTAATTCATATATTCCTTTACTAAATATAATTAAAAGCATTTAAAAAACTCTTTTAACATTTTAATCAAGAAATACAAAAACCAACCAATTAAATTTAATAAAAATTAAGAAAAGAAAATTATACTAAAATAACTATATCAATTTGCAATATTTTATTAAAAAATGAATGATGAAGCTTTTATGAAAAGCTTCTTCGTGAGGATTTGAAACCCTTCAAAGAAAACATATACTAGTTCGTTGTTAGATTTTTATCATTTAAGAAATGATCTTAGGATATTATCTGAGAGAATAACATGCACAGCAATACACAAGAGACAAGAGACACTAAGAATTTTCCTTGGGGAAACCATAAAGGAGAAAACCCCGCAACTTCCTTAGTGATAGAATGAGCACCAGTAGCAAAAGTAAAACCCAAAAAAATAAAGATGATCTCTGATAGTTGATCTCTCTCACTTGTTCCATCACTTCCTCTCTCACTCATGTGCCCTAGTTGAGTGAGTGTGTGTGTCTCAAATAGAGAGTCTCACTTTCTATTTATACTATTTTCTGACTTGACAATTACTTACCAGGGTCGACACCTCTAGGACAGTCTAATAACCCTAGTGCACCTCAACTGTGGGGACTTTACCCCTTGATCAACAAGGAGGGCTAACCTCAACTCAATTGTGGTTTCTATTTCCCCGACTTACAACGGAGGGTTAACCTCATTGAATTTGCATGACTTTATTATATTAATGACTCTCCCCATAGGAACATCGAGGTACAATGAATTACAAACGATTCTCCTGATAGGAACATCGAGGTACAATATAAGTGAATACATTCCGAAGTTACAAATACATCAACACTCCCTCTTAACTAGGAAGGTATTCTCTTGACACAATTCATCAGCACAAGTCTTCTCTAGATCATCATCAAAGATGTATCATCACTAGATCATCATCATCACTGCTCCGCTATCTTGATCAAATGGTGCTATCTCTCAATTCTACTCATCACAAAATGTTCTATGGATCCATCCCTTTTTTATGCTGATTGTAGGCCTAGCCTCCATGTAGGTATTCATCTTCTTTAGAACTTATATCTGACCATAGGAGGAACACATCCAACATCCATGTCAGAAAGGCTCACCCAACACTTACATCTGACCATGGAAGGAACACATCATGCATCCATGTCAGAAAGGCATTCCCAGCACTCACATCTGACCATGGGAGGAACACATCTTGCATCCATGTCAGAAAGTCCCAGCACTCACATTTGACCATGGGAGGAACCAATCCTACATCTACGTCAGAAAGGATCTGCACTTATATCTGACCATGAGAGGAATACATCCAACATTCATGTCATAAGGTTTATGCACTTACATATTACCATGAGAGGAACACATCCAACATTCATGTTAGAAGGGCTATGCACTTACATATGACCATGAGAGGAACACATCCAACATTCATGTCAGAAGGGCTATGCACTTACATCTGACCATGAGAGGAACACATCCAGCAATCATGTCAGAAGGGATCTCCACTTACATCTGACCATGAGGGTAACATATCCAACATTCATGTCAGAAGGGCTTTGCACTTACATCTGACCATGGGAGGAACCAATCCTACCACCATGTCAGAAAGGAACACGGACTCATCACTTCCCCTTGGAAGGAACCTTGATCTAGATAACACCAAGCTTCTCCCTAAATTACTCAAACTTTAGTCTGGCCATTTCTAGCATAGAATCACATCAATTTTGATTACGTCCAAGGATAACCTGTGAGCTTCACTAGGACTGATTACATCCGAGGACAACCTACAGGACTATTTACGTCTAAGTAGCCTACAATATTTTCTAGGATTTTATGCTCAGAAAACCTGTTGCACTGGCTATGCTAGAAATCCCTCTTTTGAGAGATCTCTATCTAGATCACATACTAGAGCTTCACTACTCCTCTCTCGGTTGTACTCAACACCATGCAGGACCCCTTCCTATTAATCCAAGAGATCACAGCTAATCTCATACTAAAGTAGCACCTCGAAGTGCTCTTCCTATCAATGGAACTGCCTCCCCAATATGAATCCACATAACCCTCCATATTAATCTCCTGATTCGCATCACACTTGAACCCATACTCAACCATACCTTTCAAGTACCTCATTGCATGCCTTGCAACCATCAGGTGAACATGTCTCAATGTGTTCACAGCAAATCAAATATCTAGTCTTGTATTTGTTAGGTACATAAAGGAACAAATCATTTGACGATACATCGTGGTATTAACCGACTCTGATGAAGCAACACTTAATAGCTTCAGGTTCAATGCCATAGGTGTGGTCATGACCTTGCATTCCATCATATTGAACCTCTTCAGGATCTCTACTGCATAATTCTCTTGTCCCAAGGATATTCCATCCCCATTCTACCACACCTCCATGTCTAGAAAGTAGTGCATCATATCCAGGTCCTTCATCTTGAACTCGGTAGCAAGTATCCTTCTTGCAACTTTAATGAGTTCCTTTTTTCTTTCAAGAACAAGTCATCAACATATAACAGTAGAATCACTAGTATTATGCCTCCAACCTTGAAGTAAAGGTTGGAATCTTCTTTACTCTTAACAAATCCTAGAGCCATCAGTAATCTGTCCATCATGTCGTACCATGTCGAACCTCAAGATCTTCTGCAGTCACTCCCTCTGAAGCGGAGCATCGTTCTCCCTCTTCATTTTGTACTCTGCATTAAAACATTTTGTTTCGGAGTGACAAGTAGCTTCCTCTACTACTAATATTCTATGTATCCATCTAGGGTCACTAGATAGCAAGATCCTCTATCTTGAACCTTTTCAAAAGTTCTTCTCGCACCCATCTGTGAGCTTGTCATCCTCTATAGGATTTCATCTTTAACCTTGTAAGAAAGTTAATATCTTCATCACTATAGGTGATATTCAAGCTCCTCATGTATGTGTTATCCCATGGGTGCCTTACGAGCTTGTACAAGGCCTTCTCACACATGAGTCTGCATGTCACGTGTCTTAAGTTCCAATGGCTGCAAATATCTCTTCCTAGTTTATGCCTTCTTTTCATGAGAAGCCTCATGCTACAAATATTGCCTTGTATCCCATGATGTTTCCATCTACTGCATCTTGGATCTTATAGATCCATATGGAATACATTATGAACTTCCCTTCAGGTCTTGATACTACATCCTAGACATAATTCTTCTTGAATTGGTATTCTCCTTCCCGTTATTTTTGGCTACTTCTTCATAGCTAGAAGGTTCTGCATCAATTATGTCGCTCAATAGTGTCTCATAACTACATTATGTCTGAGACCTCTTCAAGGCTTGTCATACTATTATTTATTTTGTATTATCACTTGTTCTTCGGAACAAGTCTCATCCTTCTTTTCTTGCAGGCAATTGTGCGTGATCTTTCCTACAAGTCAAATGCATTAGTTGTATGGTTAGAAAAATTTCATAAGGCATATTCATAATGGAAAATTCTTATGCATAAAGATACGATCATGCAACTATTTTAGCCAATACAACATTCATCCATATATCACGGAAACTTTTGAGATTATGCACTAATCCAATATGTCGTCAAAGAGGTTTCATTCTAGATAAGTAGCGATGGAGAGTTGTATAGATACTTACTCATCACATGCATATTAGTAGTATAATGTCATTAATGCAAACATTCTATCATGCATAACACATCAACTGAATATAAACAAATGCATAACAAAAAAGTATCATGAAATGATACTTGAATACTTATATTTTATTCATTTTGTGGGTAGACTCCTCCTTGAGCCTTCCTATTCATCATCTTGTTCATTCATAACATCATCATTTCTTATCCAAATGCTAACATGGATAAGAGGATCTTCAAGAATAGAGTTCTTCATATTCCTCATCGCTTGAGGGATCTTATTTGGATGGTGAGAGCTTGATCTTCAGTTGCTCCCATTTTCTCTTCTCTTATTTGGGTTGATATTCTTCTTATGTGTGCTCTTCTAGATTCTTCTGAAGGTAATCACTTCCTTCTAGCACACATTCCTTGAATGAATAAATACCATGATCCTGGGAGGCCATTCAAAGTGGTTATAACAACTTCTGCATTCTCCATTTCTTCATCCACTGCTTCAAGTTGTTATTTGATTTGATAGACCCATGTAAAGTATGACTGTATGGTCTCTAGATTCTGGATATTTACATTATTCAACTAGTTTCTCAAAGTCATCTTTTGATTTATGTTATTCTCTTCAAACAGCTTGGTCAAGGAATCAAACATCTCTTTAGGTGTCTTTAGGGAAGACACTTTTGGTATAAAGTGATCCTTGATTAAATCGTGATTGAATCAGCAATGATATTATTGTCCTTGACCAAGTTATTTTTGTAAGGATTTAGCCTCATCTCCTTCTGGAACTAGAACCTCTCCACTTATGGAGGTGTCCAATTCATTTTCTTCAAGAACCAGTGAAATCCTATACTTCCATGCTTGGAATTTTTCATCTTCACCAAGCTTGTCATTAAGCTGGTGTGATAGTCATAAGAACCTCAAATGTAAATAGAAAAAATTTAGATCTTAACAATTTGAGGTGTCCATCCTCGTTCCAGATCTCGTTGATCTAGGGTTTGTCAGAGAAACCCTAATTTTCAAAACATGGAATCACAAAATTTTGATTGGATAGAAGGATGCACCTCTTTAAGGCGAGATTTCCAATGTATTCCTTTTCTGAAAATAATGGAAGGAAGCTCCTAGAACAGGAAGCCCTAGTTTTCCAATTTCTTCTACAGAAACGCCTAATATTGTTTCTGGAGTATATCCAAAAGTAACTCCTATGTGTCTAAAACTTCACATTGAGGTATCCTCATCTATCCTTTGTCCAACACCATAAGTTTGAGCAGAATTAGTTTCACCAGTTGGGACTTATGAGAGTTTTCCCAAGGTGACTTATTTCAGAACTGTTCATCATAGCAAACTTGTATGGACTTCCACATGTCCTTGCTTCATCATCAGGGTCTGAAACTTTTACCAAAAAAATTAAAGGCCATTCCTTATCTAGAAAATATTGCGAAATTTCATTTGGATCTTTCTATCTCGAGATATAGCAATTCTCCCTAGGTGTCATGTTTAGGGATGAATCCTGGAAGAGGAGGGAACCCTGATTTGGAGGAATCATATCTCCCAGAATATAGCGAATATGTGGCTGAAATTTCTAAACACAGTACATCAAGATTTTATCTTTGGCCTGTGAGAATTTTGGCCTTGATACTTCTTAAATCCCGATATATAGCGAATGTACCAAAACTACTCGTTTTAGTATTTTAGGGTTTTTCAGGCCCGAGGTCAAACTAGCGTTTGACTTTCCTGGAGTTTTACTCAACCAAAAAATTCGACCTTAGTCTCTAAAATTTGATTTTGATGAGGAGCTAAATCCTATTCTAGGCTCACTTAAAAAATTTCTCTTTTGTAAAAATCCCTAATTTCCCACAGCAAAACTGAAAATGCCCCAAATCAAATTCTGCTTTGACAGAAAGATGTGCCCTTCAATAGAGATTTAGCCTAGCCTTCTTTTTCTGATGATCTATGGAGAGAGACCCAAAAATTAATAATCCCTAGCTTCTGTAGTTGCACAGTGTCTTCTTCTAAGGTTAGCTCTGATACCATGTTATATTTTTATCATTTAAGCAATATGATCTTAGGATCTTATTGTTAGTTTTTCAACATTTAAGCTAGCATTATGTTAGGATCTTTAACTGAGAGAAAAACAAGTACATCAATCAAACAAAAGAGACAATGAACACAATTTTTTTCCTCGGGGAAACCATAAATGGAGAAAAACCCGCAACTTCCTCAGAGATAGAATCAACACAAAAGATAAAACCCCAAAAACAGTAAGATGATCTCCTGATAGCAGTAACCTCTTTCTTCCTTGCCCTAGTGTCTTTATCTTCCTCAACTATGCGCTACAACTGAGTGTGGATGAGTGTGTGCTAAATATAGAAGTCATATCTCTATTTATACTAATTCTTGACATGACTAAAACCCTACTAGGGCTGACTTCACTAGGTGAGTCTAATAACCCTAGTGCCCCAGAACTGTGGGGACTTTAACCCTTAGATAATAGGAGGGTTACCCACAATGACTTGACATGACTTGTTTACATTGTAGATCTTCCTTATCGGAACATCGGGAAATGACATGACATAATAACATCCCAGAATAAACATCAGGTTACAATAGATAAGAAATACAAGTGAATACATTCCAAAGTTACAATTACATCAACACTCCCTCTTAACTAGGAAGGTATTCTCTTGACACAATTTTCATCACTAGTCTTCTTCTCTGGATCTTCTCGTCATCTACATCTCCAAGTCATCTTCGTCTTCAAGTCATCTTCATCTTCATGTCATCTTCATTTCTAGATCTGAATCATCACTGGATCTGGATCATCATCACTGGATCTAGATCATCACTCGATATGGATCATCACTAGACATAATCACTGGATCTGGATCATCACTCGATCTGGATCATCACTAGATCTAGATCATCACTTGATCTGGATCATCACTACAGGATCTGAATCATCACTTGATCTGGATCATCTCAGAGACATCATAACTGGATCTGGATCATAGCTCGATCTAGATCTTCTCTGGTCATCATCATCATATGTGCTATCTCATGATTCTTCTCGTCACAGGAAGTTCTATAGAGATAGCCTTCTTTCATGCTGGTTGTACGCCTAACCATCATGTGCATCTTCTTCAGTGCTTATATCTGACCTACTCGTCAGAATGGCCCGCCCAGCACTTACATCTGACCTACTCGTCAGAAAGGCACGCCCAACACTCACATCTGATCATGTAGGATCCTACAATCACATCAGAAAGGCCCAGGACTCACATTCACCAGCATGATAGGACACTACTATCATCTGTGAAAAGGCTTCAGCACTTACATCTGACCTACTCGTCAGAAAGGCATGCACTCACATCTGATATGGTAGGAACCAAATTTTACACCCTCATCATAATGGCCCCCAGTCCCATACTAAGCTACCTGGTAACGGACCAAGTGCCTCCACTCTCCTAAAGAGTGGCAGTAGCCCTTACATCTGACCTACTTGTCAGAATGGCCAGCACTCAGATCTGACCTACTCATCAGAATGGCATGCACTCACATCTTATCTAGTAGGAACCAAATCCTACACCCTCATCAGAATGTCCCCCAGTCCCAGACTAAGCTACCTGGTAACAGACCAGGTGCCTCCACTCTACCAGAGAGTGGCAGTAGCCCTTACATCTGACCTACTTGTCAAAATGGCCAGCACTCACTTCTAACATGGGAGGAACCTAATCCTTTAGTCATGACAGAATGGCTCAGCCCTTACATCTGACCTGCTCGTAAGAATGGCTCTTTCAGTCCCAGACTGAGTGTTCCTGGTAACTGACCAGGTACCTCCATTCCCAGAATGGATTTCAGCACTCATATTTAACATGGAAGGAACCTAATCCTCTTACCATGACAAAATGGCTCAGCCCTTACATCTTACCTGCTCGTCATAATGGCTCTCGGACTCATACTTCCCCTTGGAAGGTACCTCGATCTGGAGAACACCAAGATTCTCCCTAAAGTACTCAAAATTCACTCTAGCCAATGACTTCATCAACACATCAGCTATCTGATCGTCCATCACAACATACTGGAGCTTCACTACTCCCCTCTACACCATATCCTTGATATAGTGATACTTGATCTCGATATGCTTCAACTTGTCATGGAACACTGGATTCTCTAACAACTTCACACAACGCTGGTTGTCATAATGTATACAAGTAGCATCCAACTGGAGATCAAATAAATCAGACAGGAGCTTCCTCAGCCATACCGCCTCACAACAAGCTGAACAAGTTGTGACATACTCTGCTTCAGCTGTACTCAGTGCCACACAGGATTACTTCCTGCTAAACCAAGAGATCACACCTGATCCCATACTAAAGCAACACCCCAAAGTGATCTTCCTATTGATAGCACTACCTACCCAATCTGAATCAACATAACCCTCTAGGTTAATCTTCTGATTCGCAACGTACTTGAGCCCATAATCAATTGTACCCTTCAGGTGCCTCGGAATATGCTTTGCAGCAATCAAGTGAACACTTCTTGGATCTGTCAAGAACTGGTTCAAGGTGTTCACAACAAAGTAAATGTCTGGTCTCGTGTTTGTCAGGTACATCAAGGACCCAATCATCTGACGATACATCGTAGCATCAACTGACTCTGATGAAGCATCGGTCAATAGCTTCAGGGTCGATGCCATAGGTGTGGCCATAGCCTTGTAGTCCATCATCCCAAACCTCTTCAGGATCTCTACTACATACTTCCCTTGTCTAAGGAAGATTCCACCCGCACTCTGCCACACCTCCATACCTAGAAAATAATGCATCATACCCAAGTCCTTCATTTAAAACTCGGTAGTAATATTTCTCTTTGTATGAGCAATCAACCCATCCATACCTGTTACAAACAGATCATCTACATATAGTAGAAGCATCACTGGGTTGCCATCTTCAACCTTGCAGTAAAGGCTGGAATATGCTTTACTCTTGGTAAAGCCCAAACTGGATAGAAAACTATCAATTCTATCGTACCATGTCCTGGGTGCCTATTTCAAACCATACAGGGATTTCTTCAATCTGTACACATGAGACTCCCTATCATGTGTCTCAAAACGAAGTGGTTGTTCTACATACACTTCCTCTTCCACTACACCATTCAAGAAAGTAGTCTTGACATCCATCCGATGTATCTTCCATTTCTTCACTACAGCCAGAGAAAGTACTAATCTGATGGAAGTGTATCTAGCTACAGGTGCAAAGGTTTCTTCATAATCTAGTCCTTCTTTCTGAGAGAAACCCCGAGTGACAAATCTTTCCTTATATTTTTCAATGCTACCATCTGCAGCATGCTTGATCTTCTAGATCCATTTGGAATTTACAATTGACTTCCCTTCTGGTCTTGAGACAACATCCCAAACATCATTCTTCATGATCGATTGGTACTCTTCGATCACAACATCCTTCCATTCTTTCTGTTCCATCGCTTCTTCATAACTAGAAGGTTCTTTATCAATGAAATCACATAGAAGTGCTACATACCTAGAGCAGGAACTGGTCCTTTTTCTTTCTCTATGATTCTCTTCTGGAGCCCCATATCTTTCCGCACCTTGGATAAGTTCTTGTACCCAAGCAAGTTTCATCTTATGAGGATTCTTCTCTGGAGGTGGATCTTTAGGTCTTTGTGGCTCTTCAAATTCTTGATATTCTTCTTGAGCTTCTTCATTCATGGTTGTATCATGGATTTTGGGTGCTTCTGCTTCTTCATATTCTTCAGCAGGTTTCTTTCTGGATTTGTTGTAAGTTGTGTCTTCATCAAATGTCACATCCCTGCTGATGTCAATCTTCTTGAATCCTGGGAAGTATATTCTCTAAGCCTGCGAGCTTTCAAAGTATCCCACAAATATACCCTTCTTTCCTGAAGGATCTAATTTAGTTCTCTTCTCTTTTGGAATGTGTATGTACACATGACAATTGAATATTCTAAGATGGCTTACTTCTGGTTTCTTGCTGGAGAAGACTTCTTCAGGAGCCTTGTTCTCGAGTACTCTATGTGGAGTATGGTTCTGTACATACACCGTTGTTCTGGTAGCTTCTACCCAAAGATGCATAGGAAGGTCTTGATCATGAATCATAGCTCTTGCGGTTTCCATGATAGTTCCATTCTTCCTTTCTGCAATCCCATTCTATTGAGGATTATAAGGAGTGGAAAACTCCCTCTTAATCCCTAATTCTTTTCATAGCTCTTTGAATTCATTTGAAGTGAATTCTCCACCATTATCTGATCGAAAGGTATTGATGTTCTTTTCAGTGTGGTTCTCGATCAAGGCTTTGAATTCCTTGAACTTGTTGAATACTTCGCCTTTGTTCTTCATGAAGTAAACCCATGTCTTCCTAGAAAAGTCATCAATAAAAGAACCATAATATGCATACCCGCTTAGTGATTTTGATGACATAGGACCACATACATCGGAGTGGATGATTTCCAAGATTCCTTTTGCTTTGCTTTCACTACTTGGAAATGTCTTCTTTGTTTTCTTTCCTTTTGCACATTCTTTGCAGACCCCATCATGTTTTTCTTGAATTTATGGAAGACCTTACACAGCTTTTCTTGCAAGTGGTAGTGCTCTGTAATGCACATGTGCAAGCCTTCTATGCCAAAGTTCATTTGGCTCTACTGTGTCATGGACCAAGGCTTGTTCTAGATGGCCCTTCAATTTGTACAATCCTCCTTCTTGTTCTCCAATCACCACTGCATCATCGATAGTCTTTCCTTTTGGCCACATGATGACTTGACCATCTATGAATACAACTCTCATTCCTTTTGCATCTAATGCAGATATGGAGAGGAGGTTCTTCTTGAGTCCTAGCACAAACAATACTTCCTTCATTGTCATAGACTTCCCAGAGTCTAGTTTGTAGGAAGACTCCCCACTACCTTTTATTGGATATTGGTAGTCATCTCCTAGCTTCACCTTGTGAGGTGATTCATTTTCTGATAGTCTCACAAAGGATTCCTTGAATCCTGTCATATGTTTGGAATCCCCACTATCTATGAGCCAATCATTGCTTCCATGAGTAATGTTTACTGTGAGAGCAGAAATCAAAACATATTCATCCTCACTTGAAGAATCTTCACTTTCATATCTGGTTCTTTTCTTGGATGGTTCATCATCCTCTGCAACATGAGCATGATGTCTTCTTTTGTTGCTCTTTTTCTTATTTTGTTTCTTAGGACAATTTCTTGCATAGTGTCCTGCTTCATCACATGTATAACATATCATCCTAGACAAATATTTTCTAGTGTTATCTTTGTGATAGTGCTTACCTCTAGAGTGATGAGATATTCTTTTGGTTGACTTGGAGTGTACCTTGAGAGCTTGATCTTCACTTCCCATCTTTTCTTCTCAAGCTTCTATCTGAGCTTCTTCTTGAGAGCACTCTTCCCATAGTCTGTTGAACTTGACTAACTTCTTTCTAGCATAGATCCCTTGAATAAAGGAGTCCCTTGATCTAGGGAGACCATTCAAGGTAGTCATCACAATCTCTGTATTTTCCACTTCTTCATCTACTACCTCCAGTTGTTCCTTGATCTGAGAAACTCTTGTGAAGTAAGACTAGATTGTTTCTGCATTTTGAATCTTCACATTCTTCAATTGGTTTCTCAGATTCATCTTTCGGTTTATCTTCTTTCCTTCAAACAATTTGGTTAGGGAATCAAACATAGCTTTAGGTGTCTTTAGGGAGGACACCTATGGTATGAGGTGATCCTTGATAGAATCAGCAATGATTCTCTTTGCCATAACCAAATTCTTCTTATGTAAGGCCTTTGCCTCATCTCCCTATGGAATTGGAACCTCCTCATTGATATAGGAGTCCAGCTCATTTTCTTCCAGGACCAGGGAGATCCTATACTTCCAAGCTTAGAAGTTATCAGCTCCCTCAATCTTTTCATCAAGCTTGGTATGATGAGACATCTTAACTAAGAACCTCAAATGGAAATACAAAATATTTAGATCTTACCAGGTCAAGATGTCGGATCTGGATTTGGAGCTGAAATCCTGCAGAGCTGGTTCAGGAGCAGATTAGGGTTTTGCTTTTCCATAGTTTTGTCCAACCAAATGCTTTGAATTTGATCCCTAACTTTGATTTTAGGGAGGATATCAATCCGAATTCACTAGGTGAGTCTAATAACCCTAGTGCCCCAGAACTGTGGGGACTTTAACCCTTAGACAATAGGAGGGTTACCCACAATGACTTGACATGACTTGTTTACATTATAGATCTTCCCAATCGGAACATCAGGGCATGACGTGACATAATAACATCCCGGAATAAACATCGTATTACAATAGATAAGAAATACAAGTGAATACATTTCGAAGTTACAATTACATCAACACTTATCTAAGAGAATAACATGCACAGCAATAATCACAAGGAACAAGAGACACAAAGAATTTTCCTCGAGGAAACCATAAAGGAGAAAACCCCACAAATTCCTCAAAGATAGAATGAGTACTAGTAGCAAAAGTAAAACCCAAAAAAATAAAGATGGTCTCTGACATTTTATCTCTCTCACTTGTGCCAGCACTTCCTCTCTCACTCATGCACCCCAGTTGAGTGATTGTGTGTGTTTCAAATAGAGAGTCTCACTCTCTATTTATACTAGTTTCTGACTTAATAATTACTTACCAGGGCCGACATCTCTAGGGGATTCTAATAACCCTAGTGCCCCTCAATTGTGGGTGCTTTCCCCCCCTTATCAACAAGGAGGGTTAAACTCAACTCAATTGTGGGGTCTATTTCCCCAACTTACAATGGAGGGTTAACCTCATTGACTTTGCATGACTTTATTATATTAATGACTCCCCCAATAGGAAAATCGAGGTACAATGAAATAGAAATGATTATCCTGATAGGAACATAAGGGTACAATATAAGTGAATACATTCCGAAGTTACAAATACATCAACATTCGTGAGGGTTCCAAACCCTTCAAAGAAAATATATACTAGGCATCTACCTATGCATTTCAGGAATCCAACATCTTGGTGGGAGACACTGTACAATTTTGAAATCTAGAATATCATAAATTAGTGGACAGATCGTGTTATTCTCCAAAGCCAGAAAGCATGGGAAGCAATTTTGGCCTGGATGATTCACTAGGTGGCATGTACCGCTGCAAGATTTCTCTATCCATCATTGGATAGGACTGATGTAATAACCATCATGATGGATAGAGATTATTTAATAACCATATTGAATATGAGAAAATAGTAAAACCCAGTAGTGGGTGAACTAGTGCTTTAGCCCCAGCAATGATGAACTCGTATCATGATCAGATGGTGCATGAGCCTCCTCCTACAAGCTTATCTATTTACTTCTGCCAATAACCTTTTATCATGAACAGAATCATCAGGTACATCCAGACCCCAGGTTTCAAGGTTTTTCTCCTCATTAATTTTAGCTTTTTCTATGGGTGCATTGGTGGAAGATTTGGTCACACAAGAGGAGGGAACACGTTTTACATTGGTTCTTTCTCTACTAGAGGGGTGCATTTGCATCTGGTTGGTCAAGGAGGAAGGGCACACCAATGTAGAATAATGCTAAGTCAGTTACCATACCTCTGAGCTATAAATAATAGCTCAAGAAGGGCACATCATAGTCAACTCATGGGAAAATATGGAAGAGTATCTTCATTACTGAATACCATGTGGGTGCACTTGGGAAAGAAGGAATTCAACTCTTGTGAAGGAAGCTGCTACAGTAATTGTTAGAAAGAAGAAAGAACTGCTACAAATGCCTCGGGTGTTTCCACTTAGTATTGGGAAGTCACATTCATCTTCACATCATCGTATGTACTCAAGAAGTTCATATACAACCTGTAGTGTGAGTAGATTTGAAGGTCTATACACTGTTGGAGTTCATTTTCATTGTCACAGTCCAATTTTCAGTCATATAAATTACTCATTCCTTCATTGATTTTTGGGCCACATTCTTTGTGAGTGTCTGTCATATTTATGAAGTTTCCATATCTGAAAGTAATTTATATCGGATCTACACTTGTTGTTTCTGCATTGAGTTTGAATAGGGAAGGTTACATTCCTCCTATGGAGAGCAGTCTTGCAATGTAGCAGTAGATCTCTTGCATTCTTTGTCCATCATTTCCAAGCATGTAACTTTTTCTTTGAATAAAATATGCAAATATGAATATGCTCTCTCAAGTCTGTTTTATGCGTAATTAGTTATTGTTTGGTGACAATCTTGTTTATGACGAATACCACACACTTCCACTTGACCAAACATCAATAATCAACTTAAGGTATAGAACAGTGTTTCCAAAGTAGTGTGGTATTTGGGGCAACTAGCTACAGTAGAAACATCTAAACTGTTTATTATAAGTCTTCAACCAAACCCAATATCAGAGGTATCCAAAATCAAATCTCAATCAAGAACCTAACATACAGGAGTAAATAACTAAGTGTTGTTGACACTAAATCAGATTCACATATCTATAAGCCACAATTGTACAAGTACAAAGTGTTTGATGAAAGTTCATCATAATAGTGGTTTGGACCAGACTTGCAATCTACAGCAGTTTTATGGTGTTCTACAAAATCCTTATCCTAACTAAAGATTGTTGAAAAAATTTTAGTCCAGTTTGACTTGGCATATTTCATATTCTTTATCTAAGTTAAGAAGCAACAAAGTTTTTACATAATTTTATTGTCTTGACTAGAGTACCAGGGTTTCTTTATTTAAGAGTGAAATGACTGTCAAAACAAGGTATGATCCAAAACATTATCATTCTACTTATCTAATAGGATTGCAAATATTTACTAACAATCGAATGAAGAGCATGCATAAGAGGAATTAACAAAGAAAGCAACTCTTATTTCTCATTTCAAAAAGCAAAGTCGAATTCATGGGTTTCCCCCACTTTATTAAGACCACAGAAAATTGCATTTCTTTAAAAAAACCTACATTAGAGTGTGTCACAATGTTCAACAGACACTGCATGAGATGTGGCTCAAGTGTATTTAAACTCAAATTTCCCCAACAGGGTTCCTTCTTAACCATTATGAAAAAGTGGAATTCTATTAGCTTCCTTCAATGTAAACTCAGAACACTGAAATACCAATAAGGAGGGTCCTGACTCAATTTTCAATAACAAACTTCACTCCTTTCTCAATAAAAGACTTCAGTTCTGATTTCATTACTTCCAAACACTGTTGCTCAAAAGTAGAGATGGGGCACTACATCAATATTCAGTACCCTATCCAAAAAGCAGAAATCAGTGGTTACAGTATGAATTTGATATTCAATGATACATCGCAAAGTAACCCACAAAATACTAAAACGTCGATTTAAAAGGAAATGTAACTAAAATTATGACTAGCATTCTTGTGGAAACCCATCTATATAAATGAACATGATAAAAGAAAGTTACTAAAACGATTTCACTGGTACATGGAGACTAGAGCTTAAAATGAACCAACTTTTTCAAAATGAAGATTATTTCCTCCCGGTGCAAGATCAAATGTTTCTACTAGTGTAGAAATATGTAGAGCACCCAGAATAAAATCATTTCCAAATAGTTAATCAATTTCTGATTCTATAAAGTTTGCGAAAATGAACAAGAAATCATAAAAGCAAATATAATTTAAGAAAACTTGCCAAGGAAGAACTAAACAGAACTCTGATTTGACCAAGATATTTGGATTCATTGATAAATATTAAATCCATTAACAAAGACTTTTTCATAAGTAGAGCATGTCAAACAATTCTATTTTCAAGAAGTGCAGATATAGTCATGCCAGAGAGAAACAAAAAATCAGACCATACAGGAATTGGCATTCTAATAACATTACCTGTGTGCACAAGTAAAATTCTAGTCATCAATATGAATAACTAAAGAAAAGGATGGGCATGGGCAGTGAGAACTCTCACTGGGGCAAACCATTTAGTAGATTATATACAGGATCTCAATGAATGGAAAATAAAATCAAATTATATGCCTCGAGATAGGGTATGTTGCAGTGTAAGATAGTACATCGGAACTATTATCATTGTAATATAAACTTCAAAAAACAAAAGTGATGGTAAAGCATTCTTTGGTTAGAATTTATTCAATGATATGAGATGAAAACCTATACAAATATTAATTGAATAAATGAAGCACAGTGTGAAATGAGATATATTTTGAAAATCAAAACCATAATACAAAGAATCTTAACTCACAAATTGTAGGAGAATATCAATTCTAAAATTATACACTCAAAAATGAGCAATCCGGATAGTAGAAATAGATAACAACAATAGACAGAGACCAACTACAGTACATACAACAAATGCTAAAAGAAAAAGAAACCTAATTTTGAAAGAGGGAGGGTGGGAAAAATCATTCCTTACCTTGGAGGTAAAGAAAGGAAATTCAGTAATATTTGATTGAACATATGTACATTCCACAATATTTGGCAATCCATTCAAACCCTTTAATCATGCTTCAGCAAATATTGCTCCAGCATACTTGTATAATAAACATACTATTATTAAACCACCTTAGCTAGTTCTAGCTTATTCACATCCCAAGCACATAAAACTGATTAAGCATACACAAATAAACATAGCACCAAATAATAAAATAAAATAACTAAACCACCAGAAACATAAAATTTGATAAAGTGCTAACCTCTTAAAGTAACAGGATATTATTCCCCAACATTATGAATGTCAAGCTAAGGTCAATAGAGAAAATTCAAAAAAACTAAGATTAGACAAGTAGATTATTGACAAATTGGGACGATTGATAAGGAACATTTTGGTGGATAAGTATTACAACCTATGAGGACTTGTGTATGGTCTTGTCAGTATTAACTCTTGCTTTTACTCCTTATACCCTTTGCATGCCTTATATTTCCTAGCATAAGTTGAGCAGTTAGTAGTGTGGCCCTTCCAACCAGTTGGGTCGGGGCATAATGATGGTTCATACTCTCATCATTGGGATTCTGATCCAGTAGGTTGGAGAACAATGGCTCCAAATAAGTCTCACAAGTTTGTCCTCGAGGTGTTTCATGAGTTTATCTTCCATTTACCCTATTGTTGATCCAGTTATAATACTCTTGATGAATATGGGAAATCTTGTAATGACTGGAGCTTCCATGTCATAGTTGGTTACTTTGTTGACCACATCCCTTCTGAAGTTGGTTATTTTGTTGGCCACATCCCTTTGAATTTTGGTTATTTTATTGGCCATGTCCCTTTAGGAAATATGATTTCCGCCTGGGATTGTGAAATCTGGGAGCTCTCCATTTGGCACATCATAGTCATCAAGAATTTAAATGATTCTTTTATGTTTAGATTTAAGGAGGCCTCCAATTGTATGTCTATTATGCAGAATAGGCCATGGATTTGTCAGAATACTCTGGTATTCATTTCTCATTGAAGCAAATATTTCTCTTATGGGGTTTTGCTAAGTTGCACTGTCACATCTAAGTTGGATTTCCTAAGCTTCCATCCCAATACTTGCATTCCTAGAAATATTGGCCCAGCCTTTAGGAAAATTCATTTGTCACAAGCAAGGGTTTTTCACCCATGGTCCAAAAAGCAAAATTGCATAAAGTGAAACTTCCAAGCAACCTGAAGGAGTCCATAATATCCAACTTGACGATCAAATCCATCGGTACCTATGAGATATATTTAACTCACAAAATACTTATTTTCACTACCAGAATTAGCCTGAAGCATTGAATTAAAGGCTTCCCTCTACTAGCTAAGCCATCAAATGCAAGTCCTAGCCTCAAGATCCTCAAGAAAAGTGGTCCTCTTTGGCATCCAATGTTAGCCAACATGGTTCGATTGCAGTTGCTAGGAAAACTTCTAATGCTGGCAAGCAACCCCAATTTCAAGTCACCCCTAATCCTATTACCTCAATGTCAGGCACTAAAAGCATGTACTATTCTTTCGTCATTGCTCCAAAGAATGGCATCATGCCCTCAAAGTCATCAGCCCTGCAAAATGGTTCATAGGCATGCTTGGCAACTGCCATAATTGCGACATGCCTAAATGCATAGAAACAAACCTAGAAGGCCACTAGTGGAAAATGAGAGATAATTAGTGACCAAAAGACCAAACATTTTGGTCACCATAGATTTTTTCAAGGGATAAATGACCAAAATTGGTAAATTTAAGTGATATAGCTAAAAATGACCAAGATAAATGACCACTTTTGGTCACGGGATAAAAACCAGCTAAAAAAGAGCAAGACAAATGACCAATTGTGGTCATGGGATATCTAGACTAAAAATGACCACATAACAATTGGTTATTTATTTGGTCATTTTGTATTCTTGTGATCTTCTTATAATCACTCCTTACCAATGTGGTTGCAAGGAACTCTTTGAAGGTGAAGTCCATAATTTTAGGACTTCTTCCTGATTATCATGCCTTTTGGTAAGACAATAAATACCAGGATAATGGCCTGCGTCATCATGGAAAATAGTTTCGACATAGAGGTTATACACATTAATTGTTTTCATTAAATATAACTCAAATTCTTATAACCAGCTTGTGAATTTCGATTCACATCTAAATCATGGACTGGTACATTAATAAAACACAACAAATTTTAGAGCCACAAGCCCTTAATTACTCACACCTATAACTTTCTCATCAAATCTAACCATTAATAACCTTTTTTTGGTCTTTTGGTTCAATTTAAAAGGCAGGGTCATGTTGAGACTCAAACATGAGTGAGTTTCAATGATTCAATTGACTTAGGCCCCTCCATCACATACATGTATGATTTCATGACAAGTGTTGAACAAAATATTTGATGCCCCAAGCCCGGTTATGCTAGCTTTGCTAGAATTAACTTGCTTGGTATATATGTAGGAATTTTTTTTAATGTTTTATGAGTTGTATTTTATTATTTTTTCTTAGGTGCACCCCAATCCTTATCATAATTCTTACATCTCCCAAGCTTGGATTTCATGTGGATGCCCCAATATGGTTATGGCATAGACATCTAAATAGTTTTTTTGTATAATGAAGTGTGCTCGAACTTGAAAAAAATACAATATAAAAGTTGTTATATGTTATTGAACTGTAAAATTAATGATACACATATGACAACTTAATGTGTTCAAAATAATTTTCATTGAAAATATATCATTTTTTCATGTATATATTAAGGAGTGCTCAATTGTTTAAAATTGTAAAAATTTGAAAGAACAATATTTTTTTTTGCATTTTTTTGGTTAAAAGGTTTAATTAATTTTTACTTGTCAATCGAAGTACAATTATTTATATTACCCTTCCAATTGAAATTAAGACCCCTTGCAAAAACCTAGGTATGAACCTACCACACTCAGCTTTACTATTTATTCCCACCCACCCGCAACTAATGCAACTTTAAATACACACTTCTTGACCAGGCTTCGCCTTTAAGTTAGATTGGGTTAGCATATATACTACTTTGCAATAATAATTCCAAGTGACACTATTTATTAATTAAGTAAATAAATAAATATTAAATTAAAAGAGTAGGTTCACCCAATGATGGTGTGAAAACTAAAAACCGACGTTATGTTTATTTTATGAGTTCAGTGCAAAATTGTTTTACATTTATATTTATTTTCCATAGCCGGGATGGGAGGGACATCTTGATCTTTATGAATTACCAATTAGGATTATTTATATTATCCTTATTATTCACCTAGCAGCATGACGCTTTTCTTTCTATCCCACAAATCCAATCTCAGGGGTCCTCACTGCTAGGGAATCACACTTTGAATAGGATTTTTACCTTTGCTAGGAAGATAAAATAAATTATTAAGATTAGATCACTATTATAAGAATAAGAAATAGTATATGAATTAATGAACATTAAGGACATCATTTCTCAGATTTTTTTCTTGGTTATGAAAAACAATTACTTTCCTAGCAATAATTGGTTGGTTGTTGATCCAATTTAAGAGCTGTTACAAGGCTGTCACAATAGCTTGAAAAAAACTTCCATGAGAAAGTGATCAAACACATTTACAACTGGAAAAGCAGGTGATAGTCACTATTCTTTTTGGTGATAAGATAAATTGACATATGATATAATTAAAAGGTATCAGAGTCCTCACCTACTTTCACCTCTCCTTTTAGTCGAGCCCCTTCAAATTTGATCACTACCGACATGATGAAGAGAGGAGTGGATTGGTGGTTTCCATATTGGACTGCTTGTCCAATGTGGGTTAATGGCATTCATTCAGCTCATTTCATGCTAATTGGGGTGGTAATTGATGGGAAGGGTTTGTTATTACAGAATTTACTGCCCATCAATGCAGAAAATGGTGATGTTAGTTGGTTAATTGGCGGGAGGGGAGTGATAATTGTTGCTTGGGTTAATATTTATCCACCATTGATAGAATCTGCAAAGGAGATCAAGATTGCATCAGACCGTAGAGGTTTTTGAAGAGGTGTGCAATGACATCCTTAGTTGCGAGCTGAAATCCTCCAGTTCTTCCCAGGTAAGTCAAATTATTCTAAAAAATATTTCGTTGCTAAAATGTTTGTGGATTCTCTCCAACTATGCATAATCCTCAAATTTTCAAATTCCTCACCTTGAGTTGGTCAAGGCCAGCTAAGCCATACCCTGCTACATATAATATTTGCATTGATATGACAGTGGTGAGCAAGGAACTTGTTGTTGCAGGTTTGCATGTTACTTCTCACCTTGAACTAGTCAGGGTATAGCCACATATTTTTGGGTTTAGAGGGAAAGAATTATTCAATAAAGTATCAAGCCTACCTGAATGAACAAGATCCTGAGAACCCATGCACTATGGCCCCTATATTACGGCAGCTACCCGAGTTCATTTTCCCCGAGTAACTTACCATTTGTTATACCTACCTTCTCCTTGTTCCCTATTTAAGTGAGCATAGTTACAACTGCTGCAACCTCTTCCCCTAGGTCTACAGGAAATAGGTGGGATAACCTTCCTACAAAGAAACAAATATGAACAGAGGTGCAAGTCCTGATCTTAACCGTATCAGAATCCAATCTACCTCCCGTGGTCGGTTGATTTTTTATCCATCTATCAATCTGAACTAGCCGAGCCAGCCAAAGTATTGACTCCATTGTCATATCATTGTCCTATATCAGGGGTTATAATTTTCAAAACATGGTAAGTAGATCGACACTCCTAAAAAACTAAACCCTAATATAGGAAACTGATAACTAATTAACTTATCAAAACAACAAATAAGGAATACTAGACTTGAAAACACATAACTCTGAATATATAAACACTCAAAATAGATCTCTCTATTACTCTGAAAGGAAAGAATCACAATGTAAGTAGCACAAAACTCCAGCCATCTACCATCCCAGTGGTGCACCCTGAGGAAAATAGGCTAAGGTTTACAAATGTTATAGGCCATTGCTATGGTGCACCTAGGTTAGAAAAGAAAAATTGGGGTATTTTGACATCGGTACAAATTGGCCATTTTGTATTTTGATATGTCACATCTTCCTGCTATGTTGTGCTCATTAATGGAGAAACCCCTGCTTTCATCAAATGTACAAGAGGTTTGAGAAAAGGTTGTCCCACATTTCCCATTCTATTTTGGTAGTTGCAGAAGGGATAGGTTGAGCAATTGTGGAAGTAAAACAATTGGGATACTTAAAGAAAGTCAAGATCATAAACTCTATGCTTCTAACTTATTTTCTATTTTTGGATGATATATTGTTATTCTTAGATGGTCCACAGAGGGAATCTAGAAAAACATAGGAAGTTATCAATCTATATTATTCGGCTACAAGAATGGAGGTAGATGTACTTATGTTAACCATCAATTTCAATGGGTTGAATGAGTTTGAAGCACTCCTAAAAGAATTGTTTGCTTTTAAACATGTTGATTTGCAAGAAGGTTATAAATACCTAAGGTTCACTCTCATGACAAATGGATATAGAAATGCGATTAGGGATGATTGTTGAGAAAATTAGAGAACATGATTCATTTATAGTGTAATAGGTGGCTGTCAAGAGGGGTCAATTTAACCCTTGTCAAGGATGTTATATAATTTTCAATTTAACCCAAGTAATATTTGGAATTTCATTACAAAATAAATTCTTTGGAAACCTATTATTCTTTAGTTGTATGTAGTCCCTACGAATTCATGGGATTTCATAAGTAACCTACATAAAAGCATTAATATTTTTTAAAATTATTGGAAGACCATGGTAATATTCTTTCTTATCATGGGTAACTCTCTTACATGAAAGTTTAGCATTGGAAATAATGTAAGGATTGGCTCATATCCAATGATGGGATTTGGAAATCGAATCATTCCAAATCCTAATATGATAAATCATCTTCACGAAAAAGGCATATTTTCCTTAAATAATATTGCATTACCTACAGCAATAACTTTACCAATCTTTGATTTGGGGTACAAGTCCTTCAGTTGAAGTAATTACATTGTCCCTGCCTCTTTCCTTCTGGAGTGGATGCATTATGACTACCATCATGTCCCGTGTTGAAAAATATTATCCTTTCCTCTTTCCTTCCATAGTGGATGCCTTCGGGGACTGGAAACATATCCAATGTTGAAAAACGTTCTCCCCGCTTCTTTCCTTCTGTAGTTGATGCATTTTGGGACTGGAATCCTATTCTGTGTTGAAAAATATTCAGTGGATGCATTTTGGGACTAGCATCATGTCCTGTCTGGAAACAAATTCTTGTCTTTATGTAACTTGACTCGACATTGTCTCTCACTCTGGTACCAAGTAGTGGATGCATTTTGGGACTGGAATCATGTCCTGTCTTGAAAATTTTTATTTTCTTTATGTAACTTGACTCGACATTGTCTCTCACTCTAGTACTAACATCGCCACTCTCCTCCTTTCTTTATCTAACTTGAATGGAAACCAATCCTTGAATTTTTCATGTCTTTATGTAACTTGAATGGACACCAATCCTGTTTTTTTTTGTCTTTATGTAACTTGAATGGACATCAATGCTGAAACTTTTACTGTCTTTATGTGAAATTATTCTAGAACTGTTACGTTAATATTTTTCTTGTCAACGTTTTGGGCCACCCAGTCAAAGGCCATATCCCATGAACAAGGCAGTAATTCTGGAGGAAACATAGAAGCTACAATGAATAATTCTTTATTTATTCATATCTTATAAATTATATCCATAATGCCTCAGATACAGGTTCAGTAATACTATGTTCCGCATATGAACTATTATGTTCACAAACCCTCGAAACCATACTCGATTTACTAACCACCTTATGGATAGCCCACTCTTTATAACCACTACCAGGAAGAAATTCTTCAAAAGTGTCAAAGATTTGAACTCTCTTTATAACTCTGTAGCAGATAACAAATTTGAGTCATAGGCATCTAACAATGTCTTGTTTTTATCTTTTTATTTGAATCTTCATGATTATGACAATATTCATTCTTACAGTTTGGTTGTACACAATTTAGATAAACCTTTGATACTAGTGATAAATATTCCATTTCTTGTGTATTTTCCAAAATCAAACAATTCTTGAAATTTTCAAACTGATCCTTCAACTTCCAATGCTTCTATGACCCATTAATACCCCCAAATAAATATTTTTTAATGAAAAACTTAAAAAACCTAAATACCTAATGGCTAAAAGCGTAAGCCCCATTCCTGCTCAAGGTTTGATCTATCCTTGTGTCAAGATATGCTCTTGAAATCTGATATATCAATATCAAGGTCTTCTATCAACATTTTTGTTTGATATATCTTTATGTTCAAGGTCTGCTTTCAAGGGCTGATATATATTTATGTACTATATTGTTACTCACTTCACCTACACTATTTTGTAGTCTTGCCAGAGCGTTCAAGAAAACTACTTTATTCCCTGTTGATAGGTACATGTGGATGTGTCTCACAAAAATACTATTATGACCTGCTTCAAGTTCAATGTTGAAATGATTTTTAAAATTATTAACATCACAAACTTATCAAATTATCAGTTATGGTACATGAAATTTCTTTTTTGGAAATGACTTATAGTTCTACTCTTGTGTTTCCTAAATAGTTTTGTTTCTTCTTTCTATTTTTATATTTATTAAAAAAATATTTTTATATTTGTTTGTACTTTTTGTTTCCCCACTGTATCCAGATCCAGGGTTTTAAAAAATCTAGCGAATCTGTATCCAGATCCAGATTTGGATCTGATTCCATATCCGTATCCTGGTAACTTACGTATGATGTAAGACCCTGACATTTGTTGACAGGAAATATTTTGGGTTGATGCCTTGTGTACATTGATGAAAATTAATGTAATTTATAGCCATCCATTTATATTGGAAGCATTGTGGAAATGTTGTTTCTTCCCAAGGAAATTTTTTGTGTTTCTATATCGATTTTAATTGTAAATATATGACAGAGAAATGTGAAGGCTAATTTTATGACATGGGGACTTCACTTAGTGAACCTCTCACATAGCATGTGCGATCGTAGGATATTAAAGAATACCCTTAATTTTGAGAGATATTGACCCAAACTCTTTTTTTGAAACGCCCTCCCAATACTTAAAACCTTTTCCCCACCCCTTTTTATACCTCAATTCTTATAAACCACCCTACCCACCCCCACCTTAAACCCCTCATCCCCCCAACACCTGCAATATATTGGTTTGATTTTTTATAATTTTAAAACCCTCAATATGAACTAATGTGATAGGATATTGGTCAACAAGTGAAGCCCCCGTGTTTTATGAGCACCAAAATATTACTGCTAAGTTTAATAGTGTCAGAATGGTTTGTTGCTTCCTAAGGCACATATCAAGTACTCTGGATATTCTTCTGATTATTTGATACTCAAACCTGGTTGACATTTATCTATCATTTGAGGCAGCACACAGCCCTAGCCGTTGAAAACTATGGCAACTATTTTCATTCAATTTATTTTGAATTTGTAAAAAATGGTTCACCTTGTAATAGGTTAAATCTGTGAAGTATCCAAACCTAAAAATTTTGAATAATGTTTTTAAATCATTTTATAAATTGTATTTTGTTGATAGATTATAGTTGTCAGTTACTTCAAGATTCTGCCTCTTTTCCTTTGTCTAAGTTCTTGTAGGATGACAAGTTAGGTGTTGCGTTTTTTATAATTTAAATCCATATGAAAATTCAAATTTATTGTTTCTCATATTTTTCTAAAGTTCATTTTGTTTAAGCACAGTTGGTTTGTGAGCTTTTCTCTTGATAATAAGAATTGCACATCTAGAACTCATTTTGAACTGTAAGAATTGTATTCTTTTACTTGGTTCATCCAGCTATTTCTTATTGTTTCTTTAACATTTTTTTTCTTGTATGCTTCTTAAATATAGTTAATTGTAGGTAGATTAAATTTCTTATGTTTGGTTTATGTGATTAAAGTTGGTTAGAACTTAGAATTGATCTTGTATTTTTCCAAATAAGGGTTTACTTTCTAACTAGGTTCTAACTTCTCCATAAGTTCAAGTAACATGGATTCTTACAAATTTAAGATACCTTGTATATTTTCAGGGACTTTGAATCAACTTGAGAGGAAATATAAGGTATTGATATCCTTGGCAAGGTTCTTCCTTCAAAATAATATAAAAGTGGGCATTATCACATTCCAAATATGAAAAAGGATCCTGAATGTCTATTTTCATTTAGATGTTAAGTGCTGGTAAAGTTTTGGTGCATTTTACCTGCATGTTTTAATAGAGGTATTATTAAGGAACGTATAGGTTTAGTCAAAAGCAAGTAGAAGCAAACATGAGGTGACAAGGTGGATATGGTGGTTCCAATGTGAATCCATTGGTTGCTGCTCAGATGCAGAATATTGTTTCCCATAGAATGCAACATAGTCCTGGGATGCATGCATTTCTAGGAGGCCAGATGCCCCACCTTTGGATGAAGAGCAGCGCTATATGTCTTCAAAGAAAGAGGGTCATTGGCAGTGGGAAGGATCTGATCCAAATGGGCTGAAAATGACACCTCACATATATAAAGAAGGTAAGATGATATTCTTTCCATGTAGTATTTGTAATGTCATGTTTTGCTTTTAATATTTAGATTTTAAGCAAAAGTTGTTCTGATGGTTGTTGACAATTAATTAAAAAGACAAAGAAAAATAGACTAGCATGTATTATGTTCTATAACAAATGAATGATATATCATTTTCATATTTATGCATTATTCTACTACAACCTGGGTGGAAGCAATGTTGTGTTATGTCCATGTCTATGTAGTTCTCATAAACCAAAACTGAAAGAAAGTTGATGTCCATCTTGTATAAAACATTTTTTTGAGTGACCATTAATAACCATAATATAAAAAAGAAGACATACAATATACACACATATATACATATATAATACATACACATACATGCTAGCATAGTCCACAGCCCTTGGGGTTAGCTCAAGGGGTCACAAGCTAGACTTGAGATCTCCCCCCTTGATCTAGAAGGGTTTAACTCTCTTGATACGCTTGGGGTTAGCCTATGTAATTAGGGATGATGATTCCCATGTTTATCCTCCATGGATCATGAGGAAGCACTGACATATTCCATATTAACCCTCAATCTTTTAATTTTTAAGCACCCAGAGGTGTTTTCCCAAGTTTTTTAATCCCTTTGTTTTTTAATGCTTCTCACTGCTTAATAGATTAAGGGTTAAAATGGATCTATCGTAGTTATATATTTTGCAGTGATAATTGGGTCATGCTTGATTTATGCAATGGTTAATAACATTATAGAATGTGCCTACAAATAGTTTAACTTCCATTTTTTGAGTTGGAATTTGAAGTTCAGTTGAAGACTTGAAGTGGTTTCCCAGGAATGCTTTGCTGGTAGAATTCATCTCTACTCTTTTTGTGAAGCGATTTTTTCTTAAATTTGTTAGAAACTAGAAATGACCTTACTTTGTTTTCAAAATGAACAGGAGAAAGGTAAATCTGCTAGTGTACATATTCATTACTATTCTCTGGTGTATAAATTTGAAAAATATCGAATGATATATTTGTAGGTCAAGGTCCTCCTGATCCAGGTAGTGGTCTCAATAGGGCCTAATGCAGATAGTTCCCCCTTTTATCAAGGTCAAATTCTAGATCCCAAGGCACAGGATGAAAAAACATGGTTCAAAGATGTGAAAATCTTTTAACATGATAAAGAAATGGATGTTGAGTATCAAGACCCATCTTTACCTCAGACATTAGAGTTACTTGAGCAGAGATTTATGGATGAGATTATGAAGTTGACAAAAGATCAAAATTACGTAGAGGATGAGAAAAACAAGAGGCATCAGGATGTCTCTAATTCTTACCTATTGGATTGCTAGCAACCATATTATTAACATATTATTTTGTTGAATCATCTCAATGCTTGCTTTAGATTATCATATCAAATATGTTTAATTATTTTTTGGGGAGACTAGAGAGTATACTTGTGAAAAATGAAATTCATTACAGGAATGCTTAATGTTTAAAACTAGAATTAAATAACATATATGAATCTAACTAGACAATGCCAGCACACAGCCATGGAAGATAACTATCACAGTGGGTTTGGTTGGGTGACCAAAATTACGAATAAATACTCTAGAGTGAGTTGGTTATCTATCTATATATATATTTAAGAGTTTCATAGATTTCATTGCAAGGCCCACATTTACGATTGTGTCTACATGATTTAATGGATTTTTGGTAAGTATTCCATATAACTCCATCTTTTAATCTACTAACTGATGGCAGTAGTTGATATTCAGAGGAAACCAGGTCGATGTTGTTAAAATTCCATTATTATCATATTCTTTCCAAAGAAAAAAGTGTAAACCTGTTATTCTGATAATATTCATATTACAACTTGCCATGCTATTCACCTGTCTCCCCCCACAATTCTTTTTGGAATTCTATTTATTGCTATGGGTGAAGATACCTCAATGTAAAAAATATGTTATCATGGATAGGCACGAGTGTATATTATTACGATATACAGTATAAGGTTTTAATTTCAAGTTGCTTGCATGTTTAAGAACGCAACTAATTTTTTGTCTATCCTACGAAAGATATCAAATTGTAGTGTCAGTAGTATTGTTAAGCTCATACATCTTATTTGATATTCAAGCACATACAATTACTATACTCTTAATTAGTTTAATTTCTATACTCGTGCACTCTCTTATCTTAGCCTCGGGTATTTCAATGCCTGAAAAGATGAAAAATGTCATACATGTTTTGCTTGATAGGGTTTGTTAACTATTAGGGAAGAGATTATGCTTGGAAACTGATTTATTGCCCCCTTTTATAAAATTGTAGATACCATCTTTCTAAAATAATTGTTAATTTTTAATTAGCCTTAGTATTTCCCTAGGAAAACACTGCACATTTTGCATCTGGGGTCAAATTGATGATCAACAGACATTTCACAATTTGGGCATTGATATTCCTTGTACAATAGAAAGCAGCACATATGGGATTGGATATTCTTCAGTTGGCCTCAGAGGTGGTATCTATATGCTATATAATATTATATGATCCTTTTATGTGTATTAAAGACATAAAATCCTAAAGAGTTGTGATTCACCATCAAATTGAGGTTAATATATGTTGTATTCATGTGTGGAAGATTGGGTTCATTATTTAGGCTCATATCTGATTTTTTGTATGATAAGCTATAAAATAACACAAGTTAGTGGTTCATGTGGATTCAGAGGAAATGCTTTAAAAACAATTTAATTAATAATTGCAACGAACTGGCCCGATCATACAGCAAAAAAGATCAGAAGATTAGATGGTCAAACAAAAAGAATAGGCCCAGGGAAAGGTAAGCTATAGAGATTGTGTGTTAAGGATATTTATAATAGGAATTTGTTTGCCCCACTATTATCGGGCTCCAAGTTTCTAAGGATGCTCATTTTGTCACGGAATTCTGGGTATTGGGATCAGATTTTGGAAAGAAGCACTAGAAATTTGCAACAGCTGACAGAATTGCAAATCGAAAGCATGCATTTAGGTGATAGAGGTTTGAGGGATCTTTCAAAGTGCTCAAAGATGGAAGTATTTTATATGAGCAGGGTGTCGAATTGTACTGATCGAGGTATTTATGCATTTGCAAATCGATGTAGGAAAATGAGAAAAGTGCACCTTGATAGTGGCAAGTCTAGAAGAATTGGTGAGGAAGGGTTACTCTCCATTGCAACCAAATGTCCTCAAGTGTAGGAACTTGTTTTGATGGGCATTGTTACTTTGGTTGTAAGTTTGAATGCCTTGGCCTCCAACTGTCATGTGCTAGAAAGAATAGCACTGTGCAAAAGTGATGGTGTTGGGGACTTGGATATGTCTTGTATTTCAGCTAAGTTCATGGTACTGAAGAAGCTATGCATAAAAAATTTCCCAATATCTGATTATGGTATTGTGACAATTGTTGTTGACTGCCCTAACCTCATAAAATTAAAGGTGAAAAGGTGAAAAATAATAACATCCAAAAGTATCTATCATATTTAGACAAAAATAGGCTCGATAATTGTTGTTGTTGATGGTGGATCATAAACAACAGGAGAGGATGATCAAAGTAGGTCTCTTCATCTTGGAGAGGATAGAGTCAATAGAGAATCAACTCATTTTCTATGCAGAAGCAGAGGTCACTTAATCAAGACAAAATTGGGTACGATAGCTTCCAATTTGCTTAGAGGGTCTTTCTCTGGTGGGCAGTCACATTAAGTTTATGAGATAGACATATGAAAGGACCCTTATTGTATTTTTATTGATTTCCTTTGACACTTCTCTCTTTGCAAGGAACCTCTAGGACGCATGACTGTTGTGAATATCCATAAATTCGTATAGACATTCTTTGTAAAACCTTTATATTCTATCCCGAACTGGATTATTTCCATTATGCGTACCAGCTGTAGAAGTTATAGTCTATTTTTTTTCTTCATACAGGTTAATTTTTTTTCTGATCAGATCTACGATAGGTAATTTGAAAACCAGAAGATCATGATGTATTTGTAGAACAATGGTGTTTGTTTATCAAACACAGCCATGCATCTTAGGGCTTCCTTGCAATGCCCGAAACACTATGAAATTCCAAAATAGATTGATGCAACTCAATGCATTTCACCTTCTTTCAGTATACAGAGAATTATTGTATTTCAAGATTCTTACTTGTACATCAGTGTGCAAGAATCCAAAGTTTTGGCGACAAGTTTTAAGTCCATTTCCATTGGGTTGGGTGTATTTTAACAATCTTAATTACATTTTGGACTTCTTTCAGGTGAATTTGGCACATGTCTCTGTATATGTAAAAAAAATTGGCTACTCTTAATTAGTTTAATTTCTATACTCTTGCACTCTCTTGTCTTAGCCTCGGGTATTTCAATGCTTGAAAAGATGAAAAATGTCATACATGTTTTGCTTGATAGGGTTTGTTAACTATTACGGAAGAGATTATGCTTGGAAACTGCTTTATTCCCCCCTCTTAAAATTTGTACATACCATATTTCAAAAATAATTGTTATTTTTTAATTAGCCTTAGTATTTCCCTAGGAAAACACTGCACATTTTGCATCTAGGGTCAAACTGATGTTCAAGAGACAATTCACAATTTGGGCATTGATATTCCTTGTATAATAGAAAGAAGCACATATGGGATTGGATATTCTTCAGTTGGCCTCAGAGGTGGTGTCTATATGCTATATAAGATTATATGATCCTTTTATGTGTATTACAGACATAAAATTCTGAAGAGTTGTGATTCACCATCAAGTTGAGGTTAATACCTATTGTATTCCTGCGAAGATTGGGTTCATTCTTTATACTCGTGTCTGAGTTTTTGTATGATAAGTTATAAAATAACACAAGTTAGTGGTTCATGTGGATTCAGACGAAAAGGGTTTAAACTCAATACTTAAGAATTGCAATGAACTGGAAGATCTTACAGCAAAAAGGATTAGAAGATTACATGGTCAAAGAGAAAGAATAGGCCCAGGCAAGGTAAGCTACAAACATTATGTATTAAAGATATTTATGATGGGAAGTTGTTTACCCCACTATTATCGGGCTCCAAGTGTCTAAGGACCCTCATTTTTTCATGGAATTCTGGGTATTGGGATCAGACTTTGGAAAGTAGCACTGGAAATTTACAACAGCTAACAGAATTGCAAATTGAAAGCATGCATTTAGGTGATAGAGGTTTGATGGCTCTTTCAAAGTGCTCAAAGATGGAAGTAGTTTATATGAGCAGGGTGTCCGATTGCATTGATCGAGGTATTTATGCAGTTGCAAATGGATGTGGGAAACTAATAAAAGTGAACCTTGATAGTGGCAAGTCCAGAAGAATTGTTGAGGAAGGGTTACTCTCCATTGCAACCAAATGTCCTCAACTGTAGGAACTTGTTTTCCAATTTTCTTGTGCTGGAAAGAATGGCGATGTGCAACAGTGATGGTGTCGGGGACTTGGAGATGTCTTGTATTTCAACTAAGTTCATAGCACTGAAGACGCTATGCATAAAAAATTTCCCCATATCTGATGATGGTCTTGTGACAATTGTTGGTGCCTGCCCTAACCTCATTAAATTAAAGGTGAAAATGTGCAAAGGAATAACATCCAAAAGTATCTATCAGCTTCAGACAAAAAGAGGCTCTCTAATTGTTGTTGTTGATGGTGGCTCTAAGAAAATAGGAGAGGATGATCAGAGTAGGTCTCTTCAGCTTGGAGAGGATAGAGTCATTAGATAATCAACTCATGTGCTATGCGGAAGTAGAGGTCACTTAATCAAGACAAAATTGGGTATGATAGCTTCCAATTTGCTTAGATGGTCTTTTTCTAGTGGCGAGTCCCGTTAATTTTTTGAGATACACATATGGAAGGACCCTTATTGTATTTTTATCGATTTCCTTTTACACTTATCTCTTTGCAAGGAACCTTTGGGATGCATGAATATTGTGAATATTCACAAATTCTTATAGCCATTCTTTGTAAAACCTTTATATTCTATCCTGAACTAGATTATTTCCAACATGCTTGCTAGTTGTAGAAGTTATAGTTTATTTTGTTTCTTCATACAGGTTAATTTTTATGTCTAATCAGATCTATGATAGGTAATTTGAAAACCAAATGCTCATGATGTATTTGTAGAACTCTGGTGTTTGCTTATCAAACAAAGACATGCATCTTAGGGCTTCCTTACAATTCTCAAAACACTATGAAATTCCAAAATATATTGATGCATCTCAGTTCATTTCACCTTCTTTCAGTATGCAGAGAATTCCTGTATTTCAAGATTCGTACTTGTACATTAGTGTGCAGGCATTCAAAGTTTTGGCGATGGGGTTTAAGTCCATTTACATTGGGTTGGGTGTATTTTAACAATCTTAATTACATTTTGGACTTGTTTCTGGTGTATCTAGCACTTGTCTTAGTATATGTAGAAATTTTTCGGCTACTTTTAATTAGTTTAATTTCTATACTCTTGCACTCTCTTGTCTTATCCTCGGGTATTTCAATTCCTAAAAATATGAAAAATGTCATACATGTTTTTCTTGATAGGGTTTGTTAACTATTAGGGAAGAGATTATGCTTGGAAACTTCCTTATTCCCCCCTCTTATAAATTTGTACGTACCATCTTTCGAAAATAATTGTTATTTTTTAATTAGCCTTAGTATTTCCCTAGCAAAACACTGCACATTTTGCCTCTAGGGTCAAACTGATGTTCAACAGACAATTCACAATTTGGGCATTGATATTCCTTGTAAAATAGAAATCATCACATATGAGATTGGATATTCTTTAGTTGGCCTCAGAGGTGGTATCTATATGCTATATAGCATTATAAGATCCTTTTATGTGTATTACAGACATAAAATCCTAAAAAGATATGATTCACCATCAAGTTAAGGTAATACATGTTGTATTCCCGCATGGAAGATTGGGTTTATTCTTTAGACTCATTTCTAAGTTTTTGTATAACAAGCTATAAAATAACACAATTTAGTGGCTCTGTCTTGTAGCTATAAAACCCCTACAAATTTTCAGCTAACATACGGTTTGAATTTCAGAGAGGTAATACGGGACTTCTCCCACATAATCATTTGGACACTTGTTGAGACACTTTTGGAGTCTTATTTCAAGTCAATTTCAGCAGTAAACTAAGCCCTAGATAAAATCTATACTCAACTATCCAATTCTAGAAACTCATAACAGGCATATAGCATGAATTGGGGCATGAGACATCACACTCAGGCATATCATACTTGGAACATATTTTCATAACATAAAGGACTTATTGTCATTGGAACTTGGAATGGATTTCAACCAGCAACAATGACCCTTTTCTAGGCATATTTTTGTGACAAATTAATGAGTTTGTAGGGCTGTATAGGAAACTTGGAGGAAACCAAAGCTGAAGATAACCTCATCACTCCCATAAATCCACATTTCAAATTCCTGTAGCAAGCCTTCTAACAACACAAATCTTGGATCATAGAGTCACATTGTTAAAAACACTATTATATTGTCTCACCCCAAAACCCATTTTCCCTATTTTTTGTTTCATTATCATTTCTCCATTTATCATTTTTAGTAGCATGTGGGCAGGGGAGATTCAATTGTAGTTATAGTACATGGAAGTTAGGGGGTTGCAATTGGATTCAGATCACATAAAACACATCAAGCTATTAATAGTGTGCTCATTTCTATCATTTAAATGGTTCCTTTGGATATGGCTTACCTTTGATGATTCTATGATCATAACTGATGCTTACTCAAGGAGAAATACCTTCAAAGTTTCACTTACTTTATACAATCTTTTTTGAAACTTGAATGATTTTTCTAATTAATTACAGTAACTGTGGTAGCTTTATAGATGATTTAATTCTTTTGCATGATTAATCTTTGTGTGTTTTTGTTTCTGGTTTCTATTCTTTCAACTATTGGACCGCTATGCCCGAACTTTGAGTCTTTTTTCTAAATGTTATGTTTTGAAATTGTTTATCTAGAAAACCATGATAAAATTAGCTCCTAAGATTTTGGTGTCTTATCATTAACTAATATTTTGTAAAAGCTATTGTTGTTGGTTTGTCTATTTTAAGTTCTTGTGTTGGCTCTATTGTGGTGATACCATGATATTGATACTCATGTTTACAGTTTTTCTAACCTGTAAAAACTAAAATAGTTTCTATAAGAAGCTTTCCCAATGCAAAAGTATTTTTTGAGAAACCATGATCACTATTTTCCTTTAAGTACTGTTAGAACTAGGCTTAAATCCTATCTAATGAAGAGGATTTTATTGAAGCATGAGAACTCTTGTTCTGTTTTTATTTTTAAGGGCTTAAGGCCCTTCGAAAGGAGCTGAGCTCTTCACATCTTGTTTTTTGGTCGAGGGGCAACATACTTAGTGCCCAGTAAAATGCCTATTGACAAACATGATGTCTTCAAAATATGTCTTTAGCTCATCTACATTTTTGAAGTGCTTTCATTTTGATCAGCACTGTGACATATAGTTCATAACCTGTTTTTTCACATATTGGAAGCATCTACAAGTTGATCAAATTCAAACGAAATTAGAGTGGAGAATAGAATCCCAAGGTGAATAATACACTAATTTCCAGATTGTCGAAACTCAGTCCATTTATGGCATCAACGAGCTTAGGGCATAGTAGAGGTTTGGGAAGCTCAAGGACAATCAATAGGTTGAAAAGGCCAATGAACAGTGTTGATTGGCTTCGTAGAGAGATGCTTGAGATGATGATAAGAGACAACAAATTGGATGTTGATGATGAGAAAGTAAGCTAATATTTTTTTGTTTTAAAAGAAATATTTGCATTTGAAGTAAGAAATGAAAGGAGGCATTTATTGTATGCTTGTTTCTTGTTTTCATGGAAGGACTTTTTATACATGGTTCTTCCTTGACATGTTAATGTAAAACAATTGCAGGAGATTGAGCAAACTATTGTTGATGGTATGGGTGGCAGAGTCAGACCACATCATAGCTACAACCATAGGTGGAAGAAATGGCCAGCCTAAACAGGATTACCTAATAATTGTGCTCACGATGAGAATTCATTAGGTCACAACCAAGAATCTAAGTGAATAGTTTCTTTATGGATTTTTTTCCAATTGTTTATTTATTCTTTTATTGACTTGACATACCGTCAGTTACATTGCAGAACATGTGGTTGGAACAGGGTCTTTTGGCATTGGCTTTTCGGTCATAATTGACTTCTTTATTCCAAAATGGGGATTTTATATAATGTTTCTTTTGTGTTTGGAATGAAAATTTCTAATGATTAGATTGTGCAAGATAAATGCAGATAAACTAGAGAAATTGTTGAAATCAAGAAGGTTCTCCAAGACAAGCGGTACAAGAATCGAGAGCTGTAGATAATGCATATGTTAGACCATCCAAATATTGTGGCTTTTACACATTGGTTTTTCTCAACCACGAACAAAGAATAACTTTACCTTAATCTTGTATTAGAGTATGTGCTTGAGAGTGTAAATCGCATTGTGAGGCACTACACCAGAATGAACCAAAGAATGCCACTCATTTATGTCAAACTCTACAGTTACCAAGTTTTTTATCTTTAACTTCTTCCCTACATTATCCCATTTTTGTGAAAAAATTTAAACATTCCTATCTGGAAATAGATCAAGTTAAAATTTGCAGTTTGAGATGAGTTGAGATTTTGACAAACTTCAGATGTGGAATTATTAGGAATATAATATTTTTTCATCATGAATTGAATACTGGTTTAGTTGAATGGATGTGATTGCTAGCATGTATGGTTACATATTTTAGTATCCCATAAAGATGAAAGATGTAGTATAGCAATCTAGGGAGCTGCATAAAGATACAAGCAAAGTTATAAATATGTAGAAGGGAAAATTTTAAAAAGAAAACAAAAATAAGACATTTTAGCAACCAAACATGTTTCAAACACTCTCTTTGTTATTTCATCATCATATTGGCCCTAATAGCTAGTCTATATTATAATTGTTTCACTTTTGGACAGTATATTTCTAAGTATATGTAAAGGGTACTTATAGTGTAAAGGGTACTTCACATGAGAATTGCATAACATATTGACCCTCATCTTTATTAAAAAAATTTTACAGAATTCCAGTAATTGTTTCCATCATATAATATCAAACTTTTTAGTAATCAATTTTGCATGGTACTAATTACTTGTGTGTATTTCAGGTGCATTTTACCACTACCATACCCAGGGGAAAGCACAATAAAGTGTTTCAGTACCTCAGTGAATTTGTTCATCCCTAGATATACATCAAAGGCGTCACTATCTAATCTAGCTCATTGTTTTTCTACTTTACAAGTGAGATTTTTTTATTGGATTTTGTAGGAGTAAACATAACTAAGTGGGCCATTGAGTATGAAGAACCTATTGTTGAGGATTTTCCATTGAGTGTGAAGAGCCTACTACTGAGGCTTTTAAGATGCTAAGTATGGGTTAATTGAAGTTGTTGCGGGATCTAAGTATGGCTTAGCAGCCAAGTACAAGTGGGATGGTTTAGCCATTGTAATATTTTAAAAAGTCATCGATGTACTAGATGATTTTCATGTAAAGTTATATGGAGACTGTTTTTTAGAAAACTCATATTTATTGTAATTTGTGTGGTATGGTTGTACTTGATATTATTTATAAGTGTTGTAATTAACTAATTAATGTGAAATTGCATAATTCACATGTGTAATAGATAATGATAAATAATGTATGATTATTTTTTTAATTTAAACATAATATCATATTAAAGTTTATATTGATTAATAATGGACACCATTCAAATTACTAAAATATAATAACCACACATAAACCGACTAAAGATGACTAAATTAGTGACCAATAAATGAAATTAATGACCAAAATTCATATATAAAATGACAAAAAATTGAGAGATACGTGATCAAATAGTGAGATATAAATGACCAAAACAACGACCAAAATTTGCATATCAATGACCAAAAAACAGTTTTGGTGGCTAATTTACGGTCTTTTATTAAGCGGCCAAATTTGGTCATATTCTAGTTTGTCATGTGTTCATTAATTTGGTCATATATTTGGTCATTGATTCAAATATATGACCAAATTAATGACCAAAGTAATAACCAACTGACAAGCTATAAATGACCAAAATAAAAATGACCAATTTTGGTCACATAATAAAAGACCCTAAATTAGCCACCAACGATCGTCAAACCAAAAGTGGTCATTGATATGTGAATTTTGGTCATTTTTTTTGTCACTAATCTCTCATTTTCCACTAGTGGGCATAACCTAGAATTTTGTACAACCTTTTCCCTCCAATCCTAGCAGTGGTTTTCAAGTCATTTGGGATCCTGAATCAAGAGGATGGAATGGGTGTTGAAGATGAAGCAGCAAATGGGGTATGAATTTCCCTCTCTCCTCCTCAATGAATTCTTCTCATGGGATGTTTGGAGTTTTTTATACCCCGATGGTAAAGGCACTGCCAAACAATTGTGTTAGACATAGAAGGATATCGATATAGTTTGTTTGCAAGATTTAAAGATTACAAGAATTTTGCATAGGGAAATGATAAATTTTATCTGGGAAATGATAGTCACTTGTGGTTTTGGATAGTCTGGAAACAATTCTCTTGCTCTTACAACACAAGCCATAATTATTGGTTTCAATTTTCAAAAACCGAGTCATGTTTCTTTCTTGATGTAGTAAAGGCCTGTTGGCATGAATTTTAGTCCAAGTTATGAGGCCCGTGATTCATGAATGTAATCCATATAACTCTTAATTACCAGCCTCCACCATCTAATGATGATGCTCACCAGCACCCATCTATTGATGATGCTCACTTGTGGTACAGAAGGGGATTTGTGATAGTCATAGCAGATAGCCAATTAGACTGTGAAGAAGCGTAGCCCCAAACCTCTTGGTGCCTAAAGGTTTGGGGTTAAGATGGATATATGCTAGTTTATTTAATTATTATATTATTTTATTGTTATTATTGTCATCATTATACATTCATCAATACTGTGCTGTGAAATGCACCTAGCTTTTCTTGGTGCAAGAAGGGTGCATAGAGCTTGCTGCAACCTAAGTCTAGCAGCATTTCATTAAGAAGAATAACATAATATCATAATATTTCAATTCCAAGTAGTTACATTGCAATATACAGCTGTCCAAAACAATTACAACAAGGAAGTTATATACGAATGATCTGATCATTTTCAACTAGCCTCCATATCTTAGGATCTTATAACATACTTCGTCTAGTAGTCTCAGACCACCCTTAGTCTCAATTATGCTATAATTAGTAGAAATTTCCTCTAACAAGGCCTTTCTATACATTGGACTGACATTGCACTGGAAAACAATAAGGGTAGTATCATAGGTTCAGACACCATAACATTTTTCCGCAACGACAAATAGCTCTATTAAAGACCTGCCTCATTGTCATTTAATTTGCATTACAACTCAACTTCACTAATTATTTATTCAATCCATTAGATCCATTTTTCTTGTTTTGAAGGAAAATATGGACATGAGAGACACTTCTTTGGATATCTTGTTATGCATTAAATTTGAAGCTTGAACTTACTTCCTTCCATTTGAATGCAGGAAGTGTTGGTGATGTTTTGGAGGATGACCCAGTTGGGAGATTGAAAGTGTTCATTTATGAGTTACTAAATAAATACAATAGGAATATTTTGGAAAAATATCCCATATGCCTTACCCATATGTTTTCCACTGATATCTTTATGAATCGATTTTTTCTTGCTAGCCTTGCACGTACTTTGAATCTAGAGGAGGCTAGCTTATTCTATACTCTTGTGTATACTACATGTGATCTCACTCCAAATGGGTTGTCATTGCCCTTTAAATCTCCTAGAATGATGAGAAGTGATATTCAGTACATTTCCACTAATTGGCCATATTGTAATGGAACTGAAGGGGTAGATCATTTCTTTGTGGTGCCACACGATTTTGGTGCATGCTTCCACTACCAAGTACAGACACGATCTTTCATTTTGTTTATTCTTTGGGTGAACTCTTGACATTATTTAATGGCAAATAGTAATTCTCTATTTTAGAAAGAAGCTGATGCTTATTAAGAAATATAGTGGTACCTTCTGCATTTTATTTTTCTTTAAATGTACCATTTTATTTATTAGAAGCACAAACACAATGTTTCAGTTAGATTTGTATGTTTATTTGTACGAATACAAACCATTAATGAATTGAATTGTTTATAACAAATGCTTCAAATTTATCATTAATCCACAAACAATACAAGGTACATTGTACAGAAAGGAAACTCATTAAGAATACTATGCTAGATCTAGCCCATTTTCTTTTTCTAAATGTTACGCATGGATTGCTGTTGAATTTACAACTTATTTGATTGTTTTTGTCAATTGGTGATGTTGATTTCAGGAAGAGAAAGATATTGAGAGAGGTATTTTACCATTGCTGTAGAGGGACACATTGGTTCAGACATTTGGATAGCGATACCATGTCTATTTGAAGGAAGGCTCAATCACAGTTCCACCGTATGCTCCTCCACAAAAGATGCAGGCACACTTGATAGCTCACAGCGTTCCTCGGTTGATCTTTGTTTACTTTTGTGGTCTCATTTACGATGTAGGAAATGATCCAGAAGGGGGTTACTATGCAGGGTAAGAGATAGAATACATCAAGTTGACAAGGATGTGACTAAAACAAAGTGTGATTTTTGTGTATATATTTACATAGTTATTGACTAGCTAATTCCTTTGTTCTTTGCCAAGTGCAGGTTACTTGTCACTTGTTTCATTGGACCAAAGTAATAGCCTATGTAGATTATTATGAGTGTGGTGTGCTTTGACAAATAATGTTCTCAACATCCAAAGATGTAATGAGCCCGGGATCATGATTTATATGCTTCCCCAAAAAGTTGGAAGTTCTAAGGTTGTTTTATTCAGTTAAAAATCTAATAAAAACAACCTAAAATTTCCTTTACTCTTCAGATAGGGAAAACCAAGGTTTTCCTCAGAGCTGGTCAAATCGCTAAATTAGATGTTATAAGAACTGAGGTATTGGGAAATTCGACAAAAATTATTGAGTGAAAAGTTCGTTCATATATTGCTCGAAAAGAATTTCTTGCTTTGTGCAATGTTTCCATTGATCTTTAGGCCTTATGGAGAGGTATTTCATGTTCATGTATTTATAGGTCTGCTGGTTGTAAATGTTTATGCATTTTGAGTACACCTGTTGTTTTTTGGAATTGTTTCTTTTTGCCATGTTAAATCTTGTGAAATAAGTATGTACATTTTTCATTTATTTGTTTTCTCTTTTAAGTGAGCAACAAAATGTATTGCTTGACATGTGTTGTTTGTAGGTAACCTTACTCACAATATTTATAACAACATGAGAAGGGAGGCTACTACAGTGCAGATATAGAAGCACTTGCGTAGATATAAAGCTCAGAAAGCTCAGAAGCACATGCAGTGACGATAGAGAAGCGCGTGCACAGATAGAAAGTTCAAAAAGTAGGCCATTGAGTATGAAGAGTCTGTTGCTGATGCTTTTCTATTGAGTATGAAGATCCTGTTACTGAGGGTTTCAAGCTACTAAGTATGGTTTTGATTCTATCATGGGATCTAATTATGGATTATCATCCAAGTACAAGTGGATGGTTTAGCCATTGTAATATCTTGAAAAGTCATGGATGTACTAGATGATTTTCATGTAAATTTATATGGAGATAGTTTTTGAGAAAACTCATATTTATTATAATACTTGACATTTCATATAATATAATTTGTGCAGTTTAAAACTTATATGGTTGTACTTTATATTATGTATAAGTGTTGTAATTAACTAATTAATGTGACATTGCATAATTCACATGTGTATTAGATGATAACGAATAATGTATGATTCTTTTTTAATTTATGGCATAATATCATATTAAAAATTTATATTGATTAATAATGGACACCATTAAAACTATACTAAAATATAATAACCACGCATAAAAAGACTAAAAATGACTAAACTAGTGGCCAATAAATGAGATTAATGACCAAAATTCGCATATAAAATGACAAAAAATTGAGAGATACGTAACCAAACAATAAGATGTAAATGACCAAAAAACGACCAAAATTCGTATATGAATGACCAAAAAATAGTTTTGATGGCTAATTTACGGTCTTTTATCACGTGACCAAATTTGGTCATATTCTAGTTTGTCCTGTGGTCATTAATTTGGTCATAAATGTGGTCATATATTTGGTCATTGATTCAAATATATGACCAAATTAATGACCAATTTTGGTCGCGTAATAAAAAAATCATAAATTAGCCACCAACGATCGCCAAACCAAAATTGGTCATTGATATGTAGATTTTGGTCATTTTGTTTTGTCACTAATCTCTCATTTTTCACTAGTGGTATTAGAACTAAGAAACTTTATTGGATAGCCATAATTTTGGTTGATAAATCTTCTTTGTAAAACTTGTTTCAATATAGTTATAGTGGCTTCTAAG
Organism: Pseudotsuga menziesii; assembly: GCA_001517045.1. Taxonomy (NCBI): domain Eukaryota; kingdom Viridiplantae; phylum Streptophyta; class Pinopsida; order Pinales; family Pinaceae; genus Pseudotsuga; species Pseudotsuga menziesii. The sequence goes on from LPNX011114849.1 coordinate 229,114, forward strand.
TTGTTTTCAAAAAAGATTTAATCTTGAAAAAAACATTATCTTATGTGAGGTTTTGGTTGTTACATACAAAAATATTTGGGATATTCACTAGTCGCAAGTGTTTTTGGTTCTTCTCTTAGAACTCGTGTTTCCCCAAATTTAGCAGATTTAACATAAATTATGAACTTATTTGGGCATTTTCTTACCTAAAACATTTGATTGAACTACGTTATTAAATAGTTTGAAATTGGTCAAGCTTTTGAAACTAATTATTCAAAATCTATTGGAAAAGATGCAAGTTTTATTTTTTTATTTTTTTTAATTTGATGCTTCTTTGGCTCCTAATGATTGTGACAAATACTAGTATTTTTCTAGTTTTAGTGATATAAATTTGCATCATTACATGTCAAACAACACAATTTGTGTGAATTGGATGTGGAGATGTGTAATATAAGTATCAAGGTATCCTTGGATACTGTTAGCCATGGTTTCATAATCACAAATAAAAAAGAGGTGCTACTAGTAACACCATTTTTTATTCAAAATTGATTTTAAGGGTTTGTGCACACATTGCCAGTGTTTTTGGCCATAGTTTCAAAATAATTTCAAAACCCTACCAAAAATAAGTGTTATTGGTAGCACCACTTTTCTATATGGGGTTAAGGATTTTTAAAGTTTTTTATTATCAACATTATTTGTTTTTAGGACCATGGTTGCAAAAGATTGTAATTTTAACCTTGAAAAGAATGGATGTTGCTAGTAATGTCACTTTTCGATTTGGTTTGATTTTAATGTTTTTATGCAAAATTGTAGGTATGTTTAAGGACATGGTTCTCATTTTGTTATCATAGTTCACGTCAAGTCAGTGGCTATGGTATCCTTAGAGTTCATCCAAAAAAGAGGTGAAACAGCCTATGATGTCCTTGGAGTTCATCCAAAGAAGAGGTGAAAGAGCCTATGAGATGAATGAAAATGTGACTCGCCAATAAAGAGAATGAAAAAGAAAGATAATAAAGTGAAAAAAAATCAAGTGGTGTGCGGAATTTTTTTCTCGTTGTTATTTTCACATTCATGAAGATTCATCTCCTTCTAACCCTCACACTTGTGTATCTAGTCTCTTAGGAAGGTTATGTGGACGATGATTTGATTGCTTCTAATGGTGATAATGCATGGATGTTGATAATCTTAGTAACGGGTTCTCCTTCAACTAATTTTATTATCAATTTGGTTGAATTTCCCTCTTCAAATGATGTGCTAGGTGGATATTTATTTTTCAAATGTTGATTTTAATAAAGTATGAAGTAAAAATTTCCCGAGTAGGTTGTCAAACCAATTAAGATTGTAGTGATTGGTATAAGGAATCCTTTTTAGCCAAGCAAGAGGAAAAGTAAGCATGCCCACAAGAGTAAGGAAATGATTGAGAAATATCCTTTAAGTCATCATCAAAGTAAAGGTAAAAAACAATGAAAAACTACAATGAGATAAGAGTATAATGTAATAACAAAAAATAAAACTCAAGAATTGGTGCAAATACCAAAATAGACAAATTAAATTAGTAGCAAATGTCTATATAAAACAAATATACTTCAAATGGAAAAATTGATAAAAATAAAAACAAGATTATTGTCAATTGTAAAAGTACAATAAATCATTTTATATTTATCAATGAAAATATGCTCTTTATAAACCAAAATATGCTCTCAATGTACTTGATAAATATAAAATGACCAATTGTAGAAGTGCCCATAATCCTTTTTAATCTAGTGTAAAATATAAATATATTTTCATTTAAATGTAGTTGATCTTACATTATATACATACCTTGTGGATGTTTTGTTTATTTAGCTCTTTTTAGACCAAATATATTGTTTCTCTTTGGTTTGGTTTGGTTGCTAAATATTTGGTGGATAGTTTTTCCTTGTTGGTTATAGAGATTTAGATGGGTCGGTGATCATAATAATAGAAAACTTGCATTAAGTTATATGTTTCATCTTGGTTTTGGTCCAATCACTAAGTGAAGTAAAAAGCATAATGCTACTTCATTTAATATTTTTGCGAGGTTGGATATATTGGATTGACAATATCTTGTATAAAATCCTTGGTATTGATAAAAAAATGGGAAACAAAGGTTAGATGTGACAACCATAGTGCAATTCAATTGGTAAAGAAACCATTTTTCCTAAATAACTAAGCATGTGGAGCTAGATATTCACTACCTTAGAGATATTGTGCGACAGTATTAAACTAAAGTTTTGTAAAAGTGAAGACATCTTCACCAAATGTTTAACAAAGGAAACGTTTATGAAGTTGAGATATATGCTTAAGATGAGGGGAGTTAACATTAAGAGGGGATGTGGAAAAATGTTACCATTCTCCTCTTCTTGATGTAAATAATAATGCTACCTTAGTGAATATCAAGGGAAATGTTAGATGTGTAATATTTCCTAATGCCAATCCATGTTATGCAAATTTTTAAGTGTCTTAAATTACATTTATGAAGAGTTGTTCAAGTCATTATTGTCCATGGTCCTTTTATGCAGGTTATAAATGTATTTTTAGAAGTTAATTATGACATCCCACATATTTTATTTGATTTCAATGGATATATCTGTGTTGAGTTGTTTATAAATAAATGATCCATTTCTCTCATTTGTACATCAAGTAGATGTGAGATTATGATATACATGAATATTGAGGTATACAAATGTTATTTTCAAGTTTAATGCAAAATTTTGGATTACCTTTCAATTTTTTGTATGTCTTTTTTCTATTTGTTTGGGCTAATTATCATTTGTTAAATATGTACACAAGTGGAGAGAAGAGATAGAAATGGAGGCCATATGTGTGTAATTTCTACAAGTTGCACCTTTGAATAGAAGGGTTGTGTAAACCAAAGTTCCTTGGGCTAAAAAAAAGGAAATATAGATCTATGAAAGAAGAAATAGTAATCATGAAGCAAGACGACTATTAAAATGGGGAACAACATACTAGTAAAATCAAAATCTATCAAGAAAAAATGCACAACCCGTGTGTAAGGACGACATCATGGGATACAATAAAATGTTGCAATGCAAAGTATAATATAGACACCACACCCAAAGAATAATTGTTTCATAGAATAAACAAGCATGATCTTCAAATAAAGCATTGGCAAGGTTGTAAAGAGAAAGGAAGCACAATCATTATGCCAAGAGGCACATATACATCCCAAAGTGGTTGAGATGTGGCCCCTACCAAAAGCATCCATGACCAAGGGGGAAGCATTGCAACTCATGCAGAAGGCATCTCAAACACAAAACCATATGCGGCTGAAAAAGAAAACCATGGTCACATGAGAGATATTCTTGACCATACTTGACATATGCCATAGAAACAAACAATAGTGTGTCAAAGAACCATAGACAAATAAGGGAAAACACCATTTATAAGGAAATACTATGGAATAATTGTTTTTGTGAGACACCACATCATTCTCTCCCTTTTTTCATTTTACTTGCTTAAACCTACATTCCTCTTTAGCAAAAAATATGCATAAAGAGAAGTAAAGCCAAAACAAAGGGAAAATGACCACCATGACAAAGCCAAGATATTAAGTTTCATTCTTAAAAATGGTTTGAACCTATGAAGAGAATGTGGCACTCTCCTTAGATGTTAATGGATAAAAAACCATCACTACAATAAGGTCAAAGAATTCAAGAGATGCCATGAGATAATAAATTATGAATCATATGTAAAATCACAACACTCTTATGAGAGAAGCCCAGGAAAAAAGGTAGTCCAAGGACAACTAATTATAGTCAAAACCAAAACAAGAAAACAAAGAGAAAAATGAGGTGCAATTAGAAGGAAGAATGAATTTGTTCGTTGCTCCATGAAATCATTATGGAAGCATTTACTAAAAATGTGTCATTTTCCCAAGGGCGTAGCTCAACTAGTTGTCATCAATGTTGTTAGGAATTTCACTAGTTATGTGCCAATAGGTGCTCGGTTCGATTCCTCTTGGGTGAGATGCACTAGTATATATCAGTGCACTTACTAGAGTTTCCATCCATGAAAATGGAAAAGTGTCCATTAGGTTTCCCCATGAGGTATTCCTTGGGAAAACAAAAAAAAATGTTTCATAGCATGCAAGAATGTAAAATGTGCCATCAAAAACCAATAAAACAAAACCTAAGAAATATGAGAATTTTTATGGCAAATAAAAAGTGACAAGGTGTGTGAAATGCAAGGAAATTGATAACAACCATGAAGAAGTAATGCCGCTATAAACCCAACCATTCTCATTGCAAGATCACCAACAGTTTCTAACAAGTTGAGAATAAAAAGAGAACAACAAAATTTAAAGATAAGGTGAGAAAAGATATGAACATTAAAAGCCTCATCCAAACACTAATAATTTCAACCGTGAATTTAGGAGCAATACAAAGTTCCACATTATCAACTATTAAAATTTCATATGCTTAGCTAGAACATCAGTATTTCATTTCATTTTCATAACAAAAGCATATAAACAGGATCACTGAAAGAAAAAGTATCACAAGAACAACACAGATTTATCCTGGGAAAACCCTAAAGGGAAAAACCCAGCAAAAGCTTCCTCAATATAGATGCCCCAAAAGATAAAAGATAATACCAACAAGGAGATCAAAGCCTGATCCTCCTCCTTCTCCAACTACTTCTCTCTTCTTCACTAATGCGCTACACAAGTGAGAGTGTGTGTTCCAAATGAGGAGCACCACACCTCTATTTATATTCATCCATTCACTTTAATAATTAAATCCAACAAGTAGGCTCGAGTTAATCATGTAGCCTTGAGTTACACATGTAGGCTCAAGTAACCACACTGGGGTGTTAATGACCCACCTTTACAATTAGAGGGGACTACCTCATGACTCTTATTAGTTTTTTCGATTAGAAGCATCAAGGTACAAAGTAATACAAGTGGTTCTCCCAGTAGGACCATCAGGGACCACAAAAAGATACATATAGAATATTCTTCAAAGTTACAATATTTCAACACTCCCCCTTAATGAGAAGGGTATTCTACAACAACATCAACAACAACAATAGTAGGAGAGAGATAGAGGACATCATCAACATCATCAGGGTAACACATCTATAAATCATTGGAAGCTTTTCAACATCATATAGTCTTCATCTTTGTCTTCAACAATAGAAACACTTTGACTGTCAACATCATCATCAGTTCTTTAGTTTTCAACTCCAATCTTTAGTAGCAACAACACCTTCAGCACTTTGACCTTTAGATCAACAGCAACTTCAGCACTTTGACTCTTTCGATCAGCAGCAACATCTTCAGCACTTTGACCTTTCGATCAGCAACAACTTCAGCATTTTGACCTTTCGATCAGCAACAACATCTTCAGTACTTTGACCTTTCGATCAGCAACAACATCTTCAACACTTTGACCTTTCAATCAGCAACAACATCTTTAGCACTTTGACCTTTCGATCAGTAACAACTTCAGCACTTTGACCTTTCTACCAGCAACAACATCTTCAGGACTTTGACCTTTCGATTAGCAGCAACATCATCATCATCATACTCTGATCTTTCGATCAGAAACATCATCATCATAACACTCTGATCTTTCGATCAGGAACATCATCATCATCATACTCTGATCTTTCAATCAGAAACATCTTCATCATCACACTTTGATCTTTCGATCAGAAACATCATCATCATCATACTCTGATCTTTCAATCAGAAACATCATCATCAGCAGCAACAATCTGCAAACCACAGTACAAAGACAAAGAAGTCTTTGGATCTCTTTTGGACTTAAAGTCCAGGGATGATACAATCCTACCACATTCTCGACAATCGAAGTTACCGGATCCGTTCTGAACCGAAGTTCAAGGATGATCCAATCCTGCCACCTTCTCGATGACCAAAGTTCATCGGATCCATTTTGAACCGAAGTTCAAGGATGATACAATCCTGCCACCTTCTCGATGACTGAAGTTCACCGGATCCGTTCTGAACCAAAGGTCAAGGATGATACAATCCTGCCACCTTCTCAATGACCGAAGTTCACCGGATCCGTTCTGAACCAAATTTCAAGGATGATACAATCCTGCCACATTCTCGATGATCGAAGTTCACCGGATACATTCTGAACCGAAGTTCAAGGATGATACAATCCTGCCACCTTCTCGATGACCGAAGTTCACCGAATCCGTTCTGAACCGAAGTTCAAGGATGATACAATCCTGCAACATTCTCAATGACCAAAGTTCACTGAATCCATTCTGAATCGAAGTTCAAGGATGATACAATCCAGCCACATTCTCGATGACCGAAGTTCACTGGATTCGTTCTGAACCAAAGTTCAAGGATGATACAATCCTGCCACATTCTCAATGATCGAAGTCACCCGATCTATTATGGACATATGTCCCGGGATGATACAATCCCTCTTCATTCTTGAGGACCGAGGTCACTGGATCACTTTAGGGCAAGTTCCCAGGGATGATACAATCCCACTGCAACATCACTACTCCCCCTTTCGGGGAAGGTCTTTTCGAACCACACCAAGCTTCTCTTAAAAGTGTTTGAACTTTACCCGCAACAGAGGCTTCGTCAACACATCAGCAACCTGTTCATCAGTACTCACATACCGGAGCTTAATGGCTCCTTTCTGCATCATGTCTCGAATGTGGAAATACCTGATTTCTATGTGCTTTGATCTATCGTGGAACACAGGGTTCTTTGTCATCTTTATACAACTTTGGTTGTCACATAGAATCATGGTAGTGTCCAAATCTAGGTTGAATAATCCTGACAGCAGCTTCCGAAGCCATATGGCTTCACAACTAGCAGAGCAAGTTGCTATATATTCTGCTTCGGTAGTGCTTAGAGCAACACTGGATTGCTTTCTGCTAAACCATGAAATCATAGCAGATCCCAGACTATAACATCCACCTAATGTACTTTTTCTGTCTGAGATACTTTCGGCCCAATCTGCATCTATATATCCATACAATCTGTACTCATGGCTATTATCATAGTATAGACCAAAATTTATAGTCCCTTTCAAATATCTCATCACATGTTTTGTAGCTACCAAGTGAACCCGTCTAGGTTGAACTAGATATTAACTTAAGGTGTTCACAGCAAAACAAATGTCTGGTCTGGTATTTGTTAAGTACATTAATGACCCAATGATCTGTCTGTAAAGAGTCACATCCACTAACTCTGATGAGTCATCAGTTAACAACTTTAGGTTGGAATCCATGGGAGTGGCCAAGGCTTTGCATTCCAACATATTGAATCTTTTCAATATCTCTACTGCATACCTTCCTTGGTTGAGAAAGATTCCTTCTAAACTTTGCCATACTTCCAGACCTAGGAAATAATGCATTAACCCAAGGTCTTTCATCTCAAATTCTTCTGCTAGTTTCTTCTTTCTTTCCTTAACCTATTTCTCATTCCCTGTCAAGAATAAGTCATCCACATATAATAACAGGATGACAGGTTCATCTTTTACAACCTTGAGGTAAAGGTTAGGATGAGCTTTACTCTTGGTAAATCCCATGCTTGATAGGAAACTATCTATCCTTTCATACCAAGCTTGAGGAGCTTGTTTAAGACCATACAAGGCCTTCTTCAACTTGCATACGTGTGTATGTCTATCTTCAACTTCAAATCCTTGTGGTTGTTCTATGTATACTTCTTCTTCGAGTGACACCATTTAGAAAAGCTATTTTCACATCCATCTGGTATAAATCCCACTTCATCATGGATGCAAGTGCCATGATAGTTCTAATCGAAGTATACCGTGCTATTGGGGCAAATGTCTCTTCATAATCAATTCCCTCTTTCTGAGAGAAACCTCTAGCCACAAATCTTTCTTTATACTTCTCGATACTTCCGTCAGCTGCATGCTTTATTTTGTATATCCATTTGGAGGATACTATACTCTTTCCTTCTGGTTTGGGAACTATATCCCATACATCATTCTTTATTATTGGCTGGTATTCTTCAGTCATTGCTTCTACCCATTCTTTCTTCTGTACCGCTTCTTCATAGTTTGTAGGTTCTTGATCTACAAGATCACACATCAAGGCTACATAGTTGGAGAAAGTCTTAGGTTTCTTTCTTTCCCTTGTGGAGCCTTCAGGGGCTCCATATCTTTTTGCTTCTCGTATAATTTCTCTTGTCCAAGTAGGCTTTCTCTTTCTTGACATCTCCATCATGGGAGGTTCTTGTGGTTCTGCTATGTCATGTTCTTCAGCAGCTTCATCTTCAGGGAGACATGTAGTTTCTTTATTTCTGGGAGGTGTCTCTTCTTCATACACCTCTTCATGTTGGCATTTCCTGGATCTCTTGAGGGCTGCCTCTTCATCGAATGTCACATCTCGACTAATCTCCATGTGATGGAATCCAGGAATGTAGATTCTGAATGCTTTGGATACCTCACAATATCCAACAAATATCCCCTTCTTTCCGGAAGGGTCTAATTTGGTTCTTTTCTCTTTTGGTATATGAATATATACTGGACAACCAAATATGTTGAGGTGACTTACCTCAGGCTTCTTTCCCGTGAACATCTCTTCTGGAGTCTTGAACCCAAGAGCACTTTGAGATATTCTATTCTGTACATACACAACAGTTCTTGCTGCTTCTGCCTATAGATGCATTGGAAGATCTTGATCATAAATCATTGTCTTCACTGCCTCCATGATGGTTCTGTTCTTTCTTTCCGCAACTCCATTCTGTTGAGGATTGTAGGGAGTAGTTAGTTCCCTCTTGATTCCGGAATCTTTGCAAAAGGCTTCAAACTCTTTTGAGGCATATTCTCCACCATTGTCTGAACAGAGTGTCTTTATTTTCTTGTCTGAGAGATTCTCTATCAAGGCTTTGAACTCCTTGAATTTTTCAAACACTTCACTCTTTGCTTTCAAGAAGTATATCCAAGTCTTTCTTGAAAAGTCATCAATAAATGTGATATAATATTCAAAGCCACTTAAGGATGTAGAAGACATTGAACCACACACATCTGAATGAATCAATTCCAACGTACCCTTTGTCTTTGTTTCACTTTTCGGAAATGGATTCTTAATGTTCTTTCCCTTCGCACATCCTTTGCAAATGCCTTCATGCTTGATCTTCATGTCTGGTAATCCTGTTACTACTTTTTTCACATGAGGTAGAGACTTGTAATTAATGTGGGCAAGCCTTCTATGCCATAGTTCACTAAGGTCAGTGGACTCATGCACAAGGGATGTTTCTGAGTGCCCCTTGAGTTTATACAAGCCTCCTTCTTCTTCACCAATAATGATTGCATCTTCAATATTCTTTCCTTTGGGCCACATGAGTACTTGGCCATATATGAAAGCAACTCTGAATCCTTTGTTATCTAAGGCTAACATAGAAAGTAAATTCTTCTTTATACCAGGTACATATAATACATCCTTCATTTTTAGGGGATTGCCTGAATAAAGTTTGTAGCTTGCTTCACCAACTCCTTTCATCAGATATTGATAGTCATCTCCTAGGGATACTTTCTGAGGAGAGCTCTTTTCTTCAAGTTTGGACAGAGTTTTATTTTGTCCCATCATGTGCTTTGAAGCACCACTATCAATAAGCCAGGTGTCTTCTCCAAGAGTTACAGATCCAGAGAGTGCAGAAAATAGCACATACTCTTATGCATCTTCTTCTCTTGCTTGTTTTCTTGGAGGTCCTTCTTCTTCTTCTTCTTCTTCTTCATCTTCTGCTAGATGAGCATGATGTCTTTTGTTGTTGTTGATCCTCTTTCTATATTCTTGCCACTTTATAGGACAATTTCGGGCAATTTGTCCTATCTTATTACAATGAAAACATTCAAAATCAGAATAATCTCTAATGCAAGGATTTTCTCTTACCCTTTGGATTCTTCTGGGAGGATGAGACACCTTGAAATTTCTTCTCTTGAAATTAGATTGGCCTCTTCTTCTTTTGGTGTGAGTGGCTAGGGCTTGATCATCTACTTTTAGTAAGGCTTCTCTATTTGCCACTCTAGTCTCCTCTTGAATGCAGTCTTCCCATACAACATCAAATTTCATGCTTTCTTTTCTGGCACACATCCTCTGAATGAAGGACTCCCAGGGTCTAGTGAGACCATTGAGAGCAGTCATAACCATTTCATCTTCATCGAGCTTATCTCCAATAGCTTCTAGTTGCTCTTTGATCTGAGAAACCCTTGAGAAGTAGTCTTGGATGGATTCTCCATGACTCATCTTGGTGCTCTTCAGTTGAGCTCTTAGATTCATCTCTTTGTTAATGTTTCTTCCCTCATACATTCTGGATAGGGCATCAAACATTTCTTTTGGAGCCTTTTTGGATGACACTTGAGGAATCAAGTGATCCTTGATGGAGTCACCAATAATCCTTTGTTCCCTAATCATATCCTTTCTGTGCTTCTCCTTGGCTTCAGCTTCTTCAGGTTCTACAACTTCTTCTTTGACATTCTTATCAAGATCATTCTCTTGGAGAATGAGACCAATCCTGTATTTCCATGCTCGGAAATTCTCTATGCCTTCTAGCTTATCCTCAAGCTTAGTGCTTGGGGTCATCTTGTCGAAAAATTACAAAAAATTGAAATTTTGCGGAATGAGAAACTGACCTTACCAGAAGATGCGCTTGAATGAGGTGAGTTGACTGGTGTGCTTGGATTCTGAAGATTTCAACTCTTCACCTTTCAAATCAGACTTGCAAGATTCAGCTTCTATAGCTTTCTGGTTCAGCAGTTTTCTGGTGCAGCTATCAAACTAGGGTTTGACTTTCCTGGAGACTCACACATCCAAAAACATTGATTCCAGGCTCAAAAGATGCGCTCTGGGAGGGCGCAACTTTCTATGCAAGCAATTTTTCGAAACTCAAAAATTTTCCCGAAACCCTAAATTCTTCCGGGGAGACAGAGAGGGCTATTTCACCTTGTGAAAGCTGTCCTATTCAGGCTAGCTCTGATACCATGTTAAAATTTCATATGCTTAGCTAGAACATCAGTATTTCATTTCATTTTCATAACAAAAGAATATAAACAGGATCACTGAAAGAAACAGTATCACAAAAACAACACAAATTTATCCTGGGAAAACCCTAAAAGGAAAAACCCAGCAAAAGCTTCCTCAATATAGATGCCCCAAAAGATAAAAGATAAGACCAACAAGGAGATCAAAGCCTGATCCTCCTCCTTCTCCAGCTACTTCTCTCTTCTTCACTAATGCGCTACACAAGTGAGAGTGTGTGTTCCAAATGAGGAGCGCCACACCTCTATTTATATTCATCCGTTCACTTTAATAATTAAATATGACATGTAGGCTCGAGTTAATCATGTAGGCTCGAGTTACACATGTAGGCTCAAGTAACCACACTGGGGTGTTAATGACCCACCTTTACAATTAGAGGGGACTACCTCATGACTCTCATTAGTTCTTCAGATTAGAAACATCAGGGTACAAAGTAATACAAGTGGTTCTCCCGGTAGGACCATCGAGGACCACAAAAAGATACATATAGAATATTCTTCGAAGTTACAATATTTCAACATCAACCTATATCATTTACATAAAAATGGATTTGATGAACATGATTAAACCACAATTCTATATGTTTTTTCTAATAATGCAATCTAAAATTTCAACCATAATACATGATTCCATGTCAATAAAAGAAAACATAAAATCATTCTAATAGGAATCACATGGATCTATTACATTTAGTATCCATAAGAAAAACATATAAAAAACCATAAATAAATATTTGTCTCAACATTGAGCTAACCTAGATCCATTATTTCGTAAACACTAAATCAAAAGCAATAGAAACCTAAGTTGCTTAGAAGAATAAAAGTTAAAATAGTTTACTTTATATTTTTTTGTATTTTTTATAATTTACTCAACTTATGTAGTAATAATATATAACAAAATATAAATTGTAAACAGTAAATTAAATCAAAAGCAATAGAAACCTAAGTTGCTTAGAAGAATAAAAGTTAAGATGGTTTATTTTATATTTTATTTTTTATAATTTAGTGAACTTATGTATTAATAATATAAACAAAATCTATATCAAGTACATTTTATGACCACTTGTTATGAAAAGTCTAAGTTCAATAATTATAAAATAGATAAGCTTTTATGAAAAGTCTGTTCAATAATTATAAAATAGATAAGCTTTTATGAGAAGTCTGAGTCCAAAAATTATAAAATAGATAATGCAACTACAAAGATAATTATAAAATAGATAAGGGAACTATTCAAAGACAAGTATCTCCTATAGGGATTCACCTTATTATTAAAAAAAAAGAATGGGCAAATGGCAACTTAGCAGCTAGATGATTGATGTTTAAAGTTTGTCCCATCCCTCCTATGATAACAACATGCAACAAAACAAACCTACTGGACCTAGAGTAGCAAATGCTAATCTTCAACTTTTGAACTGGAATCCACATTGATGTAACATGGAGGAATGGCTCTTTCCTTAAATGTCTTGGTTGTCTCTAAGTTTACTCTAGTAGTCTGCCCAACATCCTCTTGGCCCTCCCTCCTTCCATCTACCCCACACACAACACTTAACAATTTCTCATGCTTATTTTTGAGCTCGTCCAATTTGTGGTTGAGTTGTTCCAAGTTTTTGGGAATTTTATGATACTACATCCCTTTCTCCTCAATGACATGTGCTATGGATGTGTTATTGTGATAGTATAAATCCACAATTTTCCAATATGCATGTCTCTGGTTCTAGAGAATCATGTGTTTGGAATTCAAGACACGATTTCCTCATTAATTTGTTAGTTGATATCTAACCTAATTTCACTCTGACCCTATTATCAATCGTTCCACCTCCTATTTGTCAGAATCTGCAAGTCTACTATGATAAACCTCCATCAACACTTCCACTTTTAAATGTGTCCTTGTCTTTTTTGTTCCTTACCAATAGCCATAGGCTCCTCGCATTTCCTTGGCTTCCACACCTTATTCTTTGAACACTATCTTCTTCTCAAAACTCTCCTATACATACCATTTCTATTATCTTTCTAAAAACCCACCACTTCCAGACTAAGATCCCAACCAATGGAGTCCACAACCTTTGGTTTGAGTTGAGCTACATTTCTAAGGCCTTGTAGTTTTGGGCTTTATATATGCACCCAACTAGAGAGTTTTAGGTCCATGTACTAACCTCTTTCCTGCATTGAGTGCCCACCCTACTGACCTCATTCTTTTTCATAGTGCTTATCATATTTGCCATAATTTGCATGGTAAGTTGAGTTACAATGTTGGAATGCAAGAGCACAACTTCAAGACAAATAGGCCAAGCCATTACAACTCAAAGCGTTTCTACATATTCCATCTATATGCCCATCGCCTGATCACCCTAGGTCTATGTCGTTGGTGCCTATCCTTTGGAAGGACATCGAGCATTATCTCCTGCAATAGATTAAATTTAGTCCATTAAGGACTAGGCGTTCAACATATCTACTTGGGTTGTAAATGCACCTCACTATTCTTAGTGCAATAATTGTTCACTCTCAATCTGGATTCTTAAACAACACAATTACTTATTTCCCTTTCATTGTGAGTATTAAGGCTAATCTCATACAATAGATCCCCAGTGTGACTAGTGGGAGGTTTACTAGAGGTCCACTAGTGGGAGGTTCACTAGAGGTCCACTAGTTGTTTTTAGTTATCTTAATTGCTTTCATTATAGTAGAGAGAGTGATGGATATAAAGGGAGTGGAAACAAGCAATCTCTATAGCACCATTACAAATATCCTGAGGGAATACCTCTTAATCAAGCTTTCAATGTTTATATCCTTGCAACAATTAGTTCTTATGGTTGGTGTAAAAACTTTCAGTTACTCCTAATTTTGTTTAAAAAAATCATTATTAATTAAATGTTAGGTTAACAAGGATTACTTGCATTACCTATAATATCCAAAAATATGTAAACGGGAACTACCGCATGCCAAATCATTCAGAGTTAATTAAACACAATCACGAGAAAGTGTCTTAGGCCATCCTTACAACATAACTAAGGACATCATGACCTATTCTTGTTCATAATCTACCCTAGTAGGGAAGCATTTGAAAAAATCGTATTTGTTTTGTTTTACTTGAAGCAGAGCATACGTTGCCAGATGGAAATCCAACACTTTAACTGATACAACCAAGGTAAATCACGCATAGCTTGAACAGTATTGTTGACGAATTCAACTGCCATTTGATAAGCTCATAAAGTGACTGCCTTGCCCAATTGGACATGAATTTTAATTTTGGGCTTCAGCTTCAGTCAGTTACAGTCTTTAGTAGCCATATAGTTCTCTACAAAATTCAAAGGCTTCAGTCAAGATATCTAGATGTCAAAGAAAGGCATTTATATTCCATTGATGATAAGAACAATTGAAATTATCCTGAGATGGATAGTAAGATAAACAAAGTCATAAATTGTCCACAAATTACTCAGGTTTAATGTTTTAAGTTTTAACCTATCAAGTGGCATAGTAAAATGTCTCCAGTGAAATGGTAGAGCCCACTAAAGCTACATATTGCAGGAATATCTTCTACTGTTACAACTTCATCCAGAATTTCCCCTGGACAAAAGCCATTGTCCACTGAATCTCTAATTTAAATTCATTGTAGAAATCCTTAAGACATGAATTATTTTCTCATGGATTGATGACGATATTTAGTTTGATCCTCGTAAACAAAAGTGTCCAAGGACATCAAGCAATTTGATAAACAATGTCTCAAGGGGCTGCTTGTAATCTTAATAATGGAAATATCTAAAAGTGGATCTACTATGTAACGACCAAGACGACGACGCATATATGGCATTTGATATAAAGCTTTCCATGTGATACAAAGGTACCCACAAATAATTTAAAAAAAAAAAGTTTAAGACGCTCTTTACCTCCATATATACATATATAAATGTACGTTCAGAGTTAACAATTATAGACGCTTATAGCTCTAACAGACATGGTTTGACTTTTTTTGGACAAATTTCCTGTGAAAATGTCCAGAAACCACAACAAAACCCAGGACAGGGCACTGGAAATCCAATCATTTGAACAGGAGATAGTGGGAAATGTCAGTGAAATCTCATGAGACATCAAATTTTCTGTGAAAACGCCCAGAAACCACAACAAAACCCAGGATAGAGCACTGGAAATCCAGTCATTTGAACAGGAGATAGCGGGAAATGTCAGTGAAATCTCATGAGACATCAAGAAGTTACCTCGAATCATGTTAAACCAAAACCACAGCTCTCCTTGGATTTGACATCATCCTGTGTTAGTTCAGTCTCATTCATATTTTCAACATGTAGTTTTGTAACAATTTTTGTCTTTTTGTTTTGAAGCATGAAGCCATCCCAGACAGCTGGGGGTGAAACAAAATGTGCAAGTACAGAAAAACAAGTTTTCCCTCACTGATCATATTTGGTTCGTAAATGCAGCAAGTTCAGTGCCAACTTTAGTGGGGTACACACTGGGTGTGTCGTCTCAAACTTAAATGCAGTTCTGCAAAGCCACGAAAGTCGAACAGTAAGTTGCTTTCTGTCAAAAACTCGGGGCATAAGAATTCATGGCTAAAAGACATTCAAATGTGTAACAAGAAGGGTTACCTGCTGAAAAAAATAAATCCTTGCAACTATAAGCCACGCTCAATGTATAGCATGGCCATCAATATTCTATGATCTCTTCAAGAGAACCAATATAGGTAGCAACATTGTAAAATCACTGCAATACCTAAAAAATCAACGGCTGTGAGCATCCCACGAGATAAATATACGAGAATCTATGAATAATGAATACTAGCTTAAAAGAGGTCTTTTCACCTTTTACTAAACAATGTATTCATTCACCGAGGCTAGGCCTATATGCATCAACTGTTGATGACTGCTTGCAATGTTGAAATGTAATACCTAGTCCTTGGCTACAAATGCTAGGCAAAACTGAATGCCTATCTTAATGTCGGCCAAGAGCTTGTCCGTTGCTTGTTTTAAAGAGCATCACCAATAATCCCTACATGAACAAAGTCCATCCTTAAAATGATGGAAGCGATTCATGTCCCTGAGAATTATTTCTCGTTTGACAACATTGGAAATGAATTTGATAGCACTGTGGCAGTGATCACAAACACGAAGGTTCTTGTTGACCAAAATAGGTGTTCCAGGACATGTGTTTAGAAGCCCAAAAGTAATTGCCAGTTTCTCACTGTGCCCACAGAGTATTTGTACCCTGTCGTCCTCGTTTACATCATGAAATATTGAGGACATGTCAGGCAGGCACCCAGCCTGCTTCATCTGGTCAGCTATTCTCTCTAAGAATGCATAGATTTCCTCAGACTGTGGGTGAGACCTGTCTCCTGCAAGAAATGTATAAACCCAGTTATCGATCTCAATCCAGCTACAACCTGGACTCTTTTTCAACCCCCTTTCTTTAATCTTTGTTCTTGTCTTCACTACATCATTCCACCTGCCTGCCACAGCATATATGTTTGATAACATTACATAATATGCAGCATTTTCTGGATCCAATTCAAAAAGCTTTCTTGCTGCATGTTCTCCAAGCTCTACATTACAATAGATTTTACAGGAACCAAGCAAGGCACCCCAGACACCAGCATCAGGCTGTAATGGCATATTTTCAATAAAGTTAAGAGCGTCATCTAGGCGGCCAGAGCGGCCAAGGAGGTTAACCAAGTGCACGCAGTGCTCCATTCTAGGTGTAATATGATAATCCCTCATCATGCCATCAAAATATTCCAATCCCTCATCCACCAAACCTGCATGGCTGCATGCACACAGAACAGCAATAAAGGTGATGTGATCTGGCTTAACACCTTCCTTTAGCATTTGGTAAAAGAGAGTGAGGGCATCTTCATCATGACCATGTATTCCATATCCTGCAATCATAGCATTCCACGAGAAAACATTCCTATGAGACACTTTATTGAACACATTGCGAGCAATGCCTACTTTGCCGCATTTTGCATACATGTCTATTAGTGCACTACATACAACAACATCGGACTCTTGCTCACATTTAATCGCATAACAATGGATCTCCTTGCCCTGCTGCAGAGCTGTTAAGTGGGTACATGCAGGAAGAATACTAGAAAGCGCAACTGGATCCGGCTTAATGCCTACTCGCTGCATTTGCCTAAAGAAATCCAAAGCCTCAACAGATTCCCCTGCCTGTGTAAACCCAACAATCATGGCACTCCAAGAAGCCAAGTCTCTCTCAGGCATTTTGTCAAACATATGACATGCAAAATCGATCAGCCCACATTTAGGATACATGGCTACAAGGGCACTCATCACATGAACATTTGAATCAAACCCATTCCTAATAGCATACCCATGAATCTCCTGACCCTGTTGCAGAGCTGCCAAATGGCTGCAAGCCGGAATCACGCTCGCAACACTAAATGCATCCGGCTTCATACCAGCAGATTCCATTTCGCGAAAGATTTCCAAGGCCTCAACAGAACAACCATTCTGAGCGTAGCCTGCAATCATGGCATTCCATAAAACAACATCCCTCTTAAATATTTTGTCAAACATATCACGGGCATCCTTCACATACCCACATTTTCCATACATTGATACAAGAGCACTACCCAAATGGGCATCCACCTCCATACCACATCTAACAATATGCTCATGAATATCCTTCCCCTGATGCCAATCTGTGCAAACCCCAAGAACGCAGGCAAATGTGAACTTATCGAGCCGAATACCCGTCTGCTGCATTTGATCATACAGAGAAAATGTTTCATTGCAGAGACCTTTTCTGGCATATCCTCTAATCATAGCATTCCAAATGAACACATTTCGCTCCGAAATTCTGTCGAAGACGAGGCGGGCATCTTCCAAATCACCAAAAATAGCGTAGGTTCTCACGAGTTTGGTTCCAAAGAAAACGTTCTGATCGAGGCCGGTTACGAGCAAGAGGTTGTGGACTTGCCTACCTTGAGATAGCGATCGTATGTCGGCAGTTGCCTCCACGAGAGAATCGTAGATTATGCACTCAACGGGTATCGAAGGGCGGAATTGAGCGGCTCCATTGAATGTGGGTTGTGTTATTGCATTTAGGAGGAAAGTTGAAAATGGGATGACAGTGGATTTCGCAGCAGCTACCCATTGTTTAGAAGGGCATAGTATGTGAGATATTGCTCTCAGCATTCTAGTTCGGCATAGGCATCGGCATCTGATGCATAGCCTCAACGTAATGGCCGGCCAACTTAATAGGTTCGATTGTTTTACAGATGAGTATGAGAAACCATTTCGAGGAATTATGCCCGGAAAGTTCTCTTAAACCCAATTTCTGGAAGTGCTTTGTAGATTAGCCTTCTAGTTGGAAACCACGGCTGCCATACAGACTATAAATTTATCTATGACCGTGTGTCTATGAGGGTTTTAAAAGGGGAAAATCATTAAAGCATTGTTTTGGTAAATCGTATTTTTCGGGAAATCCTTTATGGATTTATGGGAAAATGGTATTTTTTTAACCATATTTTTTTTCAGATGGAAAGATCTACGGGAAATTCAGCAATTCTTCCCTACATTTGTGGATAGTAGTTCTCCACATTTGGTGGATGGTAAAGGTGGAAGGCCTAACCCCAGAGGACTCAAGGCTCGAACTTGTGACCTCCCCTGAACCGAGAGAATGTGCGCACATCTTACCAATGATTGTTGTTGTGTTATTCTTTTATTGTTTTTTGTTGTAATTTATTTTTATTTTTGTATTAGGTTGTAATATATATGTGTGGGGGGGGGGTGTGGGTTTATGGTTTTTCAGTTAACAAGTGGTATCACATTTAGGAAACAACTGGGAGAACACAAAAAAAATATATGAGTGTGTAAAGGTTTTCATGTTGTGCACAAAGTTAAGAAGTCACAATGGAATGTAGATTATGTGCATGAGGTTGTCACTCAATCGATGGAGGAGTTAGTGGCACAAGCAATTGAAGTCCCCTAGTTGTCGGATGCCCTAGGCTCAACTGTCTGCTTACAACATAAAGGTGTGAAGGAAATGAAGAAGAGGGAGAGAAGGCAATGGGCATTCAACCCCCACAAGGCGATGTGTGAAGGAAGTAGCTCGCATGGATGAAGAGGTTGCATGTGGAGGAGTGCATGAACACAAGGAGAATCACGTGATCCCAAAGGGATTGCACTGTGCATGCAGGTTCATGGAGGAGTAAAGTCATGGTTTGTCGAGAACACTGCCATTGTTGGAGTCATTGTTTGCACTCCTTTTTTTCATTGTTGTTCTTATTGGAGGGAGGAATTGTTGTTCTATATGGTCAGATCGTTGCTCGGAAGAGGAGCATCCATAGTGACTGATTAAACAAAAGAAGCATCAAATGGAAAAATTGTTGTTGTAAATTCTTTTTGTGGGCTTATGGTTTCTCAACAAGTGGTATCAGAGCTCAAGTGAGGGGGTGTGAAGCAAGCATAGTCTAGGAAACACTTGGGAGAACACACAAAAAAATATATGAGTATGTGAAGGTTATGTATCGTGGATTGTTGTTGTGTTATCTTGTTTTTTCATGTCTTTGTTGTAATTTTTTTTGTGGGGTTATGGTTTCTCAACAAGTGGTATCAAAGCTCAAGTGAGGGGATGTGAATCAAGCACAATCTAGGAAACACTTGGGAGAACACACAAAAAAATATACGATTGTGTGAAGGTTTCCATGTTGTGCACAAAGTTAAGAAGTCACCATCGAATGCAGATTGTGTGCGTGAGGTTGTCGCTCAATCGTTAGAGGAGTTGGTGGCACGAGCAACTAAAGCACCCTAGTTATTGGATGCCCTAGGCTCAATTGTCTACTCAGAACATAAAGGTGTGAAGGCGACAAAGACGAGGGAGAGAAGGCAATGGGAATCCAACCCCCACAAGGCGATGTGTGAAGGAGGTAGCATGCATGGATGAAGAGGTTGCATGTGGAGGAGTGCATGAACGCAAGGATAACCACATGATCCCAAAGGGATTACACTGTGCATGCAGGTTCGTGGAGAAGTTAAGTCGTGATATGTTGAGAACACCGCCACTGTTGAAGTCATTGTTTGCACTCCTTTTTTTTCATTGTTGTTGTTATTGGAGGGAGGAATTATTGTTCTATATGGTCAAATCGTTGCTCGAAAGAGGAGCAGCCATAGTGACCGATTAAACAAAAGAAGCATCAAATGGAAAAGCTTTCGAGTGCAAATTTCGAGGTGGAGAAGTTAATGGCAAGAATAATTGCGAGTTGTGGAAACTTAAGATGTGCGATCTGTTGGTGCAATAAGAACTGCACAAGGCATTAGCAGGAAAGACAAAGAAACCTATGAGTATGACTAATGAAGAATGCGAATATCTGGATACAAGATCTCTCACCACCATTCAATTGTGTTTGGTAGATGTTATTTTCAATTGTAATATCCCAATTTTGACCCTATTGCATTAAAATTGTACATGATGTAAATATCATTATTAAATCATGGTGAGGAGCTCAAGGCCAAGGCCCCACCATCGATTTAGCATTTTATGTATTGACAATTAAAATCAATGCATAGGGTTCTCGTGCAAGCCAAGCACACTATAAATTGAGACATCATGTAAATATGCAATTTAATAAAATACCCACAACTAGCTATGCAATGCAACAAGAGATGGGGGCATGATTTTTACAAGGAATAGGGAGGGAAATTATTCAAACCATTGAGCCAATAGTGTTAAGCCGAATGTCAATGAGAGAACCCATAAACTCTCAACTAGCCATTTTGACTTATGCACCCAATCATTTAATTCTTCCAAGAGTTGGTTGAGGCAGTTAATGCATTGGGAATGGAGAGGTATGGCATTCAATTTCGTGTATGGGAAAGCCACATTTTTTGAAAATCGTATTTTTTCTTACGAGGCAAGAAAAAACCCAGAAATGGGTGCCCAATCCATTCCTCACCCATGATTTTCACTTCCTCGCATAGTTGGAGCTAGCTGGGGCATTTTCTTCAGCATTTTCCTTCATTCTTCCATGGCTGGAAATCTATTTTTGTGTTGCACAATGGATGGGAAGAAGAGATTCACGATTTAGGGGTTTATGGAGGTCGCTTCCTCCCTCGTAAGGCCCATAAACATTTTTTGAAATTGAATTTGCTCTCCTAGGGTTGATTCCCCATCTACCATTTCGTTTTTGGTTGCCCACAACTTATGAGACTAATGGAATCCCCATCTTAGCCATCCCACAGCCAAAACATTTCTTCATACCCAACACTAGTGTTTTGTTGTTATGTGCATCCTTGTTTTGGTATGAACTGTAAGTAAGAATTAGGAGTGGAATAGGACTAGAATTGGCTTGATAAACCTAGTGAAAAGATGAACCTCACAAAAGATCAAAAGGGGTTGGCTACTCTTCTATGCACACCTTGGAGAACACTAGAATGGAAGGTATGGCCTAAGGCATTGTGTAGCAGTGAAGGGAATACTTCCTTGTGTCAGGTGTGTAAGTATTGTGGAGACCAAGCTAGATAGATCTTGTAGAGGTATCCATAGCTCTGTGGTTGAGCTCACTGGCTTAGCAATTCTTCCTTTCCATTGCCTTAGCAACCTAATAAACCTAATTTTTGATTGGCTTGGCTGAACCTTGGTGTGTATTTGGCTATGTGTGATTCTGTTGTTCCCTTTCTCCTTGTAGAAATCATTCCCAGCTCGGGGGTGGTAGTTGTGTTGAGAGATTGATGAGAACAATTGGCCTATGGTTGGGTGGAACGGTGCAATGACATAGCCAGTTGCTCGGGGCATCTCATTTTCAAGATAAGTACTCTCTTGTATGAATTTTGCAATGTATTTGTTTTAAGTCTTATTATGAATGTATTGAATGCTTGCTAGAGATTTACTTCCGCAATATTTTCTTGCATTATACATCTACATATGTCTTTTACTTCCAATGCATTTTGCTTATGTTTATGGGGCTAGATGCCCGATTATAGCGTCATCGTGTCCTCTCCATCGCACTAACGAGGGGGGACGTGACATCAATATTGTTGGAGAGGAAACAACAGTAGGTTTATGGAACAGAATGGGGAGCTTTTACATGAAAAAAACCCAGGACAAATGGAATCTATTTGAAGAGGAAATTATACAGTTTACAAATAGAAGAATGTACAAAAAATGTTGGTCATTTTAATGTTTTCAATGCTCTTATGTGCTAATTAACTTGTATGGGTGAAAATTTTGAAGGAGACAAGGCAATGATGTTAAGATGTTCATCGCCTAAATAATTAGAACCACTTATTCACTTCTATTAGCTTTAACACAACATACACTTTTGATTGTGATATATTTGTGGAAGCCTTAGTGTCTAAGGAAGTGTGAAAGAATTCCAATATAGAAACCTTCACATCAAAAGAAATGGTGGCTAGGAGTCAATCCATAGAAAGAAGGGGAAATTCAAGAGTTGAATCAAGATGTAGATCAAAAGGGAAAAGGTGTAAGAAAAAATGTTGGTACTACAACAGATTGGGGAATCTCAAGAAAGATTGTTGGAAGAGGAGATAATCCAAAGATGATTCCACAAATGAAGCAAATCTGGTTGAGACAAGTTCAAGTAAGTTTGATGAAGTTTGATGTGTTTATAATATCTCACAATATCATTAAGGATGATTAATAAATTTTGGTTCTTTGCATCACATGTATCCACATAAGAGTTGGTTTTCTTCTTACCAATCTATTGATGGTGATGTTGTTCTTATGGGAAACAATGTTTCTTGTAAGACTAATTAGATTGGGAGCATTAGGATTAAAATGTTGAATATAATTGTAAGGAAGTTAATAGAGGTAAGGCTTATCCTAAAACTCAAGAAGATTTTAATTTCCTTGGGAATTTTGGATTTTTGAGGTTGTAAATTTATTTGTCGAGGTGGAGCACTAAAGGTGTCCAAGGAAATTTTGGTGGTAATTAAGGCTACATAGATTAGGGACCTTTAGAAACTGGAAGAGAGTATTGAAATAAAGGAAGCAAAATTTGTATATAAGGAAACAAATGAATATAATCGTTTATGGCATTAAATATTGGTTGATATGGGCAAGAAAGGGATAAAGGTATCAATATTAAACCTTAAAGTTACTTCCATATTTAAAATTGTTGGCCCTAAGTAAAAGTTAAACAAGTTTTTGTTCTAAGATGGAAAACTTGGTCACAGTATGAACAGGGTTGCGATAGAGCATGGGTTGAAAAAGTTGGCTCCGACAATTTTGACGGTTTTTTGGGAAAAAGTAATTGCATTGATAAAGTTAGATGGAAAAGGCAGTGAGTTAGTTATAAGGATTGTCTACAATCGGGTAGTGGGCATGGGATGTAAATGCGGCCATTAGAGCCTTGTTGCAGCTGCAACAATTTCCCAAAATTCCAAAAAAATTTAGGACCCTCCTTTTGCTTGGATTAGTTTGATTTTCTTCTTCGATTTGGTCTGAGAACTTTTCAGAAAGACTTTTCTTATGCTTGGATTGATCTACCGCTAGTTTTCAATTTTTCTAATGCTTAAAAACTTCAGTGATTGATCAAACTTCATCATTTGCCTTTTAATTACGTTTTCATCATGGCTGAATCGAAAGGTATTTGCTTTTCCTCCCGCCATTGCGGATGGATAAACAGTATTGGCTTCGACTTCCTTTCCGATTTGTTTGTTTTCACATCGGTTGCTTTTGTGTTTTGGCATCGGAACTTGTATCACTTCTTCTTCCGCTGTTGCGGATGGCAAGTCGCAATCTCCCCCGATCACTGTTTGGTTTTTGCTCCCGCTTCGTTGTTTTTGTCGATCCCATGAGTCATGGGCTTCCGCCGTTTCGGCCGCGGAAAGTTGTACGGTTTTCGGATGTCTAAGTCGTTTGAATCTTGCCATTGCAGAAGGCTGCATCTTTTGTGGCTCTGCCGTTGCGGCTGCCAAAGCTCTAAACTCTCCGAGCCTTTAGTTTTGTTGCTTCCCACTCAAGTCCCAACGTTGTGGACGGTGGTACGCTTTACGGTTCCGCCGTTGCAGAAAAGAGAAACACTAGCCTTTTCGATGTGTAGTCATTTTGCTTCCGATTCAGACTTTACCCATTGCGGATGGATTTATCCTTTGCGGCTCCCACGTTGTGGCTCTTGTTTCACTATTATTAGTCTCCTGAGGTTCCAATATGCATGTCTCCATGGATGGCTTAGCACTTTGGCCATCCGCCGTTACGGAAGGAAGTTTGCTTTCAGCTTCCGATCCAAAAGTGGTCTGCCATCCGATATGTTACCCGCTGCGAGAGTTTGACCGTATGCATATATGTGAGGTCGGGGGGCACGTTGGATTATTATATTGTTATTCTTTAACTGCCGTTCTCTGTCGCTATCGTGTTGTCGATCGCTCGAGCTTGTTCGGACCTTATTGCCGGTACCCGTGTCCAGGTGGCAACTGTAGAAGCCTGACCGTTTTCCTCCTGCCATACATGCCGGATACACATCAGTGCCAGGTAGGCTTCTATTGCCTTTCCCCGTTCCGTTGAGCGTTTGGTGGTTTTGGTTTTCCACAGTTAGGTGTTGCGGCTGTTTCTTTCCCCATAATTGCATGTATATATTGTGGTTCTTGGTGGCATTGTTGTCCGTGGGGAGGGACATTTTGACCGACGTAGTAGTTTTTCCCCACCGCTGTTGTTGTGCGACCCTGTGCATAGAGGATGAGGGGGTTTGGTGCAGACGGCCGTTACGCTTTCTGCACCAAACCACTCTGTATGATAATGTTGTGGGTCGGAATAGGTTTGCCGTGACCTTTTCCTTTAGGTTTGGACGGTTGGTCCCGATTTTATGCTACTTGCATCTTCTAAACCCTAGCCATTTTCACCTACACGGTTCCGCCTGACCTCGTTCAATCTCAGCGTCGATTTCGTAGCCGACTGAAAGGGATATGCCACTGCTCTTAGTTTATTGACCATAAGTGCATGAGCATGGCGCCATTGAAAAAACCTGTGTAACTACTACTGTCTTTCCCGCGCAACAAGATGACCATGGGATGCGCAGAGAGCCGAATTTTGTTGCATATTAATGTAGATTTATTTTCGTCTTAAATGTGTTTGATAGAATTGTTTAATATCATACAACAGTGATAGCTTGCACGTTTTACTATATATAACTATTTTTCGTCATGCTAGTCATGGGTAGAGTCACTGAACACTGCATATTGTGTTTCAATGGTTCTGTTAGTTAGGCCATTTCAGCTTATATACATGTATATATTTGCTTCATTGACTGATTGCTATCATGTTAAACATAGAGGAAACAATACACTGCACATTGATGTCTTCAAGTTTGTCACTCAGCCAAAAGGGCTTAATGTTACAATTTTATGGCAGGAAGAATCCACAATGTCAAAGAGGCGAAAGAAGAAGACCCCGGTGGTCGAGGAAGAGCCCGAAGTAGAAGTTGTCACTAAAACTGAATACATATACGAAGACACTAAGTGCATTTCTGGTATCGAACCTAAATACCAGTGGGGGGAAATATATAGACTGATCACGCGCAGAGAATTTCCTGATATGGGATTAGAAGAAGAGTCCATATATGCCAACATAGAAAGATCTTCACTGATGAAGATCGCCACTAGACCAGAGTTGTTCCCGTGCTCTGAAGTAATTGGTTGGATTTTGCCCCGGGCAGATGTCACAACAATGATTCTGGAAAATGTTGAAAGACAGGGCTATGCTGCATATAGCCCTAAATATGTAGCGTTAGCTTACCACCTGCCAGAAGCCCAAGTATTTTTATCTGATGATTGGCTGAACAACATTAGAATGGACCTGGTAGAGACTCTTAAAAATATGTTGTTGCAGGGAAAATATTACAGATACAGACCGATGGGTGATTACGATACGACAAGCTTAAGGGCCCCCTATAGGTTCATAGCTTTAATGCTGAACATGATTTTCAGAAGAGCACATGGTAGGTTCTTCAAGTTAGAATGGATCCCAATCATTTTTGTGTTGCAACCCAGGGGACAATTTTCAACTGGGCCAGCCTTGTATCAAATAGTCTTTCAGCTTGCTTGGCCTCAGCTTTGGGAGGAGTGTCCCAAAAGAGTTCCGAATTCTAGATGAGTTCCATACTTGTAGACTGTATATTATGCAATCAGCCTTTCCTCGGCCTCAGGTGCATCTGGGATAGGGAAAGAATGCCTGTCTATTCTGCTTATAAACCACTATGGGCACATAAATATCATAGCCATTACCGAGAAGTCTGTGAACACTTCATCATGCTCTTATACACACTCATTTTCCTGAAGGAGTGTGATTGTATGTCAGAAGAAGCGCTGCAAGTAATCGAAGAATATGCAGATTACTATTTGACTGAGGATGGCCTATACTTCAGGATGTTTGGAGGTTCAAGAGCACCCTCCCTGCTGCCCAAATACGCCACTGACTACATCATACACAAGGAAGCAGTCAGGCAGGTCTTCTTGGATGGCATAGGGAGCTTTCTGTTTGAGCACAAGAAGACCGCCTATCCTCCTTTGCCCTTCAATTTAGGAAGCTACAAGTTTACCAGAGTGAAAAAGGCTGATGAATTTGTAGAAGAGCTGGAAAATTTCCATTTTGGAGAGATACCCTTCCGTAGAAATG
Organism: Pseudotsuga menziesii; assembly: GCA_001517045.1. Taxonomy (NCBI): domain Eukaryota; kingdom Viridiplantae; phylum Streptophyta; class Pinopsida; order Pinales; family Pinaceae; genus Pseudotsuga; species Pseudotsuga menziesii. The sequence goes on from LPNX011114849.1 coordinate 255,726, forward strand.
ACACTCATGGTAAAGTAGCTAAACATTGCAAAACAAACAATGTGCATTTTGAGTATGCCCACCATTGGGATCGGGAAGAATCCATCTTCCGAAATGCAGTAAACATGACAGCCTTGAGAAGAAGGTTCAAGAAGAAGATCACCACCAAAGGTGGGAAGGGAGATGAACAAGCAAAGGCTGAGGAAGAAGCAAAGAGAAGAAATGAGGAAGCCCAGAGGTTGGCACAAGAAGCTGCAGGGTGGCTACACACAGAAGAAGAAAAGAAAAGGAAGCTAGATGAAGAGCTCCAAAAACAAGAAGCTGACACAGACAGAGCAGTCAGCTTCTGAAACAGCTACAGGGCAGACCCAAGACGTCGAGAACCCCGAGGTTCAGGACCCACAAGTACCTGCTTCCAGCACACCCATGGTCCCCACACTCAATCTGGTCCCCTTTGTACAGAAGGTGGGTGAAGAAATCCCTGATTTCAACATTGTTTATTATGATAGGGCAACAAAGAGGATAGTGAAGAGAACAGAAAGGAAAATTGAATGGGAGATCTGCCAGGGAAAATGATATCAGATACGCCTGTTATGTTGGGAACAAACCAAGATCCAAGATTCACCATTAGAGCCGGAGCAGCACTAATTCAAGCTTCGGAGGATAATGTGGGCAGGATCATGACAGACTTGGAGCTATCTAAGAAATCCTCTGCTCAATTGAAAGACACTTTGAGGAGAGAGAGAGAGGAAGGAAATAGGCTGAAGCGGAAGTATGAAGACATGCAGAGGGAGATAAAGGCTTCTAAGGCTGAATTGTAGGCCCTCCAAATAGAAAGACAGGTCAGAGAAACAACACAAGAATGGATGGAAAAAGTGCAGAAAGAATGTCAAGAGCTGAAGATGGAAAAGGAACGGCTGTAGGAAAAGGTAGAAGAGCTAGAAGAGTAGCAAAAGATCCTCTTGAAGGCCAATGAGATGCACACCAAAGAACAGGAAAAGAAGCATCAAGAGCAGATCTCTTCTCTCACAACTGCTCTGGAGGAAGCAAGGGAGCAGTAGGTTAACCTCCAACCGTTCAAAGAGCATGTTTTGTCCCAAAAGGCTAAGATGATGCAGCTACAGACTGCTATAGAGGGAGAGAGGAGCAAAGTGCTGCAGGTAGCTGGCCGATTGGAGGAAATCCTGGAGAACTCCTCTTACTTTGTAGATAGATCTCAGGACGTCCTTGAAGTCCTGACTACCAAAATGGCAAGGCTGGAAAACAATGAAGAAACTCCAGCAGAACTGCCATCAAAGGATACACAGGCCCTCAAGCGGGACTATGACTTGCTGGAATTTGCTATAAATACCACGGAGGATTTCAAAAAAGCAATTAAGAAGACGAAAGCAGCATGCACTGAGTTTTTCAGAAGGCTTCTCATTACCTACAACCGGTGCTAGATAGAGGCCGAGCAAAGGCTTGAGGCTTTCCCAGATCACAACGCCTTTGTGGAGCTGCTGCAGAAGAGATACCAGGAGGAGGAAGCTAAAGTACAGCGTATTAAAGCCCTGGATGATCAGATCTTGAGGAGCGAAGTATATCATTCAGCTATTAGCGTGTAGCTTCTAGAGGATCAGCTTCGATTGAGTGCAGCCAGGATTGAGGCTATAAAGAACCAGGCTGCTAAGTTTGAGATCAATATTCAGTTTTTAGAGGCTTGTGCATTTGAGGACATTGCTTCTGAAGCTTCGTCCTGGAAGAAATTTCTAGATGCCCAAGTGGGACCCTCCTCGTAAAGGATTGGTCACTTTTTGTAATGTGTAACATTTTGTAAAAAACATTTGAGAAAAGTCAAGCATTGGGAAACGAAGAGTTGGGAAGCCCAAAGGTTACTATGGGCAGCCCAACCGTCTCACCCTCTTGTATAAATGTAGAAAGCTTAGAAGGGAGAAAGGTGCTTTTTCCCAGTTAGACATGAAAAGCTATATTGTAAGAAGAACTATTTCTCTTTGCAATAAAGAAGTATTGTTTGCCTGTTGGAGGAAGATTGGTGGCACTTTCAAATGTTATGCTGTGGATGGCTAAAAGATGAACTATTTTGTTTTTCCAGCTTTTTGTCCATTAACCTTGAGATCGTTCTAACTCTCAGAACCTATGTTCTTGTTTAAATGATTTCTAGTTTATTTTGTGGAATTACCACCATGAGTAATGTATGATGTTCATAAAACAATTAGCTATCTAATTGTCGAAATACCTTTAATCATTCATGTGTTGTAGGAAGAAATATCAGCTATTTGTAATTTCTCTTTATGATACATGCACAATTTCACATTACTCACAAATAAGTTAAAGTTTGCTCCCTGGGGATAGATAGATAGATAGATAGTTAGTTTTATTTCCACATATGTGATTTAGATGCTTGTGAGCCTAAGACGAGAGGTAAGAACCTGCGCATCACTTTGTGAATACTCCTTGCATCCTTATCACCCTACATGGTTAATTAGGCATATGCATATCATACTTAAGTCAAAAATACAAAAATATACATGGTGGACCGGGCCACAACAGGTAAAACCTTTGTTTTTGTTACTTTGACCTACGGTAGACGGACCGCAAACCAGATGGATTCCCCATACCAAATAGTCATGGGCTAGTTGGGAACATTGACTGGGGAGAATCCCTTTCTGTTGTTGCCTGCGAATTTCCAGGCCTCAACAGTTCTGGCGCTAGAAGGAGGGCCGCCAGTGCATGGTTGGCCGTGGAAACTTATTTTCCCAAGATTACCTTACTAGCAGATGTTTTGAAGCTTGTAACCTGACCCAAGTACTTACAGGTTTCGGTTATACCTTTGAAGTAAGAAAGCCTGTTCTCACCCTACGTTGCTCTTTACTCAGACTTTATTCCTTTACTTGTGCTCATGGCTGGTGTAATTGTGAATCAGCCCAACCAATTACCTGCTTGGAGAGCTATATCCCCTTTGAACCTCACACCTCCATTGCATAACCTACCTCAGGATTTTTATAAGCTGCTGCCTAAGTTTGACCATGAGGAAAAGACTGCTGTAGATGACCACTTGCAGAGTTTCTATTTAGTAGTAGAAGGGTTAAGGGCTGGGGAGTACGAAGATGTTGTCTGTAGATTATTCCCTCATACCTTGAAAGGGGCAGCTGCTTCATGGTATTTTTCTCTGTCTGCAAACTCGATCCCAGACTGGAATACTTTTGAAAGAATATTCAGAAATAAGTACACAGCCCAAAAAACACATGCCTCATTGATGAAAGGTCTTGGTTTGTTAAGAAAAGAGAAGAATGAGAAGGTACATAGTTTCACTCAAAGATTTTCAATATACCTAAAGAACTTTTCTGAAGCTGATAGACCCTTAGACAAAGTCTTAGTTGAATATTATACCTCAGCCCTAGGACCTGAGCTGGCCATGTTTGCCAAGATGAGAGCCAAACCTACGTTGGTGGAGACTTACGAAGAAGTAGAAAGGGTAGAAGCTGAAAAGGAATGCATGGAAGACTATCCTGAGCAACTGAGAGAAAAGACTATCGAGAGAAGAACATTATTGCTGTCTAAACCTAAAGAGGAACAAGCACATGATTATCAGGGTATGCTGAAGATGATGCAGAAACTATCCAACCGAATCATAGATCTGGAAAAAGAAAGGGAAATGCAGAAAACTTACAAACCATACCATCCAAAAAAAGAGGATAGCAACCAATGGAAAATCCCTCCCCCAAATTTAGCATCAATGAACATAACAGAGGTGGGGAGAGACAATTACTGCACTTTTCACCAACAACCTCATTCGGAAAATAAGTGCCCTCAATGGTTGAATTCGATGACATTGGTTATGAATCAGCTGCTAGATTCTAAATTGACCAAGGACAGTGGTAACGAGGAAAAGAAAAACCAGACTATGGAGAAACAAGATAATGACACCATGTTTTCATGGGATGGTGTCTCACTGTTTGACACTGAAAAAATTGAATGCACACCTACAGCAACAAAGGACACGGATTTAACAATTTTGAAGATCAAAAGATTGCAAAAGAATGTCAAGAGACAGGCAGATGTCAGTAATGAAGATAAACCGCCTGAAGTCACTACTTCCAACCAGGAAACATAACCAATCATTGAGACTGTCAAACCTGTGGAAGATGTTGAGGAAGAGAACGCTGGAAAAGCTAAGGAAGTTAAAGAGGAAATACCCACTGAAAACCAACCTGTGGAAGAAAAGGTCGAATCAACTGGGGAAAGGAAAACTAGCACCCCACCTTTCCTTTTAACTCTGGAAATTTTGAACCATAAGGTGCATAATAGTCTGGTGGACTTTGGATCATCGGTGAATGTTATGCCTCTTGCCATCTGCAAAAGAATTAATGGGAAACCAAAACCTACTGATTTGGACGTCACTCAACTAGACAAGACTAGTGTTAAGGTAGTGGGGGAGATGAAGAATATTTTGATTCGATTGTCTGCGAATAAAAAGATATGTCAATACCTTGATATTGTAGTAGCAGACATACCTGATGGCTATGGATTGATATTGAATCAAGATTGGTCAGGATGACTAGATGGGTACTTTGCTTCCGACTGGTCACACTTGTGGCTGCCTCAGAAGGGGAGCCCAAACCTGATTAAGATTTTAAGAGAGCCTTACATGAAGCACAATCTTACTGGGCTAGGAGAGGGAAATGAATCTACTGATTCTATCCTGGGAAACTATCTGACTGAGCTTAAGCTAAGACACCCTACCTCAAGAAAGGCCAGTTCTAGAATTGACACTCAGCCTGATCTCCTTCAACTTCCTCAGGTGGAGAGGGATGACTATAAGATAGTAGACATGTGTTCAATTTCAAAAATAGCAGAGCTAGACCATGGTTATATGTCTCATGTCTATAATCCAGCCCACCCTCTAACTCCCTAAGATTAAAGATATTCAGGAGTGGGCAAAATTTTTTCTTTTCTTTTGCTTTGTACATAAATAAATTGATGTTGTTTTTCTTTGATGCTTTGATGTTGTTTTCTTTTGATTATTTGATTTGATGTTGTTTTCTTTACTACTCTGTTTTTGAATAAAGAGGCAAAATTTTGGTTGTAATGGAAACATCAGGGTTCTTTATTAACTGAAATCTTGAGCAAAATACTGTGCTTTGAAACATAGAATATCTTCTAGTAGCAGTGTTCCTAGCTGGCCATGCATTCATTGAAGTCTTACTTAACCCCTGTAAATAACTCAAAAGTAAAAGAGGTCTGGAATACTATTTCGAGGCTCCATCCATTTCACATCTTAAATATCCAAGGGGGTGACAGCAAAAGACCCACGGAAAGGAAGCAAGGTAAATAGTATATCATATATAAATGATCCCATGCCATAATTTCAAAAAAGCTAAAATCTATCAAGAGTCAAAGCTCCTTAAAGAAACAAGACATATCAAAGCAAAGTATCAAAAGCATGAACTTCAAATTGCCGAAAGTTCCTCTCCGTCCATGAGATGAAACACCAATTCTTCTCTCACACAAAAGGGAACTATGGGATAGAGGAGCCTGAATAAAATTCAGAAAGAAAGGCAAATGGAGGACTCACAAGAACTAAAGTTCTAATGGCACAAAAGTGCAATTGGCATGGGAATGAGGAACAAAAGGATAATGCTGTTTACTATCTGTTACAATCTTGTGGTGTCCAAGCATGAAACTACCTAAGGACGAGTAAAATAAACTTAATTTATTAGGCCTCAAAAGAGTCATTCAGACTTGCAATATTTCTGATTTTACCATTTCCCAAAGAATGGACTACTTCTCAATGGTTTAAATGCTTAAGTTGGCCAGCCTAGGGATACAAACATCTAGAAGATTTCAAATTTTATTCAGACGGTCTTGCACTGGGAAGGGGTTAATTCAGAAATCTGGGGTTCACCAGGTAGTTGCCAATTGTTGCAGCTGCAACAATTTCCCAAAATTCCAAAAAATTTTACGACCCTCCTTTTGCTTGGATTAGTTTTATTTTCTTCTTCCATTTGGTCTGAGAACTTTTCAGAAAGACTTTTCTTATGCTTGGATTGATCTACCGCTGGTTTTCAATTTTTCTAATGCTTAAAAACTTCAGTGATTGATCAAACTTCATGATTTGGCTTTTAATTATGTTTTCATCATGGCTTAATTGGAAGGTATTTGCTTTTCCTCCCGCCATTGCGGATGGACAAACAGTATTGGCTCCGACTTCCTTTCCAATTTGTTTGTTTTCACATCGGCTGCTTTTGTGTTTTGGCATCAAAATTTGTATCACTTCTTCCACCGTTGCGGATGGCAAGTCGCAATCTCCCCCGATCACTGTTTGGTTTTTGCTCCCGCTTCGTTGTTTTTGCCGATCCCGTGAGTCATGGGCTTCCGCCGTTTCGGCCACGGAAAGTTGTACGGTTTTTGGATGTCTAATTCGTTTGAATCTTGCTGTTGCGAAAGGACGCATCTTTTGTGGCTCTGCCGTTGCGGCTGCCAAAGCTCTAAACTCTCTGAGCCTTTAGTTTTGTTGCTTCCGACTCAAGTCCCGACGTTGCGGATGGTGGTACGCTTTATGGTTCCACCGTTACGGAAGAGAGAAACACTAGCCTTTCCGATGTGTAGTCATTTTGCTTCCGATTCAGACTTTACCCATTACGGATGGATTTATCCTTTGCGGCTCCAACGTTGCGGCTCTCGTTTCACTATTATTAGTCTCTCGAGGTTCCAATATGCATGTCTCCACGGATTGCTTAGCGCTTTGGCCATCTACCGTTGTGGAAGGAAGTTTGCTTTCAGCTTCCGATCCAAAAGTGGTCCGCCATCCGATATGTTACCCGCTACGAGAGTTTGACCGTATGCATACATGTGAGGTCGGGGGCACGTTGGATTATTCTATTGTTATTCTTTAACTGCCGTGCTCTGTCGCTATCGTGCTGTCGATCGCTCGAGCTTGTTTGGACCCTATTGTCGGTACCCGCGTCCAGGTGGCAACTGTAGAAGCCTGACTGTTTTCCTCCCGCCATACACGCCGGATACACATTAGTGTCAGGTAGGCTTCTATTGCCTTTCCCTGTTCCGTTCAGCGTTTGGTGGTTTTGGTTTTCCATAGTTAGGTGTTGCGGCTGTTTCTTTCCCCATAATTGTATGTATATATTGTGGTTCTTGGTGGCATTGCTGTCCGTGGGGAGGGGCATTTTGACCGGCGTAATAGTTTTTCCCCACCGACGTTGTCGTGCGACCCTGCGCATAGAGGATGAGGGGGTTTGGTACAGACGGCCATTACGCTGTCTGCACCAAACCACTCTGTATGATAATGTTGTGGGTCGGAATAGGTTCACCGTGACCTTTTCCTTTAGGTTTGGACGGTTGGTCCCAATTTTATGCTACCTGCATCTTTTAAACCCCAGTCGTTTTCACCTACACGGTTTCGCCCGACCCCGTTCGAGCTCAGCGTCGAATTCCTAGCCAACTGAAAGGGATATGCCACTGCTCTTAGTTTATTGACCATAAGTGCATGAGCATGGCGCCATTGAAAAAAACTGCGTAACTACTACTGTCTTTCCCGCGCAGCAAGATGACCATGGCCTGCCAAGAGAGCCGAATTTTGTTGCATATTAATGTAGATTTATTTCTGTCTTAAATGTGTTTGATAGAATTGTTTAATATCATACAGCAGTGATAGCTTGCACGTTTTACTATATATAACAATTTTTCGTCATGCTAGTCATGGGCAGAGTCACTGAACACTGCACATTGTGTTTCAATGGTTTTGTTAGTTAGGCCATTTCAGCTTATATACATGTATATATTTGCTTCATTGACTGATTGCTATCATGTTAAACATAGAGGAAACAATACACTGCACATTGATGTCTTCAAGTTTGTCACTCAGCCAAAAGGGCTTAATGTTACAATTTTATGGCAGGAAGAATCCACAATGTCAAAGAGGCGAAAGAAGAAGACCCCGGTGGTCGAGGAAGAGCCCGAAGTAGAAGTTGTCACTAAAACTGAATACATATACGAAGACACTAAGTGCATTTTTGGTATCGAACCTGAATACCAGTGGGGGGAAATATATAGACTGATCACGCGTAGAGAAGTTCCTGATATGGGATTAGAAGAAGAGTCCATATATGCCAACATAGAAAGATCTTCACTGATGAAGATCGCCACTAGACCAGAGTTGTTCCCGTGCTCAGAAGTAATCGGTTGGATTCTACCCCGGGCAGATGTCACAACAATGATTCTAGAAAATGTTGAAAGACAGGGCTATGCTGCATATAGCACTATATATGTAGCGTTAGCTTACCACCTGCTAGAAGCCCAAGTATTTTTATCTGATGATTGGCTGAACAACATTAGAATGGACCTGGTAGAGACTCTTAAAAGGATGCCGTTGCAGGGAAAACATTACAGATACAGACCGACGGGTGATTATGATACGACAAGCTTAAGGGCCCCCTATAGGTTCATAGCTTTAATGATGAACAGGATTTTCGGAAGAGCACATGGTAGGTTCTTCAAGTTAGAATGGATCCCAATCATTTTTTGTGTTGCAACCCAGGCGACAATTTTCAACTAGGCCAGCCTTGTATCAAATAGTCTTTCAGCTTGCTTGGCCTTAGCTTTGGGAGGAGTGGCCCAAAAGAGGTCCGAATTCTATATGAGTTCCATACTTGTAGACTGTATATTATGCAATCAGCCTTTCCCCGGCCTCAGGTGCATCTAGGATAGGGAAAGAATGCCTGTCTATTCTGCTTATAAACCACTATGGGCACATAAATATCACAGCCATTACTGAGAAGTCTGTGAACACTTCATCATGCCCTTATACACACTCATTTTCCTGAAGGAGTGTGATTGTAGGTTAGAAGAAGCGCTGCAAGTAATCGAAGAATATGCATATTACTATTTGACTGAGGATGGCCTATACTTCAGGATGTTTGGAGGTTCAAGAGCACCCTCCGTGCTGCCCAAATACGCCACTGACTACATCATACACAAGGAAGCAGTTAGGCAGGTCTTCTTGGATGGCATAGGGAGCTTTATGTTTGAGCACAAGAAGATCGCCTATCCTCCTTTGCCCTTCAGGTTAGGAAGCTACAAGTTTACCAGAGTGAAAAAAGGCTAATGAATTTGTAGAAGAGATGGAAAAGTTCCATTTTGGAGAGATGCCCTTCCGTAGAAATGATACTCATGGTAAAGTAGCTGAACATTGCAAAACAAACAATGTGCATTTTGAGTATTCCCACCATTGGGATCGGGAAGAATCCATCTTCCGAAATGCAGTAAACATGACAGCCTTGAGAAGAAGGTTCAAGAAGAAGATCACCACCAAAGGTGGGAAGGGAGATGAACAAGCAAAGGCTGAGGAAGAAGCAAAGAGAAGAAATGAGGAAGCCCAGAGGTTGGCACAAGAAGCTGCAGGGTGGCTACACACAGAAGAAGAAAAGAAAATGAAGCTGGATGAAGAGCTCCAAAAACAAGAAGCTGAAAGGCTAAAGCTGATACAGATAGAGCAGTCAGCTTCTGAAATAGCTGCAGGGCAGAACCAAGACGTGGAGAAATCCAAGGTTCAGGACCCACAAGTACCTGCTTCCAGCACACCCATGGTCCCCACACTCAATCTAGTCCCCTTTGTACAGAAGGTGGGTGAAGAAATCCCTGATTTCAACACTGTTTATTATGATAGGGCAACAAAGAGGATAGTGAAGAGAACAGAAAGGAAAATTGAAACGTGAGATCTGCCAGGGAAAATGATATCGGATACGCCTGTTATGTTGGGAACAGACCAAGATCCAAGATTCACCATTAGAGCCGGAGCAACACTGATTCAAGCTTCGGAGGGTAATGTGGGCAAGATCATGACAGACTTGGAGCTATCTAAGAAATCCTCTGCTCAATTGAAAGACAATTTGAGGAGAGAGAGAGAGGAAGGAAATAGGCTGAAGTGGAAGTATCAAGACATGCAGAGGGAGATAAAGGCTTCTAAGGCTGAATTGCAGGCCCTCGAAATAGAAAGACAGGTCAGAGAAACAACACAAGAATTCCTGGAAAAAGTGCAGAAAGAATGTCAAGAGATGAAGATGGAAAAGGAACGGCTGCAGGAAAAGGTAGAAGAGCTAGAAGAGCAGCAAAAGATCCTCTTGGAGGCGAATGAGATGCACACCAAAGAACAGGAAAAGAAGCATCAAGAGCAAATCTCTTCTCTCACAACTGCTCTGGAGGAAGCAAGGGAGTAGCAGGTTAACCTCCAACTGTTCAAAGAGCATGTTTTGGCCTAAAAGTCTAAGATGCTGCAGCTACAGACTGCTATAGAGGGAAAGAGGAGAAAAGTGCTGCAGGTAGATGGCCGATTGGAGGAAATCCTGGAGACCTCCTCTTACTTTATAGATATATCTCAGGACGTCCTTGAAGTCCTGACTGCCAGAATGGCAAGGCTGGAAAACAATGAAGAAACTCTAGCAGAACTACCATCAAAGGATACATAGGCCCTCAAGCGGGACTATGACTTGTTGGAATTTGCTATAAATACCGCGCAGGATTTCAAAAAAGCAGTTAAGAAGACGAAAACAGCATGCACCGAGTTTTTTAGAAGGCTTCTCATTACCTACAACCGGTGCTAGATAGAGGCCGAGCAGAGGCTTGAGGCTTTCCTAGATCACAACGCCTTTGTGGAGCTGCTGTAGAAGAGATACGAGGAGGAGGAAGCTAAAGTACATCGTATTAAAGCCCTAGATGATCAGATCTTGAGGAGCGAAGTAGATCATTCAGCTATTAGCGTGCAGCTTCTGGAGGATCAGCTTCGATTGAGTGCAATCAGGATTGAGGCTATAAAGAACCAGGCTACTAAGTTTGAGATCAATATTCAGTTTTTAGAGCCTTGTGCGTTTGAGGGCATTGCTTCTGAAGCTTCAGCCTGGAAGAAATTTCTAGATGCCCAAGTGGGACCCTCTTCGTAAAGGATTGGTCACTTTTTGTAATGTGTAACATTTTGTAAAAAACATTTGAGAAAAGTCAAGCATTGGGAAACGAAGCGTTGGGAAGCCCAAAGGCTACTTTGGGCAGCCCAACCGTCTCACCCTTTTGTATAAATGTAGAAATCTTAGAAGGGAGAAAGGGGATTTTTCCCAGTTAGACATGAAAAGCTATATTGTAAGAAGAACTATTTCTCTTTGCAATAAAGAAGTATTGTTTGCCTGTTGGAGGAAGATTGGTGGCACTTTCAAATGTTATGCTGTGGATGGCTGAAAGATGAACTATTTTGTTTTTCCATCTTTTTGTCCATTAACCGTGAGATCGTTCTAACTCTCAGAACCTATGTTCTTGTTTAAATGATTTCTGGTTTATTTTGTGGAATTACCACCATGAGTAATGTATGCTGTTCATAAAACAATTAGCTATCTAATTGTCAAAATACCTTTAATCATTCATGTGTTGTAGGAAGAAATATCAACTATCTGTATTTTCTCTTTATGATACATGCACAATTTCACATTACTCACAAATAAGTTAAAGTTTGCTCCCCGGGGATAGATAGATAGATAGATAGTTAGTTTTATTTCCACATATGTGATTTAGATGCTTGTGAGCCTAAGACGAGAGGTAAGAACCTGCGCACCACATTGTGAATACTCCTTGCATCCTTATCACCCTGCATGGTTAATTAGGTATATGCATATCATACTTAAGTCAAAAATACAAAAATATACATGGTGGACTGGGCCGCAACAGGTAAAACCTTTGTTTTTTTTACTTTGACCTACAGTAGCCGGACCACAAACCGGACGGATTCCCCATACCAAACAGTCACGGGCTAGTTGGGAACGTTGACTGGGGAGAATCCCTTTCTGTTGTTTCCTGCGAATTTCTAGGCCTCAACAAGCCTATATAAATGTAAAGGGTTGGGATTTTTAGAGGTTCCATTTTTGTTCTATTCTGTCAGTTTTGGTTAAGTTCTATGAGTACAGTTTAGTCATGTTTAGTTCCCTTTAGTTCACTAAGTTGAGTTTTGTGTTGTTCTATTTGGTTGACTTTGTATGGATAAAGATAGATGTTAATGAGAGGAAGAGTCTAGAATGTTAGCAAGCTGTGTGCATTGTATGAAAAAAATGAATAAGAGTCGATGAAATATTATTGATTCATAGGTTGTCTGCAGAGATGATTTTAGGGGAAAAATATAGCCCAAAGGTGAAATTAGAGGAGTCTCAAATATATAAGGGGTGAATTTTTAATATGAAAATTGTTTTTGTTTTAATTTAATACATTAGCCCTAAATTTATTTAACCCATATTAATGGTAATTTGGATCGCCAAAGCCACAAAGGCCCGTGAAAGAGGAAAGGTTGAATGTCTCCCTATCAAATATGGTTGAAATCGGGGATTTCTCCCTGTATATTTGGTAGGAAGGCCAAGAAATTTAGAAATCGCTAGTATTTTGTACCCTTGATTTGAGGTTGGGTAGTCTCGCTGAGTCACCAATATGGACCTTCGGTCCTTCTCAATTAACACACCCTTAATTTTATGTTGGCCACTGGGAAGTCTCACTAATATTAAACGGAACCCTAGCCATGAATTTGTCCTGAAATTTTTATCTTACCTTCCTTCATTGGCCGAATCGCCCATCGATTTTTCGTTAGTGGAGGTTTCTATGAATCTTTAGTGGTTGCAATCCCCAATTTGTTTTGGTTAAAGGTTTTTTAACTTTAAATTGGTCCATACTGAGTAAAATGTGGAGTTGTGCAACAAGTTTATCCCTGTATAATGTGACAAGAGTAAAAAAAACCCACATGAAGAATCATCATATCTTTCGTATTTGCATGAAGCTTGGTTTCTAACAGTGGTTGTATCTGGAGCCTACATTTATTCAAAGTTATTTGTGGTTTGAAGCCTTCAAAGAGGTTAGTTTTCATAGAACCTAATAATGTGTAGTGAACATTATCATTATGTGCCTATAATTGAAGAATCAAATTTAAGTTTCTCTTGAATTTCAATTTCACATTAACTAGTTTCTTGATAATTTTTCGACTCCAATTTCCAATCATGTTTTTTCCTTGTCAAAAGAGTGAATTTGAAAGTATCAGTCTAAATAGGTTTTATAAACTTATAGCTAGTGAAACTCATCTATATAAATTCTCCAAGAGTAAAAAAAAGCTAAGGATTAATGGAAAATCTTGAAGTTGAAGTTGAAGTTGTCTTTGGGAATCTGGTCCCTTTGTTGGATTTTATTGCTGCACAATGAATCTAGATTTTGATATGGAGGACAACATCCAAGAAATTTATCTTGGGATAAGTTAAAATAAAGTGGATGTTAGGGATATCCATAGGAATATTTATTGTATAAACTCTTAGATTGATGGCTTAGTTGATTCTATGTGCTAGCTCATTTCCCATATCCCTACACTAGACATTTGTTTGGACAATGTGGAACAATCCTTACATCAAATATCTATTCAAGTTACTGGTTTAGATATCCATCTATATGATGTAGAAGACAATATTCGAGTCCAGAAGGCCCAGGTGGATACTATTCAAGACGCCATTGATAGGCATGATGGTATTCTTGTGGTGAAAAACTGTTATGATTTTTATTTTTTGGGGTCAAAGGGAACTGAGGTATCCTTTGTTGGACAACATGATACTAAAATTAACATTTCAGTCTCGGGTGAGCAAGAGAACATTAAAGGAAACTCAGATGTCAATCTTGAAGAAAATCTAGAGACCAGGTCATGAACAGTTTTAATAACTCCATTTAATTTTAGTGGATTATGGTCCTTTTCATCTATTGGTCTTAGGTCAGGTTGTTAGACTTTGTTCTATAGTGGTATGTGAATTTACTTAAACAACATACACAAAGTTTTTTTACTACTGTAGTTGGGATATCTAGACTTTGCAGAAACCTTCCAAGTTCTATTTTTGGACTTATTTACAGTATCTATTTTTGTTGTTGAATTTCTTCAACTTTAATAAATATCAATTGCTCATTTTTATTAAAAAAATAATAATATGAATAAGACACTGAAAATTAGCCTTATTTATAGAAAAAGAGAGGGGATAAAGAAATTACATCTTTAATATGTTATATGAAGTAGAAAGTTGTGTCACCTTACAACAAGGTAGTTGTGTTGCATATTCCTTCACAAATTCAATTTTAGTACTTGCCTTAGAAGCGAAACTATGGATTTGAATCTAGAACTACTGTAGTTGGTTATTTTTCCAACTATCATGAAGAAACCCTCAATGACTCAGACATTGTTGACTTATATCAATGGTCTCCATTATTTTGTCTCAATTGTTGCTCAAGTCACTATTATGTTGTTCTTATGTTCAAAGGATGTTCAAAACTTGTGTCAACCATTCCTTCAATTTTCTGACTTTGCATGTTGTCCTTCCCTATTGCTAAGTTGTTAATTAATTCATGTCTAGTGTTTGCATGTGCCAATATAGAAGGTATTCATGACCTTCTTTCTAGTGGGTCTTATCTCATCAACTTCAAACCATTATTATGAGATATAAACTTAGAGTTGGTATCACCTAGGGGCTTACTTTCTTCATTGGTAGGTTACACTGTGCCCAACAGACAATATTTAATATTTGGTTGTTGACCCAATGGTTTATCCCATGTTTGATGCTAAGACATCTATTCATATAATCGAATTTGTGTTATACCTTGGGTTCCATTTTCATCATTGGTGGAATTCCTTGATTTTGTCAATAGATTTCATTATTGGTTGTTGTTGAGGGGGTATTTTCATGTATTATTTACATTTGGTGCAGGCGAAAGATGTACTTGGTGGTGTGTTCATTCAAAATCTTGCCCGAGATGCTTAACTCAAATCATATTCTTGATATTTGTTGGTGTTGGTTGATGATGGATGCTCTAATTCCCTTCTCCAAGGGATCTCATCCTATTGATGTCAGCTCATTTCCTATGCAAGTGAGATTTAAATATCCTTATAATACCTTGGGATATGCAGTCAATACTCATATTGTTTCTTGCAAGTTTTTAATGTTTTAGTTGTGTATTTAGGCCCAAAAAATCCTGGATTCTTGATTGATTAGTTAATATGTTAGTGATAGAGTAAATAGATTATACCTTGGATGATATCTATATTTTGTTGTATTTTGTGTACATAATCTATACCCATGGTGAAATCTCTATGCTAACCAATTGACAAAAATCAACGATAATGGTTTGTTATACTAGTGTTGCGGTCTTAACCTATCAATATGAACTCCATTGTAATGAAAAATGAACTTGATATTATTCTAACCTGATCCTAATCAAAGTTCTGGGAAATAGGAGCTGAAAGGAAGAGGATTTTTTTTCTTGGATTATTTGAATTTTTTTGTATCCAATTAAATATTTTTTCTTTTAGTATTATATAAATTCCCACAAGCAATGTTGATGTGGGTCTATTTTGTTTTTTCTTTTGCACTTCATCCTAGAGAGGAAAGGCTTGTATGGTATGTTCAAGCTTATATTATCTTAAGGGTCTAAGACATATCCTCTCCTTTGTATGTGGCCATGCCATTTATTGAAGTGTATTTTTCATTTAAGATAATTGAAAAGCTATCCCTTTGTGATGTTTTTTGTTTGTACTAATGTATTAGTCTCATCCATCATGGAAAGGTTCTTAGAAATACCATTTACTTACTACATTGGTAGCGGGTGCCATATATGATTCAACTTGTTCTTCCATAGTTGTAGGTGAGTGTGATTATTGTATGTAAACATATTTACTTGCTGGTTATTCTTCTTTCTCCACTTTATTGATTCTAACTTCCTCCACTTCCATCTCAGCTACTCCATTGATGGCTGTAACATCTACACTTCTATTACTCTTTCAAAAGTTGTTATGTCTGAGAATTTATGCAGTGCTTCATAAGCTATAGTTAGGTCTACTTCTGATGCATTGTCTTGTGTGTGAATGGTATTTGAAACTTTTGTTCGTACATTGATATATGGATATGTCTGTGGTTATTTGTGTTGTCCTTCTATATCTGGAGATGAGGTTAAAGGTTGCTCATCTACACCTGTAGTTTTGGTCTTTTCTGAATTTTTCTCATTGTCCTTTTCATGTTTACATCCTTGTCATGTGTTATCGTATCAATGAGAAAATAAATGGCCTCTTTTGTTGCAGCATTAGCTGGATCTCTACTAGATTCTTTATCACTCTCTTCCACTACTACCAAGTCTACTATTTTTGCATTGTCTCTTGTTGGGAGGGTATCAACAATTTTGGTTGTTCCAATGCTAGATGGATTACTGTATGATTCCTTATGATGTTGTTCTGAACCTTGATACAATATTGTTTGATGTTGGTCAATATACTCAATATGTATGGTTTTTTACTTTTTTACAGTTTCAAAACCATTACTTTCAAGTTCCACAGTTTTGCATTGTATATTACTTCATCAGTAGTTGGAATATCTATCTTTATTATTGCATCTCTATCAGGTGGATCTTCCAATATCATTGTTTGTTTTGCTACCACTTCATCATCCTCTATGTAGAAGGTCTCAACAAGTTCCGGTGTTGTATATATGGCATGAATTACGTTTGTTTCACAACAATTTTCTTTCAAAAATAGAGATGAAACACCTTCATGTTTCTCAACATCTCTGCTTTCGTGCTCTCTTTCCTTTTTAACATCCTTGCATTCAAATTCCATAATTTCTTCCACTTCTGCTACTATGTTGGTAGCTAAAACATCTTCCTTGATTATTAAATTTATGGATGAAGTTATGCAAGTTTATCCTGGATGCCATTCTGTCTGTGTTGTTCTATGTGTTCCATTTATAGTGGAAACCCTCTCAACAATTTTTGTTACTCCATCGGTACCTAGAGTTGGATTTGTTTCTTGAGCTTGTTCATGTATAGTTGGAGGAGAGTGTGATTGTTCCTTGTTGACACACAAACATGTTGGTTGTGTATTTTCCACATTGTTACTTTCAATTTCTCTGGATTCAACCTTTTCTACTCCACTAATAGCTATAACAACTTCTAGTTTTGTTTTAGTCACTAATGTATGTGATTGGTCATGCAACTCTTCTGAAGGTGTCACTAGGTCCACTTCCCAATCATTTACCTTTTTGTGAATAGTCTCAGGATTTTCATTTTTGTCATTGATATATGAACATGTCTATGAATTTTCATGTTCTTATTCTAAAGCTAGAGACAAGGTTTATTGTAGCTCAACATTTGTGCTTTCTTCCCTTTCTGCATTTTCGTCCATGTTCCTTTCATGTTCCAAACCCTTATATACTCTTGTTGTAATAGAGAGTAGAGCATATTCCTCAATTCTCACATTAGAATTTGGTGCTCTACTTGATTCGTTGCGTTTTTCATTTGTTGTTATTGTCAATTCTATCGTTAGCACCTCGTTTTCTGTTGGAAACATCCCATCAACTTTTTTAACTGGAACAATAACTAGATTTATGTGTGATTCTTCTATTTGATCAGCCAATGATGGGTACGATATTGTTTAATGTTTGTCAAGGATTATTCTTCATGTTTCTTTTAGATCTTGACCATCCATTATATGTGTTCCATTCATAGTGTCAAGGCTCTCAACAATTCCAGTTACTCCACCAAAACATAATATTTTAAGAAAGAACAAAAGAACTCGAAACATGAAAGCTTCAACATCAATTACAATATCCAAATGTGAACTATAGAAGAAAATAAAAAATATAGAAGAAACAAGCTGATGAACTCATGTATGTTCATTATAGTAGCAAGGCATGATCATGAAGTCTCATGTTTCATGCAATACATAATGAGGCATCATAGGGTCATAGGGTTTACTAATATATTCTAGTATATTCACTGTTATAGGACTACATTATGATCACATAAATATGGGCCGTTAAAAAAACCCATATATATTAGAGGTACTGTGACAAATTCTTCCTCATTAATATAATTCACTGTAGTGGTGAATTTAACCTTGCACTTGCATTGGATGTACATTTCCTTATCCTTCTTCACCACTTATTGAGCCTTGTTTATGACCAACATCAAATATTGTAGTGACGAGTTATGTCTTAATATTGATCTTAATAGATAACAATTTTTCCTCCTAAGTGTGACTAGGATGGAAATTTGACATTAGAGAAATAACTTTGGTCATATAATTGTCCATTGATAACTCTTTTCCTCCTTGCATTGTCTATGCACACTTTATGCACTTGTTAACAACATGGAGCCTCAACTAATCCTCTTATGAGTGTCTACACTTACAAGAGGATTATATATCAACATTTGTGCTTTCTTTCCTTTCTACATTTTTGTCCATATTCCTTTCGTGTTCCAAACCCTTAGCCTCTCTTGCTGCAATAGAGAGTAGAACATCTTATTGGACTTCCTACCAAAAATATGGGGTGAACTCTCCGATTTCAACCATATTTGACAAGGAAACATTCAATTTTTCCTCTTTCATGGGTCTTCGTGGCCTTGGAGATCCAAATTCTCATTAATATGGGTCAAATAAATTTAGGGCTATTGTATTAAATTTAAAGAAACACATTTCATATTAAGAATTCCCCCCTTATATATTTGAGACTCTCTAATTTTTCCTTTGGGATATAATTGAGAATCCATTTGTGCCAAGCACCCTAACCACTCCAAACAAAAATCCCTAAGTATTGCAATTAGGTGGTTCTCTCTCCAAGTGTTAGGCAAGTATATGGTTGCATAACCATTTTTTTCAAGAACACTTCTCCAAGCAACAATTTGAATAGGGAATCCCACATGTGCCAAGATAATATTCTTTCAAACAAAATTCATTTCCATCCCTGAGTATAACACCCTTTCTCAAATTGTGCACCCAAGGTTAGGAAGGCACAAATTCACATGTTCCAAGCACCCTAACCACTCCAAACACAAATCCCTCAATATTTAACTTAGGTGGTGCTCTTTCAAATCTAAGTGTTAAGAAATTAGATGGTTACATAACCATTTCTGTTGAGTACATTTCTCCAAGAAACAACCCAAGTAGAGTGTATTACATGTTCGAAGGTGGGTATGCACATTCCCACATGTGAAAATTCATCCACTCCAACTATTTTCATGAAACATGTGTGCCCTCCTAGCAATGCATCTCCAATTAAATGTGTCATACTTGTCCATGTGTCAAAAGTAGATGAAAACATACGACAAGATAAAAACACACATCATTAAGACTCTCTTCCATGGAACACTCTCTCACTAAGTAAATTTCCCCTCACACACTAAGTGATCAATTCTTGGAATTGATCTTTGTAATTGAAGCTTCTGGAATAGCCATCCATGATGCATTTTTTGGGACAATATCTTTCATGACAAGCATGTTTTTCATGATCCCCAAGCTCAATCTGTATAACACAAGGACTTTTGCAACTTAGACTATGTTTCAATTGTGACAAGTTTAATCAAAGGTCTTACCCCCCATTTGGCATGGGTGACCACCTTCATCAAAATATCATCAGGGGAGTGTATGTGATAGAGATTGAATGATTTGGTCCTAAGCGCTACAGCCAAGATGCACATTGATGATTCCCTAGTGATGATGCTTCATGGAGTACGTGTATTGTTTGACCTTGAAATAGGGCCTTGTTTGGCTACCATTTATTTATACAGTTATTTCAGGCATGAATAATGGCCACATATACAGTTGTGAATCACTTCATATTGGCATTTTGAAAAAGATGCAATATACCAAAGTATGCTATGGAGACTAGGGTTTCAAATCTGCTAGTGTGTTAGGTGCATTCTGCAAATCACAACCACTAAAAATGTCATCCATTACGATCAAACAAATATGTCCATACAATCTTTGTGATTGGGGTACAATCTGTGTGGAAGAGAAAGGATTCCATAGAATGTTTCTATGTTGACTCCAAGGGATATCATAAAATGTTGCTGATGAAAATTGTTGTCAATAATCCACATTTTTTGTGTGTGATTATCCAATGAATGTCTTGAAACTTTTGTTCCAACTAATGGGTATGCTTCTGATTTTAATTTGCTTAGGAATTTCACCTTCAAGACAACCTCAATAAACGTTAAAATGCACTTTATCTATCTAAGTTTTAATGTCTTACAGATCTTAAAAATGGCGGTACAATATCATGCTACATGACTTCCATGTATGCTAGTAGAATGGATCAGTAATGGAAACATTCATTAAATATATGTAGCTTTGTGAGTTATAGCATGTAGTTTTGTGAGTTCTAGCCTTCAATTAGCAGCAATTGGATCTATTATGGCCCTTGAAAAGAACTAAGAGACATATTTGGGTAAATATGGGCACATTGTGAGTTTGTGGAAGGAAACATAAGTAGAACCTATTTATTCCAAAACATGGGAAGAAATCAACTTAATTCTTGTAGAAGCCCTCCATGTTAGGTCGTTTCCTAGCTTTTATGGGAATTCTAGATAGTTCTAGGTATGTTTTAACCATGTATCAACCCTCCAAACAACAGTAAGATTGGTCCTAGGTATAATGTGGGAATATTACTTGTAGTGGCATCCTTGATTTAGCCTCAACTAATAACAAGAAGTAAGTCTGGGAAATTGTTTGGTAAATGACAACAATAAAGATCTTAATTTCTCAAGTTCCTACCATGATCAATTTCTCCACTTTTGGAACACTCAAATCCTAGGACATAATGTACATCTTTGTCACCTTTCCATACTCACAGAATTGATAATATTTAGTCTCTATTTCCATTATAATGAAGTAGAAAAGAGTGGAACCACAGAACTTGAAAGTAACAAAGTGGAAAATGCACAAGAAGTAGCAGGCCTATGTGTCAGCAAGGAACAACCACACTCTCATCAAGCTATAGAGGAACAAGGTCACGAAACAGATCCAATTCTAGATATAGATGGAGTAATTGAAATTGTTGAGAACCTTGACACTATGAATGGAACACATATAATGGATGCTCAAGATCTAAACTAGAAAGAAGAAGCCTTCACAAACATGAAACAATCGCATTCCCATCATTGGTTGATCAAACAAAAGAATCACACATAAATCCAGTTATTGTTCTAGTAACAAAAGTTTATTATTATTTTTCTTTTTATACCTCTATTCTCTCTTGCAATATTTTACTTGAAATATTTTACTATCTTGCTTAATTAATCAGTGACCAATAAGAATAGAAGAACATTTGACATAGGGCAGACCCTTTTCTATGGTTTCTTTGTACTTGTTTCTGCTATGGTTTCTTCTTGTTGTTTGGATATGTGATATCATGGGATGAGGAATGGTTGTACTTTAAAGTTAAAAATAATGTTTTCCAATTTTGAATTTAATGTCATTGACAAAGAGAAGTGAAAGATGCAATGACTGATTTCCATATAGACGACATTTAGTTTTACAAAGCAAATTTTTTCAAAGCTACCTGAATCATGACAAAGGTTAGAGTGTTAACTTATCATTTATATTTAAGTGGGGTTTTGTGGTGGTCTTGTGAGAATTGAACCAATATCCTGATATTATTTGCATTATGAAACAATGGAGACATCTGGATAAACTGCATGTATCTCTTTATAGTTTGAGTCTTAACATCACTTTTCTTAGCATGCATGTGAAGTGTTTTATATATTTTCAAGAACTACCTTACAGATTCATAACATGGATGGATAAGTCAACATTCATTTATGTGTGAAGTTCTTGTAGTTGTGAATACTAGTTACTTAGTGGAAGAATATAGATTAAAAGGAAAGAGAGACAAATAGAAATTTGTCTTGCTTGTTACCATCCAAAACCAAGAATGTTTTTAACACACCTATATTGCATCATTTTCCATACTTTCTCATTTCTATTCCACCTGAAAAAATACAACATATATGTTTGACAACAACACATAAGGAGCATAATTTTGGGGGTTTATCTCCAAAATCTGTTCTTCCACAAGTTCTCCTAGATCTAGGTTGTTAAGTAGTCTACATGTATAAATAAAAAATGCCCACACCTTAGTAGTAGGATTCATTTTCATTCTGTTAATAAAATAATATGCCTCATTAAAGTTCCCACCACGATTAAGAAGGTAAACCATGCAACCATAGTGATCCATTGTGGTATTACTTGATAGGCTTTGTTGATTCAATCAAAGCATTACTGACACTGATCTACTATACCTACATGGAATCATGTTCTTTTGGTTGTTTATGATGACTATTACAACCTTCTAAATAGCCACACAGTTCAGAATTACATTGATATTTCAAACCTGGGATATCCACAGAAGAGTTCCCACTTTATGTGTTCATTGTGGTAGATAATAGTGCATAGGAAACCCCTTTTTTACTAAAACCTCCCCCTTCATGTGACCACAAACTGCTGAAATAAAACGATGAAGATGATAGTTGACTGTAGCATTGCTTTTATGCTCAGATAGTGGTATACATTCAAAAATAATGAGCAAACTGTTGGCCACTTTTCCTAACTCACGTGACACAGGTTTTGCGTAGCCCTTCAACCCAACAAACACCCGAGATATCGGCCTGACAGAGCAAGACCCGTCTGCAACGCCCGCAAAGCAGGTGCAGTCTCACTTAAGATATCTCTTCGATGGGTAACTGCTAGAACCATGTTTCCGTAATTTTTCAAGTGATTATTGTCCCTTGGCGCATGACCAAGGAGCTCGACCAAGGCGTGAGGATGGAGTCATTTCTGCCAAACTATAGCACACACTGCACATATATTTTATTAACTACTAACGACGTGACATAGATTCGGCCTTACTACTTTAAACATAAATGAATATAAGATCAAGCTAACAAACATGCACAGTATAACAGACGCACAACATCGCTTGTGCCATAAACAAAAACTAATACTCTGAAGAAGCACATAATAACCTATTCATTCAGTCAGACTTCTATTGACAGTGGAACATTCATTCAACCATGACAGGACTTGCATCGTAATCATAAGCATAAGCATAAACATAAACAAACATACACAAGCAATCATCAACGCATAGGAGAATTCACGTGGAAACCCATCTAGGAAAAACCACAAGGTGCTCTTCATCTGGCATGAGAAATATATGGCACCTTCATCCTACATTTAACTACATACTGTCTTAGATCTATCTTTCTACTCATACTCTGTTTTTCTCTCATGTTCTCTATCTTATTTCTCCTAATCTACTGCTACCATCTACTGATCCACACACAGCTTGGATCAACTCCTCTCGCCTCTGCACCTCTCTAGCAGATCTTCTCTTCTATGGCACTACCTCTCACTGCATCCTACAGACTTCTTGCTAATATACTACTCGGCTTCCCCACCTTCCCTCTACTAAATCACTTAAAGCAATTAACAATGATCGACAAGCCATCACTGAGTAAGATAACATCAACTACCAATCTAAAAGCAACCTTCTAACTACTGAAAACCCCCTATTTATACTATTTTACATGACCACGTAGGGTTGAATGCATACAGGAAGTCTATTAACTGTCACCATCAGCTGCCCCTCAGGATACAGTTCTGGCGATCATGACCTGACATGAGGCACTAATGGCCTTACTTACAACATGTGTTCACTCGTGTGGCGTCCACTGACTTAAGTCGACTTCAGCGCCCATGATCGTCCTGTCTCTTTCGCCTGTTACTATGCACTTGTGCTATGGTTTTACCCTGCGGCATATTCCTTCCACGCAGGTGACATCTTTTGCGCCTATTCCTTCTTCTGCACAGATTTCTTCTTCTGCATAGTTTCCTTTTTCCACGCAGATTTCCTTGTCTACGTGGATTTCTTCTATTCCTCCAGTGTGCTTCCTTTCCCTTGCTTGTGCTTTCAATGTAGACTGATTCTTGCGCATTTCTTCACTTGCGCTTATTTCCTGCGTGCTTTCCCCAGGTCCAACACAGACTACCGATGAAAAAATCAACATTGTAATTTGTTAGTGTTCTTTAGTACTACTATTACTGCTTTATTTCCTGTACATTGATTGTTACAGTTTAAGATGCAAAAAATGGTTAAATCTGAACTATAAATTTCTATAAGCCAATCTTCTCACATGAAGAGGATATACATATTACGTGATGAATTAGATGGGTTAGATGTTGTGCTATGTTCTTGACAATAATCTGCAATATTGTTCAACCTAGATTTCTTAGTTGGTAGACTGATTATAGTTTGAAAGAAATACAAAATAAAAGAGTGAAGCAAGTTTAAGATGCAAAAAATGGTTAAATCTAAATTGTTAATTTCTATATAGTTAATTTGGAAAAAATAATGTAATATGTATAGCCTCTTCATGCGAGAATATTGTCTTATAGGATGATCCTCAGTAATTAGGAAATAATTATTATGTTGAAGGGAGATGACATAATGAAGTTTAGGGAGATCATAGCGTTTTGTTTTCCTCAACTACATTAAGAGGAATATCAGCTATGTGCATAGAGTAGAACAGTGTCGGTACCACACTACTTACCATCAATGTAATTGGAATTCTTGCAGTGGACAATGGCTCTTTGTATGTCCATCAAAATCATGCTCATTTTATTGCTCACATAACTGTAATAGTATATTAGTAAGGAATATTATGTTGCATAGAATTACCACACTCAACACAAGGAGACAATAAATCCATGCCAATTTCATTATATTTTATAAATCCAAATAAGGACAACTTCAACTTGGTACAAGTTTTAAGCAACTTAGGGTAACAATTGGCCTTGGTAAAACAATTTATCTGCAGGAGGAGCAATGCAATGATTTGGGTAAGGGGGGTTTAAGCTACAACTCGATATCATCTGTGAGATGCTATTTTTATCTTGAAAACTCTTGGGTCAAATTCTAGTATTTTTATAGCTATATATTTTTCTACCAGTATTTCTTATGAATAATCATATAGATCTTATTTTTTACTGTTAGCTAAATATTATGCTACTGGTCCCTCTTTTGAAGACTCAGATGAAGCTTGGTTATGAAGCTGTTACTGCTTAATTACAATTGCATCACCACCTCCTTCTTCTTTTAACTCGCCCTTTAATGGATTGAAAGGAATATTATTTTGATATGATGCTAATAAATGAGGTGCTATTATCTATTTTAATTTTTCACGGAGTACACATGTTGACAATTTTAAGTACACTATACATGGAGGCACCCAAGATCATGTATCACATTAGATCATGTTTTGTGCATGATATTAATCTTTGGTAGGAATTATGTTGCTATCATTTTAGTTTTTGCTTGTAGTTTGAATAGCTTGTGTTTGCATTTTTATGTTTAAAGCCGTATTTTCCCTGTTACAAGAAATAGTTAGGATTGAGTTGTACTCAAGTTAGGAGAGTTTCTCCTTAGTTCAATACATACATGTGAAAATCAAACTACAAGCTCACAAGGTTTCCTACATAGAGTAGACCTTTAACAAGTTCAATATATTATGATCATTGATGAATGTGAATATTTTGAGGGCCATACCTTCTTCCGCTGGGCCGTGAGCCATACCTTCTTCTTGATGGTGCTTTATCTTAAATGTGTATAAAAATTTAGGGGCCCTTAAAATTCAGATTACCACTCATCAATTTAGGGATAGGGTTTCAATTTTAAACTTATATGTTTTGAGTGATATTTTTAGGGTTAGGGCTTTAGTATTCACTTTTAGGGTTTTTTATTTGTATTTTCATGTCCAAAACATGTTGAAAATGTAACTTTCGATGATATTCTTATTGTACTTTTATTGTATTATTGTTATACCTCCTTTAGGGAATGTTATTGATGTATTTGGTCATGTAAAATTCACTGAAAGAGTCAATGTAAACACTCATTGTAAGTCGGGTCATTATAAATTGATAATGTGCTATTGTACTAATTTTATATCATTTTTATCATGCAGTTTCACTTATGGTTTCTATATCGATTTGGAATTTCAATTTTAGAATATTAAGTAAGGTGTGAAACATGGATTGTGGAAAGAAAAATAAAACATCAAGACAAAAGGATGTAATATCATATTTTCAAAAGCATCAATCCAATAATCCACACCCTATTCATGCTTCAAGCTCTCTCAAGCAAGGTATCAATGAGAGAGATGTCAACACTTTTGAGAATACATCTGTAATCCATACAATGGATGGTAGAATACATTCCTCTAGTGATAAAAGTGAGACAACTGCATTTTAATCTGAAATTGGTAGTTCAAATGTTGAAGATTTTTCCTTGCAAGGTGACATAGTGCATTCACAAAAAAGGATAAAGGGCCACTGGGAAATAGGGAGAAAATTCAAATTTGATTGGATATCAAGATACCCATTTATTGAACCAATACCTCCAGCAATTGATAATGAGACACAATACTTCATCTGAAATTCAAATTTGATTGGATATCAAGATACCCATTTCATGTAGTTGGAAACTTGGCAAGGTAGTGAAATTCCAGATGAAGTTAGACACAATAGAGAAGCATGTTGGAAAGGTGTATGATAAGAAAGATACAAATCATGAGAATAAATCTACTTCTATATGGAAATCTCTTAGCCAATGTCGACATCTCCAATTTGAAGAGGAATATAATAAATTCTTAATCAATAAGAGAAAACTAGAGGAAAGTGGAGGAATCATCACATTAATTTTGGGAAGATGATGGAAACAAATTTGTTATCAAATACGATATAATTAAGCACCGTATTTCACATCCTATCCAATGGTTGTCCTATGATAGATTATCCAAAATTGATGAAATATATATCTTTTATTTAAGTGCTAAATTTTCCATCTTCTCATTGGTTTTTATTGAGTGGTTGGGAGTGGGGAAAATATCTAGCTCAAGTAGAAATGGACGATATCAAAGAGAAGATTGCAAATGCTACATTTTTGTCACTGTCTTTGGATGAAGTTATGGCTATTGATAATACTTTATGGATTTGCATGAGCATTTATATGGTAAATGACCATATCAGGCAATCCTATCTACTTGGAATTCATAAAATGACAAAATTTTTTACAACATAAAATATTTATGAACTTGTTATTGATAGTTTGAAGGAAATTGGTGGTATGGATCATTCCATGATTTCAAAAAAGTTGGCATGTGTTGGAGTAGATGGAGCATTAGTAATGCAAGGACAAAGGAATGTATTTTTTGCTAGATTGCAACTCTTGCCTTCACTATATATGCTTAGTATTCATTGTATGGATCACATGATGAATATTTAAAACAATGAGCAAATTTTGATTGGTTTCAAAGGTTGAATATCTTGTACATGAGGTTCATGCATACTTTAGTTAAACACTAGTTAAAGTGAAAGTGAAATTAAGGTTTTTGCTTTACCCAAAGTTTTAAAAGAAAGGTCAATTAGTGGAGAGGACACAGTTGCATTCTGACAGATATGGAGGAAGAAGTGTGAGCGAGAGAATTTTGGCAAAGAAGATGGAGGAGCACTAACTCAGAAAGGAAACCCTAAATTGTAGAGGAGAGAGGCATGATACTTTGGAGGAGGTACATCGTACAACATCAAGCTATATTGGGTACTGTACCATCTCAGTGATTTGTTGGGTGTTTCTATTTTTCCACCTAGGGCATAAATCAATTTTCTAATATTGTAAAATCTTTGTATTTTCTTAATAAACTTATCCTCTCATCCTATTGCACTGGTTTCTTATCTTGGGTTTTTTCCGGGGGTTTCTACCTAAAAAGATTTCGTCATTTCTATTGATGTGATTGATGTTGTAAATGGTTCTCAGTTTTATATTCCACTGCATACTGTAAATAAATTCATGTGTGGTTATTTCAGTTAAATGTAAATATACTATTTTATCCCTAGTTGTGTTTTAAAGGAAAATTTACATGGTAACAGAGCTCTGGTGAGCTAAAGCCGAGAGATTTGCAGCAACAATGATAGATCAGGGGAAGATATATTGAAGACATAAACCTAGATTGTAGATATAGGGTATGACAAGCACACTTCACTATGGATGTATAGTTGAGAGTTGAGGATAGGTTCCAGGGGGCACAGAAGTTTCCTACATGGAAAGAAAGGATCACAAGGATAATGGACATTAGTGATGCAGAGGAGCAAATTGACTCCACAAAAGTTGCACCCATAGATCCGATAGATCTGATAGCTTGGAAGAGGATTGATTCCAGATCCATGTTGATTATCATGGATGTAGTGAAGGACTGTATAGTCCCTCTCCTTTGTAGTAAGAATACCATGACAGATATGTGGAAGGCTTTGGAGAGTTTGTACCAAAGAAAGAATGAGAACCGGAAGCTGGTGCTACAAGAGAGGATGCGCAAAACCAAGATGGCCGAGGGAGAAGGAGTGGTTCCTTATCTCACGAGGCTCACACAGACCAGGGATGAGATTGGAGTTTTTGGCTCTAAGATAGTGGATGAAGAGCTAGTTACGATAGCCCTCAATGGATTTTATAATCCATGGGACACCTTTTTCAAGGGTGTTGTGGCTAGGGAGAAGCTCCCTGATTGGCAAAGACTATGGGATGAATTTGTGCAGGAGGAGAACCACATGGGTCAAGGATCAGGCTCATCCAATAGTTCCCCACAGATTGTGGATGAGGAGGCTCTATCCCTTACAGGGAAGAGCAAGGGTAAGGAAAAGAGAGAGAAGGATGGTAAGAAGAACCTTAACGTTTCAAAATTCAAGTGTTTTATCTACCACACTAAAGGACACTTTTCCTCCCAATGCCCAGACAGGAAGAAGAAGAGTAACACTTAGATGGATGGATCTACAGAGGTGGATGAGTTTAGTAGGAACTTCAATGAGTATTTTTTCTTGATAGATTACATCGAAAGCACCACATGGAGTAGTATATGGTACATAGAAGGTGGACCATCTAGTCACATGACTGGACAAAAGAGATTCTTTAGAGACTTGTAAGAGGGTGGAAATAGGATCCACGTTGAGCTGGGTGATGATGTGCGATATCAAGAACAGGGAGTTGGCATTGTTTCATTTCAGAGGGAGTCTAGAAAACCCCTCATTTTTACTGATGTGTTATATGTTCTGGGGGTTGACCAAGAACCTTATATCAGTTTCCACTCTGGAGGACAAGGGAATTTAGTTGAAATTTCGAGACCATAGAGTGTATATTAGTCCTAAGGGGTCAAATTGGAGCTTGGATCTAGTGATTGGCATCAGGAGTAGGAAAGTGTATAGACTACACTTTGAGACTACAAAGGCTCTTGTCAGCAGCAAAAACAGTCAAGGTGAGTTGTGGGATAGGAGGATGGAACATTTACACCATGGATCACTTAGGCACTTGAGACAGGAAGTCACTGAAGTTCCTCATGTTCAGGAAGAGAAGCATAACCACTACAAGGGATTTGATTTGGGAAAGAAAATCAAGAAACCTTTCCCACAGAGTGAGCACAAGTCTAAGGATCCCTTGAACTTGGTGCATTTTGATCTATGTGAACCTATGAGTTTCCATTCATTCAGTGGTTACAGTTACTGTGTAACCTTCATTGATGACTATTTCAGGAAGACCTAGATCTATTTCCTGAAGGCCAAGTCAGAGGTATTTGATAGGTTTCGATAGTTCAAGATTCTTGTGGAGAATCAAACAGGAAAGAAGGTCTAGGTGTTAAGAATAGAAAATGGGGGTGAGTACACCTCCAATGATTTCATGGAGTATTGTTCAACAGAGGGGATCAAGAAGGAGAAAAATGTGCCCCATACCCCACAACAGAATGGAGTTGCAGAGGAAAAGAAAAGGACTATGGTAGGAGCAGCCAAGGCCATGCTATTTGATCAAGGATTGACACTATTTCTTTGGGATGAGGCATATAGGATTGCAATGTACATTCAAAACTAGTGTCCCCACACAACTTTGGGGAGGAAGACACCAGAGGAGGTCTTCATAGGCACTAGGCCAGATGTGAGTCACATTTGCATATTCGGTAGTGTCTTATATTGTCATGTTCATGATGACAATAGGAAGAAGATGGACCCTTATAAAGAGAAGGGGTTACTTGTTGGTTATAGCAATACTTCAAAGGAATAAAAAGTTTACATTCCTACTCGTAAGATTATCATTGCGAGAAGGGATGTCCAGATCGATGAGGATAGGGCCTTCCTGAGATATATGGACTTACCAGTAGAGAAACAACCAACACATGACATAGGGATCAAGTTGGACAAGCTAGATGTACAAGTATAGGTACAGACATAGGGCACATGTTTTGGTAGTCAGAGGGAGTCAAGTGGAAAGGATCCTATAGTCATTGAATTGGAGGATGAGCTGCAACATGAGATAAATATCCAACAACCATAGCAGGTAGACACTAGGCCAAGGCCTAAGTGGTTTAGGTCCACATTTCAAGATTCTAGGAAGGTGGATTGTCCACAAAGATATTTTAGATGAAGCATACCACCAAAGAGACTCATTTATATGGCACTGATGAAAGAGCTGATTAATGATGAACCTTCTAGATTTGAGGAGGCTACACAGCGTGATGTGTGGCAGGAGGCTATGGTTGAGGAGTATTAATCCATTATGAAAAACTAGGTATGGGAGGTTGTACCAAGGCCTAAAGGAAAAAAGGTGGTGGGATCAAAATAGATCTACAAGGTGAAGCATGCAGTAGATGGGAGCGTGTAAAAGTATAAGGCATGCTTCATGTAAAAGGGGTTTTCAAAGGAGGGTATTGACTATCAGGAGACCTTTTCCCCTGTTTCTAGTTATTATTCCCTTCGGACCATTATCTCTTTAGTAGCGGATATGGGTTGGAAAGTCCATCAGATGGATGTCAATATTTCCTTCCTCAATGGAGTGATAGAGGATGAGGTATATATTGAGCATCCAGTGGGGTTGTATGTGGAGAACAATGAGATTCTTGTATGCAGATTGCATCGAGCTCTTTATGGGCTTAAGTAGACACCTTGAGTATGGTACTCAAGGATAGAAAACTATATATGAGAGCTGGGATTTTAGTGAAGTGAGGCTGACCACAAACTGTACTTCTTGATAGGTTAGGTGCCTATCATACTGGTCCTATATGTGGACGATCTCTTTCTGACAGAAGATGAGAGGTTGATTGGAGACTGCAAGTCCAACCTTGCAGTGGAGTTTGAGATGAAAGACCTTGGGCTGATGCATTAATTTCTGGGCTTGGTGGTTTGGCATAGAGATGGATGCTTCTTCATTGGACAGGGGAAGTATCCAGTAGAGATATTGAATAGATTCAGGATGGAGGACTGCAATCCTATGGCCATACCTCTAGTTTCCAAATGGAGGAATATTTATGCATTAGGGTCAGATGAATTTGATCCTACTTTGTATCGTCAGCTTATCGGATCACTTATGTATCTGGTCAATACATTACCATACATAAGCTTTGCAGTCAACTCTTTGAGACAGTTCATGGTGAACCCTCGGAGAGTGCATTGGACGACTGTAAAGAAAATACTTCACTACATCATAGGTACAATGGAGTATGGATTGGTTTATGAGCATAGGGGGAGTGTGCAATTAGAATATTTCACTGATGTAGACTGGGCAGGATATGTAGAGGATAGGAAGAGTAGTTCAAGTTGTTGTTTCAAAATTGGATCAGGGGTTGTGTCTTGGTTCAGTAGGAAGCATAATTTAGTTGCATTGAGCTCGACAGAGGTTGAGTACATGGAAATCAACATGGATGCTTATGAGGGTATGTGGATGATGAAGTTACATTTATGGTTGTTTGAGTGTGAGCTAGAGGCTACAGTAGTTCAATGTGACAATCCTAGTGGAAAGGATATCTGAGAATCCATTGTTCCATGATAGAAGAAAACACATAGACATCAAGCACCACTTCTCGAGAGATTGTGTTTAGCTAGGAACCATTCGGTTGGAGTACATATAGACATATGAGCAGGTGGCATACATTTTCACCAAGGCACTTTGCATACAAAGTTTTGTGATGTTCATGGATAAGTTGGGGTTGCTACTGAATCCCTTCCTCGTTGAGAGGGAGTGTTAAAATAGAAGCAACAAGGAAGGTCTTCCTGCATGCATGTGTCCTTGCATGCACAAGACTTAAATTAGGAAACCAATTGTACTTAATTTACTTTTCCTATGTTTACTTTGTAAAATAAATTAAAGTGATCTAAATTAACTTTACTGAAACACTAGTTAAAGTGAAAGTGAAATTAGGGTTTTCTCTTTACCTAAAGTTAGAAAAGAAAGGTCAATTGTTGGAGAGGACACAGTTACATTCCAACAGAGATCGAGGAAGAAGTGTGAGAGAGAGAATTTTGGCGAAGAAGATGAAGGAGCACTAACTTAGGAAGACATACCTAAATTGTAGAGGAGAGAGAAAAGATACTTTGGTGGAGGTACACTGTTTAATAACAACATCGTATAACAACAAGCTTCCTTGGGAACCGTGACATCTCATAGGTTTTTCTCAGTGATTCGTTGGGTGTTTTAATTTTCCACCTAGGGCATAAATATATTTTATGATATTGTAAAATCTCTGTATTTTCTTAATAAAAATAACCTCTCATACTGTTGCACTAGTTTTCCAATCTTTGGTTTTTTCCGGGGGTTTCTACCCAAAAAGATTGTGGTGTTTCTATTGATGTGATTGATGTTGTAAAGGGTTCTCAGTTTTATATTTTGATGCATAGAGTAAATAATTTCATGTGTGGTTATTTTAGTTAAATTTAAATATACTGTTTTAGCCCTAGTTGCGCTTTAAAGGAAAATTTACATTTCCTCCTTTTAAACACCGGGGGTTTAATCACAACAAAAATATTCATGGTGCTAGGTGTGTCATTGGGGACACGTCTTGATTCAAGTACCGTCACTTGATATTGACTCCTCCATTTAGGAAGAACTCCTAAAGAATCCAAGGGGGGTGGTCCTTAAGAAAGAGTTGTCTAAGGCTCTTAAGTTTTAGTTGTTAATGATGTAAGTGAGTTGTTTAGG
This sequence comes from Pseudotsuga menziesii, assembly GCA_001517045.1. NCBI lineage: Eukaryota > Viridiplantae > Streptophyta > Pinopsida > Pinales > Pinaceae > Pseudotsuga > Pseudotsuga menziesii. Next base: position 288,581 of record LPNX011114849.1, read on the forward strand.
AGCTTTTTGAAGTAAAATTAACGAGACAAGATTGTTTTCAAATTTAAATAAATGTTCCCACAACATAACATCAACACATACACAAATTGAAAAAAATGTGAATCAGATCAATGTCAATGGAGTCAAAGTAAAATAATGATGTTGAAATGAAATGTCTTGCAATGTGTCTTGGTCAATTTTAATTATTACAATATGAGTTGAGTTAGGGGAAGGGGATTCTCAATATATTGAAAGTACTGAGTATATATCCAAAAGATGACGAAAGTGGTTCCTTACTTAGAAATGTGGGATGAATCAAAGTGTTGGTGCCCAACACTACACCAACAAATATGTAGCCTCAATGTATCTCGAGTTCGCTACTCAGTGGTTCATGCTTCCTTTGATGAATTTTCCCATGATTGTAAACTATCGTATGCTAGATCATCGTAATCTTTTTTTGGGTAGTTGATTTTATTAATGAATTATAAAATTAATGTGAGGAATTTTGAGAGTGTCTAAAACCTCTTTTGATTCCCCAATGACCATGAAAAGGTTGCAGAGGGAAAGAGCATACACGAGTTTAAGAAAAACGTTTTACTCCAATTTGACTAAAAAAAATATGTTCATAGAATAAAATACAATAATGACAAATTAAATTGCAACTATGTGTCACTTTTTGATCATCCACCAATAATTGACAAAAATATGTTCATAGAATAAAATACAATAATGACAAATTAAATTGCAAATATGTGTCACTTTTTTATCATCCACCAATAATTGACAAAAATACTTTGGTTGGTGGCAAGAGCATACTTCATGGCAACAAGTCAGGTATGGAATTTAAAGATGAAATCAAAGAAAAAAACTGAACTATACAACCTTTCTAGAAGGCAGAGTCTGTGCAAGTGTTGATTAGTAAAATGCAAACCATGAAGGAGACTACGAATCCCCTAGAGAGGATGCAGCGTGGGCATGCGTATCCCACTTTATTTCTTTATTAATGAATTTACAATATGATGAAATATGAATTATGATTTCACTTTGATCCTTGAAAAGGATCGAAAGGATTACAATGCTGTCGAGAGAGAACATGAAAGAAGAAAAGGGATGGAGGATGGAGGATGGAGTTTTTGATTTACGAGTGACCCGAAATTTGAAATTTGAATAGTATGTCCTCTTCTTTTTCTCAAAACCTGGTAAAAAAAAGCGATTCAAATATATTATAATGTCACGAATTAATCAAAACAAATGCATATTCTACACTAAAAATGCTAAAAAAATTGTAATTTTTTAATTAAAAATGACAGTTTGAGAGACTAAATTAGATTTACTTTAAGGTTAAGATTTAAAAATAAATCTAGATCTACTTTAATATTAAGATTTAAAAATAAATCTAGATCTATCCAATTTTACTAAGCATCAAGTAACCGTAGCCAAGAAGAAAGATCGGTTTTTTTAAACAATAAGAGTGAAAACCCCAAGCCCATGCTTGAAAGAAGTGAAGGAGAGAGGGATATGAAAAATAAATGTGTTAAGCACAAAAAATGGCTACTGTAAAGGAGAAGTGGATGCAACCGAGCTCCGAGCCCCTTTTACCTGATATGAACCTACAAAAACTAGACAATTTTTAATACAAACAAGGTTAGATCTAATTAATCACATCAAGAAAAAATTAGGAGAGAATAAGTATAGAAAAATACAGTTTGTTGCTCCTACAAAATTCTGATAATGGAATTCAAATAACTAACTTGAAATCAGCAAATACTTATTTAATTTAAACAAGATCTAAACACATTAGTTGACAAAAATAATGCTTGAGATTCAACCGATTTCACATCAAATTTGATTAAGTCACAATATCACAATGCAATCACAAAGAATAGCCTCCAAAACCTTCAATCATATTATCAAAATATCAACAAAAAAATTACAATGTGCATAGGTTCAATACATCTTACTAATTGCGAAGAAAGACCCTACTTTTATAGAAAAGATGGAGCTCAAACCCTAGAGGGGTGAATTTTCGAAGTGTGAGGTGGTTCTGGTGGTTGAGAGAATGGTGGGAGGAGGTTTGAATTCATGGGAGAGTAGGATTCCACTTCTCTTATGGTATCCAACTTGGTTTGGGAAGCCTTCACCTCATGTAACAACTCCTTCCAAATAGCAAAACACACCCTCCATGAGAGAATGCGCCCCCCTTTGGTGGAGGTGAGTTGGAGCTCCTCCCTTGATGATAGCAGATGATCGCCTATGATCATAAATTCCCTAGAAAACATCCTCAACAACCTTGACACCTCATAGAGAAATCCCAGACAAGCTTCCATTGATTTAGGAATTGGATTTTCTCCAATTTTCCCATTTATTTGACCCTCTAAATCATTTTGGAGAGACAATCAAAATTAATAATTGAAAATTACTAATTTGACTCTTGAAAGTGGGTTTATGGGTTAAGTGGTTTCTCTAGGTCCAAAAATGAGCATCCCCATGACCAAATTGGCTCCCTAGACCCAATTTCATGACCTTTTAACCTTTTACAATTAAAATACACCTTATTGATGATTTTATTAAAAAACTAAAAATTAAAAATCCTATGAAAGACTTAGCGTATGTCCAATAAAATTTAGGAATATGAATATAATGGTATAATGCATAGACCCCAAGATTTAATAAATTTTTAAGACAAAATCACCAATTTCACCATCCCGCCTTTGGAGGATTTAGAGTGAAAAACTTGAAAATTATATGTCACTTAAAAAAGCGTCACATAATTAACGAGGGAGTAAACACTTGAGGATGATGACCTTGATTACCAAGTCCTAATAAATCCAATACTTTTACAAAACAAACCATCATGCTATGTCCTTTATTATAATTCCCTCGAGGGGGTGTGAACATGCGAAAGTGTAACTTAGTGGATAACATCTGGCTCCAACTGTGAGAAATGCACTCAACTTATATTCAATCAAAGAGAGTGTGTGAGGACCCTAGAAGGTCCGGTTCCTACAAGAAACTAAAGTGCATCAGTCCCATATACATGAAAATTAATGCCAAAATGAAATATAAGTTGCATCATAATGGGTGATTCCATGAAGGTGGGTAACACTTTTTGGCCAAATTTGGCAATGAAAACTTGATTTTTTACTCATGTGCTAGATAGAAGCCCTCGAAACACATATATTCCATGTGAATTTCGACTTGTAGTAAAAAAAAAATTGTAGAATATTATGTTGGCTTCCCAATGATATTTTTGTAAAAATATTTCAATGTCATTAATGTGTGAAATTTTGCATTTAATGAACCATGTTACCTTTAAAAATTGAAGAAATTAATAAGCGGCTCGTCTCCAACCCCAATAATTCAATCTTACATTAATAATTAACAAAAAATATGAGCATGATCTACACAAAATGCACTGTGGTATGCATATTTTTTTGTTAATTTATTTTGCAATATACAATTATTTATTATTTTTCAAAAGTGACCACATCTGATTTCAGAATCATTTTATACACATGTGTGTCCATCCCAACTTTTTTTTCATTGTTTTCAAAAATTGAAAAACCAAAGACACCCTTTTGAAGAGGACATGTCGATGTGTGGGTTGTGCATTTTTGAGAAATTTTTGCATGTGTATATTTTACCGTGTGGATTTTTCTTTGAGCTGCTTTGAAGTTGTTGTCAGGTTTTCTAAGTGTAAGTGTTAGAACTAATTAAACACAAAACGCATATGAATGCCAAAATGCATGCATGATACCTCAATGGATAGAAAATTCGGTGATGAATCTATCGGTATGAACTCAGCTTAGTTGTGTGCCATGAATTGCAGGGTTTACACTCCTAGAAGACAAAAAAAACATTGATTTTCCTGTGACAGGGCTAATTTTGTGTTTTTTAGGCCCTCGATCAAGGTCTGAAGCTTGATCAAGGGTTTATTAAACCCTCAATCGAGGGTCTAACAAACCCTTGATCAAGGGTCTAACAAAACCTCGATCGAGCTACTATCAAACACTAGAAAAAAAAGATTTGTACATGACAAACAAGGTTTTATATGCACACTCAACATGTTTATATTTAGTACAAAAAATTGAGGAGATAAATCCTAGCCCTTTGGTTCTCAACATCTTGTGGACACTAACTACCATAATCCGTATCTAGAAGATTATGCCCATGTAGGAAATTTTAGAAATGGGATTCAAGGACCCAACTAGAGAATTTAAAAGAAAAATTAGACAAGAATAAAGACCTATACCTCATTAGGAAAAAAAACTAGTAATAAGCATAAGTGTTCATTAAGTAATTGTTTTCACACATTTTGAATAAAAAATAAAAATAAAAATTACAAGAATAAAGGGGAAATGGGAATTTCAACATCATTTGATTCCTATCAGCAATATATCCAATGTTTATACAATTGTTTGAACCTAATGGTTTCAGAATTAGAGTCAAGGAAATGTAGTGAAAGGTTTTAAATACTAAAAATACTTTTCTCCTTCGTATATAATGTTTAATTTAAAAAAAATACAATTATGTGATATGACTTTGAAAACACTAATTTTTATCTTAATCGTCTTGTTCTATTCCTCCATGGGCTCTGGTATTTAAACATCTAGTTGGAGGATCTATATCGTAGGAAGATCATAGTCTTAAGAATCTAGGTCGAGTGGACACTCGACCTGGATTCTCAGGACTACGATCTACCTATGATATAGATCCTTGGGTTATATATTTAAAGCCCATAGCCCAGCGCGGAATGGAACAGGACGATTAAGATAGAAATTAGTGTTAAATTCAGAGCCATATCACATAATTGTAGTTTTTTAAAATTAAAATTTAGATACAAAGGAGAAAAGTATTTTAGTACCTTTAGAGAGATGAGAATGTGAGCATGAAAAAAAAATATGACCTCATTTCCTTGGGTTATATCAATGTCCATTGTTTACTCTTCAAAATTGTTATTGTGCCACACATTTGCAGTNTCCGAAAAACAAAAAGTATGGAAACTAAACATGATACTACATCTTATTTCGACAAGAATTGAAAAATGTTCAATGACATGAATTCAAATGGGGATTCAAATTACAAGGTGTCCAAGCATCTTTTGGAAGACTTCATTAAATGAAACTTTACATGATGCATATGGAAATAAACATGTTTTTAAATAACTCTGCTGAATGTTTATGTGTGGTTAGAGAAAATCTCGATCGAGCTAGCAGCTTAATCGAGGCTTTCAAAACTTTAAATAAAAAAAATTCGAGTGCCCATATTCATGTGTGCACACGAATAAGGATACCCAAAAATTTCTTTAATCAAAGTTTTTAAAATCTTGTATTGTTCATGGGAACAAGGTCTTCAAATTCAATTAAAATCAAACATAGAATTATACAATAATAAAATTTAATAAAACATAATTTCAACTAGAAGAATGATACTTGTAGGTAATAGTACATACCTTGAAGAAAAAACAAGTAAAAGCATTACTACTGCCACTTCCTCTAGATTTTATGTGTTGATATTAGTCGTGGAGTAATTGGAGTCATAGTTGTGATTGATTGGAGCCATAACATCTATGACTCAATTACTCTGTGACCCATATCTACAAATGAATATAAATGACCCTTTTCTATCTAACAAACGAAGTGAATTAAATGATGGGTTTGTTGCCTATTTATAGGCAGTTAGAAATGCTCAATCGAGGTCTTCTTTAACCCTTGATCGAGCCTATTTTGAACCCTTGATCGAGGATTTATAAAAAGCTTGATCACGGGCTTAAGATGACCTCGATCGAGCATGTTATAAACCCTCGATTGAGGTGGCAAGACCTTGATCGAGGGTTTAATAAAAGCTCAATTGAGGTATGTTTTTTCGTTTTTGCCAAAATTGCCTTGACAAAAATTGTAACCCACCTCCATGGGTGCACCCTAATATACAAAATAATATACAAATAATGTACAAAAATAAAATACAAAATCTATGGTACATAAATTTATGATACATAAAACTACGGTACATAAATATATGATACATAAAACTATGGTACATAAATAATATACAACAATAAGCTATGATACAAAAAGAAATATGATACATAAATTATGATACAAAGAAATATGCTTAGAAAAGTCTTGATAATGCCACCTTGGGAATTAGATAGGATCGTTGAAGAATAATTTCAACTTTTTCCCATTCACTGGTAAGAGCATTTTTTTTCCTTCCATAGTGTTGAGAAGGAATGAATTGGTGCTAGCCATGTGCAGAAGATGAATGGCCCCATCTAGAGACTATTGAACTTCCCATGTTTTCCTGAATTTTCCCTTCATTTGTCCCATAATAAAACTATATCTCCAATCTGAAAGGCCCTTGGTTTTGCATACTTATCAAATGTTCTTTTAACCTTCTCCCAATTTCTGATAATTCCATCAAGAGAATTCCTTTGTCTTTCAGCTAGTTCAGTTAACTGATTGATTCTATTTGGCATGGAATCTTGTTCTAAACGATATTGTTGAAGCATCTGATACATTGGTAATTGAATATAGACATGCAAGTAGACAATTGAACCATATACGAACTCAAATGGAGTCTTTCCTGTTGCACTTTTCTTATTTATTCTATCAGCCCAAAGTGCATATTTAATTTTACTATCCCAAGACTTTTTGTTATTTCCAACTATTTTCTTACGGATGATCATTAAGTTTTTACTACTTGACTATGCAAGACCATTTCCCTGAGGATAGTAGTTAGATGAGTGGGATAGGATAATGCCATATTTGAAGCATAATGATGTGAGCTCCGTTGAACTGAAAGATTTGGAATCATTGGTTTTTATTTTGAATGTAACCCCAAATCTTGTGATAATATTGTCCTTAAGGAAATCCATAACACATTTATTAGTCGCCTTTTTGGTGGGTATTTCTTCTACCCACTTGGTGAAATAGTCAGTTGACATTAGAATTTTCTTTGGTTGGTGGTGAGAGCATACTTCGTGGAAAAGAGTTTGGTATGGAATTTAAAGATGAAATCAAAGAAAATAAACTAAACTATACAACCTTTCTAGAAGGCAGAGTGTGTGCAAGGGTTGATTATTAAAATGAAAACCATGAAGGAGATTGTGAATCCCCCACGAAAGATGGAGTGTGGGCGTTGTGTATCCCACTTTCTTTCTTTATTAATGAATTTACAATTTGATGAATATATGAATTATGATTGCACTTTGATCCTTGAAAATGACTGAAATGCTTACAATGTTTATGGGAGAGATCAATAAAGAAGAAAAGAGATGGAGGATGGAGTTTTTGATGTACCTGGTGACCTGAAACTCAAAATTTGAACAGTATATCCTCCTCCTTGTTTCAAAACCTGCTAAAAACTAGTGAGTTAAATATATTACAATGTCTCACAAATTAATCGAAACAAATGCATAATCTACACTACTCAAAATGCTCCAAAAATTGTAATTTTTTTTAAATGCCACTTTGAGAGACTATATCTGATATATTTTCCTAATTAAAAACATATTTTAGATATCAAAATTATCTATTCAATTTTAATAATCATCAAGTAACCATAACTAAGAAAAAAGATCAATATTTTAAAGAAAAAGAGTGAAAACCCCTAGCCCGTGCTTGAAAGAAGTGAAGGAGAAAGCGATCTGAAAAATAAATATGTTAAGCACATAAAAATGGCTACGGTAAAAGAGAAGTGGGTGAAACCAATCTCCAAGCCCCTTCTACCCAAGATGAACCTGCAAAAACTAAACAATTTCTTATACAAACAAGGTTAGATCTAGTTAATCTTATCAATAAAAAAAGTAAGAGAGCATAAGTATAAAAACCTACAGTCGGTTTCTCCTACAAAAGTATGATAATTAAATTCAAATATGTAACTTGACATCATCCAATACTTATTTAATTTAAACAATATCTAAACACATTACTTGACAAAAATAATGCATGAGATTCAACCAATTGCACCTCAAATTTGACCAAGTCATAATCTCACAATGCAATCACATAGACTAGCATCCAAATCCTTAAAGAAAATATAAGAAAAATATAAGAAGGTACAATGGGAATATGTTCCATAGATCCTACTGAATGAGGAGAAAGACCCTTCTTTTATAGCAAAAAAGGAGCTCAAACCCCAGGGGGGCAAATTTTCCAAGTGCAAGGTGGTTCTAGTGGTTGAGAGAATGGTGGGAGGAGGTTTGAATTCATGGGAGTGGAGGATTAATCCTATATTGAGGTGTCCCACTTGTTTTGGGAAGCCTCCACCTCTTGTAACAACTCCTTCCAAGTGGCAAAACACTCCCTCCATGAGAGAATGTGCTCCCCTTTAGTGGAGGTCAGTTGGAGCTCCTCCCTTGATGATAGGATATGATCCTCTATGCCAACAAATTCCCCAGAAAACATACTAAACAAAATTAACACCCCATATAAAAGTCCCATACAGGCTGACATTGATTTAGGAATTGGATTTTCTCCAGTTTTCCCATTTATTTGACTCTCTGAATCATTTTGGAAAGAAAATCAAAATTAATGATTGAAAATTATTAATTTGACTCTCAAAAGTTGGTTTAGGGGATAGGAGGGGGATTTGGGTCCAAAAACGAGAATACCCATGACCAAATTGGCTTCCTAGGCCCAATTTTATGAACTTTTGAACTTTTACAATTAAAATACACCTAATCAATGATTTTATTAAAACAATAAAAATTAAAAATCCAATGAAAGACTTAGTGGATGTCCACAAAACTTTAGGACTATGAATATCATGGTATAATACATAGGCCCTAGGATTTAATAACCTTTTAAGGCAAAATCACTAATTTCACCATACCGACATTGGAGGATTTTGAGTGAAAAACTCGAAAATTATATGTTGCTTAAGAAAGCGCCACATAATTGATGAGGGAGAAAACAGTCGAGGATGATGACCTTGATTACCAAGTCCTAAGAAGGCCAAGCCTTTTACAAAAATGAATCATCATGCTATGTAATTTATTAAAATCCCCTGAGTGGGTGTGAACACGCGAAAAAGTGACCACAACTGGCCCTGATGAAACCATGGAACATCTTGAGCACTAAGTAAGAACATTTATTTGTTCTGATCCTTGGTGGCTCACTTGAAAAATCCCCTAAGTGCAACTTATTGGATAACATATGGCTCCAACTATGGGATGTGCACTCGACTGATATTCAATCAAAAAGAGTGTACAAGGACCCTAAAATGTCCAGTTTCTACAAGAAACTAAAGTTCATTAGTCCCATATACATGTAAATTAATGCCAAAATGAAATACAAGTTGTAGCATAATATACAAAATAATACACAAAAATAAAATACAAAATCTATCGTACATAAATATATGATACATAAATCTATGGTACATAAATAATATACAACAATAAGCTATGATACAAAAATAAATATGATACATAAATTATGATACAAAGAAATAGGTTAAGAGAAGTCTTGATAATGCCCCATCGGGCATTAGATAGGATCATTGAAGAACAATTTAAACTATTTCACATTCACTGGTAATATCACCTTTTATGCTTCCAAAGTGTTGAGAAGGAATGAATTGGTGATAGCCATGTTGTAGATGATGAATGGCCCCATCCAGAGGCTATAAAACTTCCCATGTTTTCCTGGATTTTCCCTTTGTTTGTCTCATAATAAAACTATATATCCAATCTAAAAGTACCTTGGTTTTGTATACTTCTCAAATGTTCTTTTAACCTTGTCTCGGTTTCTGATACTTTTGCCAAGAGAATTCCTTCAGCTTTCATCTAATCCAATTAGTTGATTGATTCTATTTTCCATTACATATTATTCTAAACCATATTCTCGAAGCATCTGATACACTGGTAATTGAAGATAGATATGCAAGGAGACAATTGAACCATATACCAACTCAATGGGAGTCTTCCCGGTTGCACTTTTCTTATTTATTCTGTCAGCCCAGAGTGCATATTTAATTTTACTATCCCAAGACTTTTTGTTATTTCCAACTGTTTTCTTAGGATGGTCATTAAATTTTTATTACTTGACTCTGCAAGACCATTTCCCTTGGGATAGTAGTTAGATAAGTGGGATAGGATAATTCCATATTTGAAGCATAATGATGTGAGCTCTGCTGAACTGAAATCTTTGGCATTGTCGGTTGTTATTTTTGATGGAACCCCAAATCTTGTGATAATCTTGTCCTCAAGGAAATCCATAATAACTTTATCAACGGTATTTTTGGTGGGTATTGCTTAGACCCACTTGGTGAAATAGCGAGTTGTCATTAGGATCCAAGAAAACCTATTACTTGAATTGTCTTTGAATTTCCAATTAAAATCAAGCCCCCATTGTTGGAAATAGGCTAATACCACAACTGGTTGCAAAGGCAAGGTTTCTAACCTTTTCTTCCCTGTGACTAACTGACATTGGGAACAAATCCTTACAAACTTACATACATATTGGATTAAGGAGTGCCAGTAATAACTTGCTCTAAGAATTTTATGGGTTGTTGTGTCTACTACATAATGTCCCCCACAAAATCCTACATGAAAATTAGTTAAGAGTTGTATGGATTCTTGCATATTTACACATCTAAGTACTATTCTGTCAAGGTTACTCCATCCCAGTCCTTCTTGAGTGATGCAATAATTGACTTATTTAAGCCTTATATATATTCTTTTGTGACCCTTAAGGTGATTAGGACATGTAATATTAAGGAGAAAGAAGATTATATTTGTATACCATGGATTTTGCTCTAACTTATGAAGTCCTCTAGACTTCACTTGATCTAGAACATTGTTCTGACACACCATCCCTAAAGCCTCCTCATTTCCTTGAGTTAACATATTGGCTAGACCTTACCTTTGATTAATTTTGTGGGCCTAATTTCTAGATCATATTATTGAATTTTGGAGACCCATTTACCCCTTATTGTCAAACAATCTTGTTGAGACAAGATATATTTTATATCTGCATGAGGTACATAACCAATAATTTTTAAGTAGCCAATGTATTTTTTGAAATGTTTTAATGACTTTATCACGGAATAAGCCTGCTTTTCCATGATTGTGTATTTAAATTTATAATCCTTTAAAGCTCAAATATGAAAAGGATGGGTTGCTCATATCCTTCATTATTTTTATGGAGCAAGACCCCTGCAATAGTAATTTCAGATGCAAAGGAAAAAATTAAGAAATATTTAGAATAATCAGGGATAACCAAAACTGGTGATCTGGTAATTGCATCCTTGATGCATCTGAAAGCTTCTAGACCCTCATTAGTCCATCCAAACTTAGCATCATTCTTTAATAAATTCTAGGTTGGATTCATTAATTCTGCTAAGTTAGGGATGAATATTCTTTTAAATTTGATGCGGCCATTAAATAATTGGAGAGATTTTACATTTTTAGGAAAAGAGATATTTTTAATTGCCTCAATCCTTTGAGGGTCCACCTTTACTCTATCTTTGGAAATAATATGCCCCAACATTTCCCCTTCTTCAATACCGAGGGAAAAATTTGTTGGATTCAAATAGATACCATATTTCCTACATTCTTTCGAATACTTGCTTGAGGTGACTTACATGATTCATTCTTTGTTTTGAAAAAATTGTTAAGTCATCCCCATAAATATCTATGATCTTTCCAATTAATTCCTAAAATGCATAATCCATGGACCTTTTGAAAGTGGCCCTTGCATTTAACAAACCAAAAGGAATCCTTCAATATTCAAAGGTACTCCATGGGCATTGAAAGTAGTTTTATGTCTTTCCTCTTTTTGAATCACCACTTCATTATAACTAGAAAATTTGTCTAGCATAGTCATCATTTCAGAACCTGTTACTGTTTAAAGAAGAGTTTCCATATTCGACAACGGATAGTTCTCCTTTTGACAAGAAATGTTTAGATTCCAGAATCTATACATATTCTTATGCTCCCATTCTTTTTTCTCATATCCACCAAGTTAGAGCACCAAGATGAATGTCGTGTTGGCGTGATGATCCCAACAACCAACATTTTATCAAGCTCCTATTTAACAATTGGTGCAAGCTTCCAGTTGATTTGTCTCAATTTTTGTCAAAAAGGCTTAATTTCTTTAATGTCTTGTTTGAGAGGTATAGTGTGTTGGAACAAATCCTCTCGATAATATTTGAGCTCGCCATAAGTGAAAGTGAAGACATATCTATACTCTTTGACAAGATTTACTAAATCATTCATTTCCTTTTCAGAAGTACATTTTCCAATTTTTATCATTTTTGGTTCATTATTTTTTCCAATGTAAACCCCAGGTTTCATTGAGCCTATGTTGTTTTTCTTTCTATCATGCCTATCAAATATATGCTCAAGTGAAACTAGACCATGAGGTACCGAATTTTTGAATTGATCACATTTCCCCTGATACTCTTTACCCTAGTCTCCTCCTGAAAACTAACATTGAAGTTTGAAAATTCCTCTATGTTATGGATAAATTTCAAAATCTATTCATCATGTGAAATACCTGCCAATGCTCCATGTTATCTGGGACTGATGGCATAAAGTTCATCTCTAATTTACAATCACCATTTAGAAATTCTTTTGAATCTTGAAGAGTTGAAGCTGCTATATCTAGTTTATCCGCTAAGCTATTTTGATCTCTATGGATGCTAGTTAGATTTAAGGCATCAAAGAACTCCATTGTATCCCACACTGCATTCCTATTTTTTTTAATATTTTACACTAGTATGAAAAATGGATTTTAACTTGGAGGATTATTAAATCAGAGTCACCTCTTATATTCAACATCCTAATCCCCACATCTTTGTCTATTTTCAACCAAAGTAGGAGTCCCTCATGTTCTACTACATTCTTAGTTGCTTCAAATTCTAACCTAAGGGAAAAGTTGAAAATTTGTCCCTTAGGTGAAGTGATGACAACTCCATCTCCCTTTCTAGATATTGAATGAGCACCATCAAAATTCATCTTTCATATTTCATCTATCTTTTCATCTTTAATTTTTTCCTTATCTCGGGCAAAAAAGGTAGAGTAGCAAGAATAATATTTGAGATTATCTGTGTTGTAAACATATTCATCCGAAGGCTTCTTGGGCTTTTCTACATGATATTTCTTTTCTTTTTCCACTATGCAATTTCTCCATTGTATCTTTAGATAAAGGAACATTGGCATAAGTCTAGTCAATTTGAATGGACCCCCCAAATCAACAACCCACTTTCTTGATAGTAACATACCCCATTTGTCAGGTACATCAATTACAATAATATCCATGTTTAGATGAATATCAGGGTACTTAGCCAATCTGACTAGAAAACCCAAAATAATACCAACACTCTCAACTTCTCTAGAGTCCATGGCACATGCATTATGATATGGTCTAGTGATTTTTAAATTTAAATGTTCCATGATTTTCCTGGTCTTTATGTTGGATGAAGACCCATAATTGTGCCGAGAGGCTCTCTATAGCCCAGTATGGGGGAGATCTTGTAACGTGATGTAACGTTACTAACATTTGTAACATGTTGGCAAAAATTAATAGTGATAGTGAATATTATGGGAGAGATCTTGTAACGTGATGTAACGCTTGTAACATGTGAGGCAAAAAATATAGTGATAGTGAATATTATGGGAAATAAATTTTCTAATAGGCCAAAATAAAACAATCTAATATGGGGGAGGTGTTGTAATCTTTCTACCTAACAAAACAATAAAAAAGTAAAAATTTAATTATTTGTAAAAACAATGTGGGTCAAGAAAAAAACACAAAATTGAAATTTCCGCAAAAAAATGTTGGCCTTGCACATGGTTTTAAAACCATGTGCAAGGCATTCTAAACAACCCATGGTTTTATTGTACATGGTTTAGGAGGCTTTGCACATGGTTTTTAAACCATGTGCAAGGCATTCTAAACAACCCATGGTTTTATTGTACATGGTTTAGGAGGCTTTGCACATGGTTTTTAAACCATGTGCAAGGCCTCCTAAACTACCCATGGTTTTATTGTACATGGTTTAGGAGGGCCTTGCAAATGGTTTTAAGACCATGTGCAAGGCCTCCTAAACAACCCATGGTTTTATTGTACATGGTTTAGGAGGGCCTTGCAAATGGTTTTAAGACCATGTGCAAGGCCTCCTAAACAACCCATGGTTGTAGGAGGGCCTTGCATATGGTTTTAAAATCATGTGTATGGAAATGATGCAATGTTCCTAACAAAATAAAAAATAATAAAAAATATTATATGTCGACCATAAATAATATTAAATATTAATAATAAAAATATTATATGTGGACCTTAAATAAAAACATGTGTCTTTTGGTTTAAATCAAATCAATGGATACGTAAGAAGAGGTTTGCACCCCCATATATTTGATCCATCTCGACGCTTGATAGAGCCTAGGATTTGGATCTACGCTGGTCTAACATACAATTATGAAGAAGAAGATCATTCATCAATAGTGAAATATAGAATGGAGGATGATCTTCTCTTCCATGTTCCTTAGTTTGTAAAATAACCAAGAGATCAATGTATCCATCTTTGTTTATTGGAGTGATTTTTTCTTGTGTTTCTTGAAAGGTTAGTTTCTTAGGAGGAGTAGGAGTTAACACTTTCATCAAATTTTATTGTTGTGCTGGAATTTTAATAACTTCAATCACAGGAATTGATACTTTAACTTTTTTAAACCAAACACCCATATCAAGAATATCATTTGGGTCATGAGGACTGATTACGTGATATTGATTACTTTTTGGAGTTCCAACATTTTCTCTTATTTGATCTGTGATTCCTTTGAACTTAGAAATTTATCAAATTTGCTCTGATGTGGGCATAAAACCATAGTTCTTAGTCAAATTGTGTACCTCTTGACTATACTCTTTTTCATTCTTCCAGTCTTCTTTAGACACAGGATACATATGGAAAACTACATTGATGTATTCAAGCTCACTTGAAACTTCTTCACTATTGTCACTCTCAGGAACCCACTGTTCTAAAATTCATCATGCCACATAACAACTAGCTTCTTCATGAAGTGAATCACGAACTATACAATAAGGGATCACTTCCTGAACCACATTGGTTGTATCCAATTGATTTGTAAGATTATTATATTTATAAGGATATTTCTTAGGAACCTAGTTACTTTTGGGAGGAAACTGTTTCTAATTAGAGTGAGATATTTCCATGGTTACTACTCGATTTTGCATATTTTTTAACTGATTAGTATAAGTGGCTTCCATGGCTTCCATTTTTTCATTTAACTCCTTAATCTTCTTATTGTATGCCTCTTGCATGGGCTCCTTTCCTTTGGATTCCTAACTGGCCTTCTCTCTTGTAAATCCATGAAAGTTAGACTTACATGAAACCTACATGTTTGCATCAACTTTAATGGATAATGATTGAGCAAATTTAATATTTGTAGGTTCCTTGCCTCTCAGTTGGTATCTCATTCCCCCACTGAGTGCCTCTATGTAATAAACCAAGATATATTTATCAAGAGGTTTGAATTCATCATCCATGCTTGCAATAAGATCTCTTAATTTTTTATTGAATTCCTGCATCATTTCATTTTTATTTCTATAGGAAACAAAGACCCTTCTTTTCACCAAATATTTCCAAAAAAACTTCTTGAATGAATCCCAAGAATTATATGAATCATCAGGAAGATTAATATACCAGTCACAAGAATATTTCTCAACTGACAAGGGAAAAAGCTTAATGTAAACATCATCATGTTGAATTACAACATCCCAAAACCAACTATGGATACATTTTGATAATTTGCTAAGATGGCTTGATGTAGAAATGGCATTGTTGCCCCAAAAAATTGGCAGTTTCTCTATAGCTTTGTTTGGTATATCATGAGGCTGACTTGTTATCTGAGTAAAATTAAGGGAATGAAAGAAAGAATCCATTGGACTAAGGGGATTTTCCCTAGTATTTTCCTTTGTGAACAAGAATTGAATGTCCGAAATAGACTTGACCACTAGATTTTCAAGGATTCTACGAGACTCAAGTCTATGCAATCTTCTGCATAAGACCCTTTTAGGTTCAGGAAAAATTTTAAATACTTTGTGTAAATTTATTCTCGTAAAATACCCTGAAGTGATTTTAAATTGTGGAGCCACTAGATGGATCGATTAGATTTCAAAATTATTCGACTAGATGAATCAAAATTTATTGGGTTAAAAAAAAAAGAAAAAGGGTAAATCCTACCTCGGGAATAAAAATATTTATCCCTCGCAATGACACCAAAAATTGTTAATTCCTTTCACACACTTGGGGTTAAGCACAACATAAATCTTCAAGATTCTAGGTGTATCATTAGGGGAAAGCCTTGAATCGGTTACAATCACTTGATCTTGACTACTCTGTTTAGGAAAAACTCCTAATGAATCCAAGGTGGGTGGTCCCTAAGAAAGAGTTGTTGAAGGCTCTTAATTTTTAGTGTTTAATGATGGAAGTAAATTGTTTAGGAGTTTTTTGAAGTAAAATTACTAAGACAAGATTGTTTGCAAAGTTAAATAAATGTTCCAACATCATAACATAAACACATAAGAAAACTGAAATAAATGTGAATAAGATCAATGCCAATGGAGTCAAAGTAAAATAATGTTGTTGAAATGAAATGTTTTGCAATGTGTCTAGGTTAGTTTTAATTATTACAATATGAGTTGAGTTACGAGAAGGGGATTCTTGATATACTGAAAGTACTTAGAATATATACGAAAGATGACGAAAAGGGTTCCTCACTAAAAAATATGGGCTGAATTGAAGTCTCTGAGAAGGTGTCCAACACTACACCAACAAGGATGTAGCCCGACTGTATCTCAAGGTCGCTACTCAATGGTTCCCGCTTCCTTTGAATAATTTTCCCATGATTGTCAACTATCATACAAAATATCTCCGTAATGTTTTTCAGGTAGTTTATTTTATTAATGAATTATTAAATTAATGTGAGGAATTTAGAGAGTGTCGAAAACTGCTTTTGATTCCCCAATGACCAACTAAAACTCGTAGAGGGAAAGAGAGTACACAAGTTTAAGATAAAATTTTTATTCCAATTTGATGAAGAAAAATATGTTTGTAGAATCAAATACAATAATGACAAGCTAAAACACAACTATGTGTCACTTTCTGTTCATCCACCAATAATCGACAAAAATCCTTTGGTTGGTGGAGAGAGCATACTTTGTGGAAATGAGTAGGGTATGGAATTTAAAGATGAAATCAAAGAAAAAAAACTAAACTATACGACCTTTCTTGAAGGCGGAGTGTGTGCAAGTGTTGATTAGTAAAATAAAAACCATGAAGGAGACTACGAATCCCCCCAAGGGGGATGGAGTGTGGGCGTTGTGTAGCCCACTTTATTTCTTTATTAATGAATTTAAAATATGATGAAAATATGAAATCACTTTGATCCTTGAAAATTATCAAAAGGCTTACAATGTTGCTGAGAGAGAACAAGAAAGAAGAAAAGGGATAGAGGATGGAGTTTTTGATGTCCCGGGTGACCCGAAACTCAAAATTTGAACAACATGTCCTCCTCCTTTTCTCAAAACATGGTAAAAACGATAGCTAAATATATTATAATGTCACAAATTAATAAAAACAAATGCATTTAATCTACATTACTCAAAATGCTCAAAAAATTGTAAATTTTTAATTAAAAATGACACTTTGAGAGACTAAATCAGATCTAGTTTAAGATGAAGATTTAAAAATGAATCTAGATCTGATATCTACCTAATTCAAACCAAATTTTAGATATCAGAATGGTCTATCCAATTTTACTAAGCATCAAGTAATTGTAACCAAGAAGAAAGTTCACTTTTTTTTTTAAAGAAGAGCGAAAACCCCAAGCCCGTTCTTGAAAGAAGTGAAGGAGAGAGGGATATGAAAAAAAAATATGCTAAGCACAACAAAATGGCTAGTATAAAAGAGAAGTGGATGCAACCGACCTCTAATCCCCTTCTACCTTAGATGAACCTGCAAAAACTAGACAATTTCTTATATAAACAAGGTTAGATCTAGTTAATCTCATAAATAAAAAAAGTAGGAGAACATAAATATAATCGACTACAGTCTGTTGGTTCTACAAAATTCTGGTAATGAAATTCAAATATGTAACTTGACATCATCAGATACTTATTTAATTTAAAGAATATCTAAACACATTACTTGACAAAAATAATGCATGAGATTCAACCTATTTCAGCTCAAATTTGATCAAGTCACAAGCTCACAATACAATCACATAGACTAGCCTCCAAATACTTCAATATTATTAATAAAATATCATCAACAATCTTACAATGGGAAAAGGTTCAATACATCCTACTGAATTAGGAGAAAGAACCTGCTTTTATAGAAAAAATGGAGCTCAAACCACAAGAGAGTGAATTTGTCAAGTGTGAGGTGGTTTTGGTGATTGAGAGAATGGTGGGAGGAGGTTGGAATTTGTGGGAGATGAGGATTCCATCTCTTTTGAGGTATCCCACTTGGTTTGGGAACCCCCCACCTCTTGTAACAACTCCTTCCAAGTGGCAAACCACACCGGGCCATGAGAGAATACGCCCCCCTTTGGTGGCGGTGAGTTGTAACTCCTCCCTTGATGATAGAAGACGATCCTCTATGCTCATAAATTCCTCAGAAAACATCCTCATCTATCTTGATACCTCAGAGACAAGTCCTAGACAAGCATTGATTTAGGAATTGGATTTTCTTCAATTTTCCCATTTTTTAACACTCTGAATCATTTTGGGGAGAAAATCAAAATTAACAATTGAAAATTACTAATCTGACTCTCGAAAGTGGGTTTATGGGTTAAGTGGGGGATTTCGGTCCAAAAAAAAGCATCTCCATTATGAAATTGGCTCCCTAGGCCCAATTTTATTACCTTTTGAACTTTTACAATTAAAATACACCTTATCGATGATTTTATTCAAAAACTAAAAAATAAAAAATCTATGACAGCGCATGTCCATGAAACTTTAGGACTATGACTAGTATGGTATAATACATGGACCCTAGGATTTAATAACATTTTAAGACAAAATCACCAATTTCACCATCCCAAATTTGGAGGATTCCGAGTGAAAAACTCAAAAGTTATATGTTGCTTAAGGAAGTGTCACATAATTGATGAGGGAAAAAACACTCAAAGATGATGAACTAGATGGCCAAGTCCTAAGAAGTTGAAGCCTTTTACAAAAATAAACCATCATTCTATGTCATTTATTACAATTCCATCGAGGGGGTGTGAGCATGGGAAAAAGTGACCATAACCGGCCTGATGAAACCATGGAACTTCCTAAGCACTAGGTAAGAACATTGATTTGTTTCGATCCTTGGTGGCTCACTTGAATTGATAACAAAGATCTTGTAGTTATTTAGAGTAGAAAGATCTTTGGATAGGAAATAAAAACATATATTTCTGTGTATGTTGGTGAAGTGAGTGACGGATCAAACCCCTAATGGGTGATCTCATTCTTTGAAGGCTTCACTAACTTTATTAGTATAAAATTAAATATAAATTTAACAATTGAAAATATATAAAATTAATGAAATCCAATATGCATAGAATAATTCTTGGTGATCAATAAATTGTTATTTTTCTAAATCACCATTGTAACAAACATTCCCTAAAATGAAAGCATGGCATATTATTAGCAAATTGATTTCCCACGTGATCATATGTCATATCCTTCAAGTGAACTAAAATATCTAAAATATCTTGCTTAAGCCTTTTGGAACCACCAAGTTGTAAGTTTGTTTAGATTCAAAAACCAATTATGATTGATGCTGAATTTTTTAAAAATCATCTTAAAAAACAATACACACTTTTTTATTTATTGAGAAATTCAAAAATTCAATAAGAAAAGCATTTTTGACATAACCATAAAAATAATATCCTTAAAAAATGACATTATAATCATTTAACCCATATGATGTTTAACTATGGCTAATTAAAGCTTGCTTATGGCTCTACCATAGATTATCCTTATAAGAACCCAACATAGATTGTTTACTCCATATACATTTATTTGTTACATATAACTATATCCTCTTTCAACAAACTAATTGAACAAAACATACGGAATCTAAGGTTTGGCAATCCTATTCATTATCAATGCATGTGATGATCAATTGGAATTGGAATTGACATTCTCCATTGAATATAGGTAATGTTGATATAAACTTATGAGGTCACATACCTTTTAAATGCTGCACCATATTAACAAAAAAGGATTTATATTTTAGGAGCTTATCATATGAGCATTTCAGTGACTAAATCTACCACCCATCTCACACATATATGTCTTGGTTAAGCCTAAATGGTCATCCCAATACCCTAGTTAAAAAAGCAAGCACCCTAGAGAACCGTACACTTTGGTAGTCATTGTCTGATTACATATGTTACGACGCAGCACTTATATAAACCAAATGAAAGGTAGGGAATGATATTGCAATTTTCTAAATTAAATACTTACAAAGTTTGAGCTTCGAAGTTTGTAACTCCATTTTCTAATGTAAAATATTTTAATCAATATCATAAAGTCAATACGAAAATAATAAGTTTAAAAGACGATTCAAAAAACAAAGGCCGCAGTCTATTTCTTTATGATATCAAAACGCATTATATGTTTACAAAATGTTAGCTGTAATCGTATATGCAACTTCTGAAATAATATATTAATAATAAATGAATATTTTATTTTTAACGGGTATAATCTAGTTTTGATTTTTTTAAGCTGTTTTATTTTGATAATTTTTTATTTACATATTATCTGGTTTTATTTCAAAATTTTATTTATTTATTAAATCAACATTATGTATCTTTTCTTACTATCTCTATATATAAACCTCTACTTTCACTTTATATATATATAAATATAAAAGCTTTAAACTCTTTAATAAAGGTCCGACTAAAGCTCTTCGATTATATTTTCTAAAAAAAATCAATGATGCTTTGGTCGATACATCTTCGTGGATTCTGGAATAAGTTCATCAATTTTTTCCTAAACATGGATGCCACTTGATATTTTTCTTTTCTCCTTAGAATCTCTTAATTGATTTGATTTTTAATTGATAGAAGACTGTATAAGTTCAAGTTGATTCAGATCCTTTGTGGATAGCTATAGTCTTTGTTTAGAACTTATCACTATGTTGACTCAGATCCTTTGTGGCCGTTGTATTCTTTGTTTAAAAATTCTCACTCTGAGAGATGACTGGTAGAGAACTTATGTTTTCGAACAAGTTGAATGCAATGTATGGAAAATTAGTAGGCCATATATTGGAATATATCAGAGGATCTTTTACTTTTACAATTATAGAAGATAAGTCTGACTTTTGTAATTTTGTATTTGTAACATTTAAAAATAGTATTTTGAATAAAAAATGTTTCATATATAATTCCGATTTTAGTTTATAAATATTGGACCACCTTTTAGCTGAAGTGCATGTGACTAAGAGCTCAATTAGATAATAAAAATAAACAATTTAAGCAGTGCATGTGGTTAAGAGCTGGATTAGATGATAAAAAATAATATTTAAGCATTCTTCAAACTAATTTTGCTTACTGGATTTAGAATAGATTGTAGATGGGTGTACTGATAAGACATGTCACTTATTAAAAACTCTTTATATAATTGGTTTAAAAAAAAATGTTAGAACAACTGATTTAAGATATTGCAATTTACATCTTACAATTTACAGTAATTCAGTATTTCATATAAGACCTGGTCTTATGTAGCGAAATTTGTTTGAAAACTAAAATGTTACCATATTCAACAGCCCCAGAAATTCCGAAAAGATTTTAAATATGTTTATTTTAACAAATAAAATAGATGATTTAAATATGGTTTTTTTTTTAAACAAATAGAAGGGATGTTTGGAATGATAGATATACCATTCTTTTTGTTATAATATCTTAATACAAATGATAGATTTGCGTGGGTAACCAAGAAAAGGAAAATATGTTATTTAAATGCAAACGAAAAAAACTGGAAAAATACTCTGTTACAGCTATACAGCTCGGCAACATATTCATGCTTTTCGAACATATAAATAAAACATATGTACAAGTTCAAATGAAATCAATTTCAACTCTACATTGGAGAAAAGTTATTCTCCAGTCTTCACAGATTTTTTTCATAAATAGCCTGTCATTGGCATCGGGCGACTTCTTCCCTTCGGTTTATTGCAGGTTGTCAAGATATTTGCATACAAATTCAATAAGCTAACGATTAACTAGTAACTGGGAAGCCGAACACATTTTCTGTAGTCAAGAACCGATATGATCAGCACAAAACCGAACCGAAGCCCACCCGAGGGTGGGTGATGAGGTAAACAGAAACCCTATAATATAAGACGGAGGAATAGGTTAGTAAGTTTAACCTTCTTCAAGAGCTGAATAACCATCATTACCTGCCGGTAGTCTTTATTCGAATTTCGAGACCGATGAAGTTTACTAGGGTTAGTGCAGATTATCAGGCTAGTTTTACAAGGACACGAAAGTATCTTGCAAGGTCAAGAAATTCATGATCTGGGGCCAAATTGTAACGGAAATGGAGTCTGTGAAACAGACACGAGAAAAATGGAAAGAGATGGGGAAAAAGTTAAGCTATATACCAATATTGAGGATGATCAGTGATGCAAAACTGTTCTGAGTGAACGAGACGGTTCCAAGAGTGAGTTAGGGTGTTTCGGCCTAGAAAAGCTCAGGTGGGATAGCGCCAAACTTTGATCATTTTGTTATCGCAAGTCGCATCAATGGCTGCTGAACAACCTTCAGTGTTCTCATCATCCATTTCTTGCCACGTAGTCTTTAGCCTGGCTCTATTAACACGATCCAAGATCTATTAAACGCCAAGAGAGGATTCCTCCTGTAACATAAAAAGATTAGACTATGCAACTATGTCCAGCAAAAATAAGTCAGCATACATGAATATTGGCAGCAGTCAAGCCTTTAATCCCTTCTTGCTCCTGTCATCTGCAATCCCAACTTGAAGATAAAGTGCAAACTTGTTTGGGTATTTGCAATGCTTGGACAAGCACTGAAACACACAGCAAGCTTTCAACACAAAAGTTTTTCTTGGTCAGCCATTTAGACAATAGGGAGACCCGGCCTTTTATAGGCACTCATGTCTCGCTAGGGTATCAAATTAAATGATTAATCTTAACCTAGTTTTGTTATTGTAAGGATGCATTTTATTTATAACAAGTGTAATCAATTTAATTCAGAATCTTTTAAACCTAACGAGGATTTTTTTAACGAAAATATGAGTGTCGGTGCGCCCGTACATATTATTTGCAATCATTGAAACCCTAGAGTGGACTCCATTTATGTGGGTGGATTATGGATATCGTGATGAAGGAAAGTGATTATACATTAAACAACAAGAATTAAGGGGAAGATTGAAGAGATCTGATTTGAGCGACGATGATTTCTAGGTACAGTCGATGAGTATGTGAAATCTGGTGTGGGACAAAGTGTTAAAAGCAACTTCAGCTTCACGACCACCTGTGACCCGTATATCACGCCGAGACATATTGCAACTTGCAAGTGCAGAAATTTGCAGTCTGGTCATGTGCTGTTGCTATTATTGATATGATGACCGGCCCGTCTATAAATTATTTTAAGACAAGTGTTTATCGATTCATGGCTTTTTAGTTTGGGCAGATTTGTTTGTTTTTCTTTTTTCAAAAATCTGAGAAACCGTTCTACTCAGACGGTGTTAGTGAGATCCATCTCATAGATACTTATGTGATGATTAGGTAAATCGTACGTTTTAAATTTCAGGAAAATCTACGACGAACTGTCTTTTTTCATTCAACTTTTTGCCTAAAATTTGGGCAGACAAATTGCATGAGAAACTAGGCTTTATACTCTGTGTATTAACTTCCAATGAAAGATATTGTTGCAAGCAAAGTACTTTTATCGCGGCGTAAGAAGAAGGATTAGGTCAAACAATTTGGAAGAAGGAGAGCGACGTAACGAAAAGGATTGGTCAAACAATCTCGAAGTAGGAGAACTTTGGGGATTGATGTACTGAAGTGCACCTTGTCTTTTATCCCGACCCTGTGTGAGTAATCATTACTTGTATAATATGATATGCGATCTTTCTCTCAGATTACTCTGGTTTTGGGAGAAATAAACGAAAGTTTCTTATTGATATTTTGTTTTATAAAGAATTTCGTGTAATACTTTTAACTTTTAATGAAATAAAGTGGAAAATAAATTAAATATAGATATTTTATAATTTGGTATATCATTAATATATAGATATATATATATTTGGGATGTGATGAAGGATATTTAGATGTAATAAGTGTGGAGTGGGCTATTCAAAATCATGAAAATTGATTATTTGTGACTAAACTCAAGGAAATTTTTTATCACCTACTTAATAGGACTCAAACTTGGGTTGATGTCCCATACTATTTTCAATTAGCTTATCTCCTAGATGGCATTGGCATGGATGTAGTTGCCTTGTTAACACTAGTTGGTGAGGTGAGTGGAACTCTATCATCAAGAAGAATTTTCTGTTGGTGAGGTGAGTGGGACTCTATCATCAAGAAGAATTTTCATTAAGAATTGTTTGTTAAAGTGGAAAGTCACAAACTCTATGTTATTTGAAGGAATACAAAATACAAAATAAAGAGAGGGATACAACACACCCATAAAGGTGCCACTTCAATCACAATAGGAGATTATAGGAAGGTGTGACACCTGTTAAAGATCAAAGACAAGAAGAAGAAAATAGTGGAACACACAATGGGCATATTAATTGCCTTCTCATTATTAGAATCAAGTATTTATAGGATTACATCACAACAATACTATGGGCCACTAATCAAAGATAAGGTGACCAAATCAACTACTCAACTAAGTGACTAATTCATGTTGCATTTGACTAGTGAGATTAAATTTCTTAACACACCTGCTTAATCTCAAAAGGTAGAATATCTTCAACACTGTCAATTCCTAAGTGATCTATTTGATATTCAAATGCAACTGTTCCCAATGGTTTGGTGAACATATGAGCCAACTGCTCCTCAGAGCCACAAAATTGTAAAGAAATTTGTCCATCATTGACTAACTCACGAATCAAATGATAACAAGTGTCAATGTGTTTTCTTATTTTATGAAATACATTATGTTTGGACAACTGTATTACAGAGCTATCATCACATAAACTAGAAGCTGGATCCTTTTCAGTGTGCCCATCCTTTAAAAGTATTCTTATCCAAATTGCATGGCAAGATGCTGTGGTGGTTGCTACACAATTTGCTTCTGCATAAGACATGCCAACAATAGGTTATTTATGAGATTCCCAAGAGATCATATTTGTACCCAAATCAAAAGAATAACTAGACGTGCTTTTCCTATCGTCAATACTTCCTGCAAAATCACTGTCAGTGTACCTTGTGAGAGTATTGTCTAGTGAATGAGTGTACCAAATCCCATATCCAAGGGTTCCTACAACATATCTCAGAATTCTTTTTCCAAATTTCGAGTGAGATTCTTTGGGAGACTCCACAAATCTAGAAATAAGACTCACAACATACATCAAATCAGGTTTAGTTGCACTCAGATACATTAAACTACTTTCCATTCTTTTATAGAGTGTAGAAATTTACTGCTGGTCCATCATCATTCTTTGTTAACTTGGTGCCTAGAGTAATGGGGGTTTCTACTCATTTACATTTATCCATTCCAAATCTTTGTAAACGATTAGTAGCATACTGATGATGAGAAATGAAAATACCTTGATTAGTTATAGTAACTTCTAGACCAAGGAAGTACTTCATCAGACCTAGATCAGTCATTTCAAATTCATTTTTCATGATTGTCCTGAATTCTTCAAGCATTAAGTTACCAACGTAAATCATGTCATCAACATAAAGACATACAATCAACATTTTACCTTGTTGATTTGTTTTTACATATAGAGCGGGCTCATTGCTGCTTCTGTTGAACCCATTATTGATGAGATATGAGTCAATCCTAGTGTACCAAGATCATGTGAGCTTGTTTTAGACCATACAAGTCCTTTTTCATGTGTTCATGACCTTTGAAAGTATATTCAGGTGGATGGTATACATAGATTTCTTCTTTAAGAATACCATTGAGAAAGGCATATTTCACGTCCATTTGATAAACAAACCAATGGTTTTCTGCTGCAATGGCAAGTACAACTCTAATGACATCTATCCTTTCTACATGAACAAAGGTTTCATCATAATCTACACCATAATGTTGTACGTATCCTTTGGAAACCAATTTTTCCTTGTTCTTTTCAACCTCTTCTTTTTTATTTAGTTTGGTCTTATAGACCCATTTGAATCCAATAATGGTATTGTATGCAAGTATATCAACAAGATCCCAAGTCTGTTTTTTTCTCAGTAGCATCAAACTCTTCATTCATTGCTTGTACCCACTGTGCATCCTTTATTGCTTTATCAAAACATGTGAGCTAACAAGAAAACAATGCATACTAAAGTTTCTCGTCAATAACAAGAGTCTGCTCATATAACTATCTCAAACTTCTGGTTTTCTATTTCTGAGATGGATTGTCTGGTGGTGTTTCTTCTTGCTGCTGTACTTCCAATATTGGAAGTATGATAGGTAGATATGATAGATATAAACTTTCTTTTTATTATATGTCTAAAGGATCACTACAACATTTGTCTTCAAGGAACTTGACATCTCTACTCACCATAATATTTTTGGTGACATGATTATACAACCTGTAACCCTTGTGTTGTTCAATGTAAAAATTGAAAATACAATGCTCACTCTTCTTATCCATTGTTCTTCTAGATTCATTAGGTACATGAGAAAATGCAACAGAACCAAAATTTTTTAGATGTTCTACACTAGTCTTAGTGCAAGTCCAGGCTTCTTTAGGAATCTTGTCTTGGACACTCACCGTGGGTGTTTGGTTGAGAAAATAGAGTGAGCATGAAAAAACTTCAACTTAATACTCATTTTATAGCTTCCTGTGTGACATCATGCTACATACCATGTTCATGATTCTCCAAGTCTTTCCTTCAACAAATCCATTATGTTGTGGAGTGTATCTGGTCGTGAAATGTCTCTAGCTGCCATGTTGCTTGCAGAAATATGTAAACTCATGTGAATAATATTCAAATTTATCATCTAATCTAAGCACTATAAGGAACTTTCCAAACTGCTTCTAAGTCAGGGCCTTGAATACTTTGAACCTGGAGAAGGTCTCCGATTTTTTCTTGAGGAAATAAAACCATATTTTTTTGCTAAAATCATCAATAACTGTTAGAAAATAAAAGATATCTCCTATGGATTGGGTTTGCATGGGTCGGCAGAGGTCTAATATGAACTATTTCAAGATGTTCTTTGGATCGAGATGTGGAAGCAGGGAAGTTTTACCTTTGATGTTTCCCAATGATACAATCCTCAAAGGAGTTGGATTGTTCATGTATAAATGGTAACCCCTTGACCATGGAATGTTTGTGCAAGAGATTGAGACTCTTAAAGGGAATATGAATGAATCTACAGTGCCATAACTTTTAGTGTTTGAGCAAATACGAAGATAATTAAACTTTAAAATGTTAATCCATAATTACAGTGAAGATAGATCTCATCAATAATCCAAAGAAATAAATAAATCAAACCATAGAACACATGATGTACCATGGGAAATCCCTCCACTAATTCGGAGGATAAAGAACCCAGCAAACAATATTAGAGTATGATTGATAACTGATAGAGAATGATTATAATATAATAGCATATTGCTTGACCAGAGAGCAAAAGAGATAAGATATCTAATGGAACACTGTGACTAGTCTTTTCAAGTGAATAACAGTTTAATAACAAGCTAGAAATCGATCGTGCAATGCATGTAGCGAATGGTTGCATGTGTCAGTAACTTGTTAACACTGAGAACACTGTTTCATATTCCACGTTGCACCCCAACATACTTAGTGTCAAGTTGGCACTTCATAATTATCTCCCACACTGAGGATATGCGCCCTCCATTAATTCATTGAGTTTCACCACCTCTAACTGAGTTGTTAACTGATTGAACTGAACTGAACTGAAAGGAACTGCATGTAACTGAATGGAACTGAATGTAACTGAACAAAATTGAATGTAATTGAACAAAACTTAATGTAACTAGTTATTCTCCATCAATGTAATTTTCAACAACCACTTTGCATAAATTATGGAGTTGATTGCTTAATTAACTGAAACTTGTTTGATCAAAACTAAGACTTAACTGATGTCTTATTTATTTTGTTGTTGTAATTGTAATTTCGAAAGACATTCTGATGTAAATTTTCATTGTATGACGTTGTAACCCCATCGAAGATGTGTTTTCCTCCTTTCGGGATGTCATGTTATTATGTATGGACCTTGAGGTACAACCTCTATTGTAAGTCGAGGAAATAGTTCCTACTATAATATATTGTAATATGCTTCAGATTCTCTCTAGAAGAAGTCGGCCCTGTTAGGGTAGAAGTAATCCCCAGTCATGTTTTAGGTCAGTCACTTCAAGGGTATAAATAGGAAGGCACCCTCCCTCATTTATACACACTCACACTCCCTCAAGTTTGCATGTGGGGAGAGAGAGAGAGAGAGAGAGAGAGAGAGAGAGAGAGAGAGAGAGATGGAGGAGATATAGATAGATGTAGAAGATTTATTCTTATTGTGTTTTTCCATCTTGTGATATTGTCTTAGTGACAAAACTATTCTAAGGAAGTTTGAGGGGTTTTCTCCTTTATGGTTTCCTCAGTGAAAATATTTGTGTCTTATGTATCTTCTTTATCTTGTGTATCTTGTTGTACTTGTTATTATTTCAGATAAAGATACCAATCAAGTTAATTAGACTAGAAAAAATAACATGGCATCGAAGCCTCTCTAAAAGAAGGCACTATGCAACAACGAAAACTAGGCCTTCCTAGTTCAAGTTCTTCTCTCCACATATCATCAATAAAAGAGGGCTAGGCGAAATTTCCCTAGAGGGGCACATGTTTTGGTGGAAGCAGACTCAAATTTGAAGAAGTTTCATTTTTAACATTGACACTAGTGTTGGGAGAAACTAGGGAATCAAGTTTCAGAGGCTTCCCATATCAGTCTTCAAGAAATAACCTTGGTGAGAAACTTGCCTCAAGGAGGTGCATCCTTTCTTCCAGAAATATTTTCAAATCTCCAAGTTTGGAAAATTAGGGTTTCTCTAACAAACCATAGGTCAGAGAGCTCTGGAACCAGATTAGACACCTCAAATAGGTAAGAACTAAATATTTTCTATTTCCATTTGAGGCTCTCATTCGAAAATATGACTCACTATACTTAGCTTGAGGACAATCTTGGAGAAGTTGATAAATTTTGAGCATTAAACTAAAAGATCTCCCTGATCCTTGAAGAGAATAATTTGGATTAGTGCATCAATAAAGAAGTTCCAGAGTCAAAGGGAGATGAGGCTAAGGATAGCTCATAAGAAGAACTTGGTTAATACCAAGAGAATCATTGCAGATTATATTAAGGATCATCTCATCCCCCATGTGTCATCCTTTAAGACACAAAAAGGAAGTATTTAATGCTTTGAAAAAGATGTTCGAAGGAAATCACATCAATTAGAAGATGACATTGAGGATCCAGTTGAAGAATGTGAAGATACAAAACTCAGAGACTATACAATACTACTTCACAATGGTTTATCAAATGAAGGAACACCTTGAAGTAGTTGAAGAGAATGTAGAATAAGGAGAGATTGTGATGACTACCTTGAATGCACAGGGACTTCACTTAGTGAACCTCTCACATAGCATGTGCGATCATGGGATATTAAAGAATACCCTTAATTTCCAGAGATATTGACCCAAACTCTTTTTGTTNTTTTTTATACCTCAATCCTTATAAACCACCCTACCCACCCCCACCTTAAACCCCTCAGCCCCCCTAATACCTGCAATATATTGGTTCAATTTTTTATAATTTTAAAACCCACAATATGAACTAACATGATTGGATATTGATAAAAAAGTGAAGCCCCCGTGCAGTGCTTGAATGACGTCCCACGATTATGAGATTCATTCATTCAAGGGATCTATGCAAGAAGGAAGTTGATATCTTTCAACTAACTCCGAGAAGAGTGCACACAAGAAGAAGCTCATCTCATAACAACATAAGAGAAGATGGGAGAAAATGAAGAGAAAGCTCTCATAGGTCACACCAGAAAGAAATACAAGAATAAGGAGAACCACCATCACAACAAGAAGAAGGACAAGAAACAAAAGAAGTTCAGAAAATATCCTTCCAACATTTGATGCTACACTTTTGATGAAAGGAGATTCTTTGCAAGAAATTGTCCCAAGAAGAAGGACTCATTCAATAAGAATAAAAGACACCATGATCACACAGTTGAAGATGATGAACCATCAAACAAAATATTTAAAAGAGATAAGGATTATTCAGACGAAGAGTATGTGCTAATATCAGCACTCATGGGCACTATCTCACATGGAAGTGATGATTGGCTTGTGGATAGTGGGACACCTAAAAACATGATCAGATACAAAGAATCATTTGCCAATATGTCTGAGCATGACTCACTCAACAAGGTGAAACTTGGGGATGATTATTAATACCCCATAAAAGGAATTGGAGAAGCTTCATACAAGCTAGACTCCATAAAACCTTTAAAGATGAAGGATGTATTATATGTTCAAGGGTTGAAGAAGAATCTTCTCTCCATCTCTGCACTAGATGAAAATGGAATGAGAGTTGCATTCATTGGTGGAAAAGTTCTAATGTGGCCTAAAGGAAAGACAATCAATGATGCAATAGTGATTAGAGAACAAGACAAAGGATTGTAAAAACTAAAGGGACAATCTGAACAAACATTGGTTCATAAGTCAATAGAACCAAGAAAACTATGGCATCGAAGGGTTGCACATGTCCATTACAGAGCAATACTGATTGCAAGCAAAGCAGTATCAAGACTTCTATAAATACAAGAAAATCACGAAGGAATTTGCGAAGGATTTGCACATGGAAAGAATCCAAATAAGACATTTCCCAGCAATAAAAGTAAATCTAAAGGATGCTGGAGATAGTACACTCAAATGTATGTGGGACCATGTCATCGATATCACTAAGTGGGTATGTGTACTATGTTTCCTTTATATATGATTTCTCACATAAGAATTGGATATATTTTTTGAAAGGGGAAAATGAGGTATTTAATAAGTTCAATGATACAAAGCCTTGGTCGAGAACCACACCAAAAGGAAGATCAAGACTCTATAGTTAGATAATGGCATGGATTTCACGTCAGAATATTTCAAGGAACTCCATAGAGAGTTTGGGATTAAGATGGATTTAAGCACTCCATACAATCCTCAACAGAATGGCGTTGTAGAACGAAATAACCAAACCATAATGGAAACAACAAAAGCAATGCTACATGACCAGGATCTTCCAATGCACCTTTGGGAGGAAACAACAAGGACAACTATGTATGTAAATAACTGCACTCCTCATCGGGTACTTGAAAGAAGACTCTTGAAGAGGATTTCTTAAGAGAGAAACCAAAAGTCAACCATCTTAGAATATTTGGATGCCCAGTGTACAACCATATACCAAAGGAGAAGATGACCAAGCTCGATCCTTTTGGGAGGAACGGAACATTCATAGGATATACTAATACATCAAAGGCATACCGAATATGCTTCCGAGGATTTAAGAAGATCGACATCAATAGAGATGTAACCTTTGATTAGGAGTCAACATACCTCATATCCAGGATGCTACCTATAGTAGGGATTTATCCCCAGCTACATGCAGAAGCAACAACCTTAGATTACTGTGATCGTAAGGAATATTTAAATGAAAAAAAGAAAAGAAAACTAAACTATTAACGAAAAGGAATTTTTTTTTATCATTTTCTCATATATATAGGCTAAACTAATGCAATAAAAAAAAATGTGAACACACCTTTCTTTTGCAAGATGGGACATTGTATCCATCCTTAGAAGTGGTTCCGTATCTCCATGGGTTGGTTCTCCAGTTCTCTCCATGAATAGTTGTTAGACGAGGAATGGATCCAGAGTGTGTACGGAGAATGTCTCAATGTACACCATGGGAAATGGCGTGGAAATGGGAGTGATAGTAGGAAGGTATGTGGTAAGAGAAAAATGGCGCAACATAACCACCAGTAAATGAAAAGGTATGTCTATTTTGGGAGATCCCTTCACATTGTATTTATAGTACGGTCTTAGGGTTTTTTAACCCAAGGTGATGACCCATGGTATTTATCTTTCCCATTGTATATATCTGTGGTTTTTTGACCTTTTCTCCTTTTTAGGGTTTTTTAACCCTTTTGGGAGAGATTGAAGGTAAACCATAATAAATGCTCACCATGCCTTCATTTATGGGAAGGAGTAATGGTGTTTCAGACCATTTTTTTCTTCTGGAAATACAATTGTGAAGGTCAAAATTAAGGGAAATATGGTGGGAATATGATGAATGTATATGGTTTAGACCATGTACAACTAGGTGAACACTTTTTGGTGTTAATAGATCCCCTCTTTATGTGTGAGGGTAGGAGCTCATCGTATGGCCGATGGACATCAGGGGATCATGGGAATAATCGTGACAACAGTGGAGAGACTAGAGAGACCCATGAAGAATTGGAGCTCCCTCATTCGAACTATGATGGTTTATTTTATTTTATTATGGGTTCTAAAAAATGGATGAGATACATATAATGTGTGACATGTATATGGACGAGGTGGGCATACCCATGCTCAGAACAATGTCAAAAGAATAAATAATGGGATCAAGGCTCAAAAAATGGGAGCCAATCAATACATATACAAATGATAATACATAATGGTGGCCTAAATGGGAGGCTGAATACAATGATGATCTAACGAAATGATACATAGAAAATATGGCATTCTCATGGAATGCAATATCATCACAACTAATGCTATGATGAATATGGAAGTGTACATAACTAGAGGGACTTAATGACTGAGGGGCAGGATCTCTGTGGTACAATATATATAGCATAAATTACTATATATACATGGAAGCACAACACTGGGGGATTCCGAACACTATTTCCAACGCATCTTGAAAATCACAAGGGACTATAAATTGTGTGGGTCCCATAGTAGACTCACCAATGTGCTAGAGTCAAGTGACAACAAGGGTCTTCAACCAAATAATGAATGAATCAATACCCTATACGAATCTCAATGGTGCGATGATGTAGCTGAATTCCAGCACATAAGACACAGCCAACTCGAAAGGAACTAATGAATCTTTTCAAGTGGTTCAAGGAACTGATCAATGAGGTAGATGAAACTAGGATACAGGGACCTCTAGGTCTATCCTATGGAATAGATGAGCTGGCGTCTTTAGAGGGAGACATGCAACTAATAAAGGAAATGTTGTGTCCTTGAAAATAAGAACGAGGGGGATAACCAAAGATGTGGAACAATTTGGGGACTGACACACTAAATGGGGGAACATGAACAGGGGAGTACGGGGGACTCACACTTCCTTTGTTTAGAGTATGATGGTAGGGCTCATGTGGCAGCAAATGAAACTAACTCAAGGGAGAGGGATCATAACTGTAATACCGGGAAGATAAATGGAAATGGGAAATACTGAGAGAGGTAACTGGACTAGTGGTATCTAGGGGATCCAAGGAAGACTCATCACATAATACTATGAAAAAAGGTGACCCAATGGGGGGAAGCTAACATACCGTGATATCATATGTGGTGGCACCAAAATACACCATTTGGTCCTTCTTCATAGCTTAAAGAGAACGAAGAAGGGATAGAAGTAAGCTCAATATGACACGATCTCATGGATTTTTAGTGACCTCGAGAAAGTAAATGCTCGATGGTGTTTTCATTTTTAGAGATTCTGAAAATAGGAAGAAGACTCCAGTGTGGTTTCTTTTTTGTTAATAGTATCCTAGGCCCAAAAAATGATAAAAGTATACAAAGGAGATCTCTCCCAACGTTTGGTGAAGGAAGAATTCTTTACCGTTGGTAGTCCAAATAGGACGAAAAATGTTAAACCTATACTGACTGGAGGGTCATTCAAATAATTTTACGAAAATGAATGAAACCAAGTTTTTTCAGCAATCTTTTCATTATAAAAGGGATGGAAAAGAGCTTAAAGACAACCCGTAATGAGATTTTTCAGAAATTACGGTCCCAATGTCTAAGAAAGCATAAAACGATACAAAGGGAAACGTTCCTAGCTGGAATGTGCTAGGGCGATCCTTTTCTTATAATAGTCTAGGTAGTCTGAAAAAGGAAATAAACTAGGCCACATATATTCTCTTTCAGATACTTTAACGAGTGTGAAAGGAAACAAGTGTGCCCGACAATCTTTTCATTCTTTTAGGAGTCAGAAACGAGCTTAACAGAAACTACGTAGTGGTCAATCAAGAAAGGGGGAAGTGTTCATTATATGGAAAGAGGCTATCTTGTGAACATGGATGAGAGGAATAAATGCAGAACACTGATGGGGCCCCCTTGCAAGATGATGGATGGTGGGAAAATATGGCCAATTGTGTAGTATGGATGGAGCAAAGGGCTTGTGAATGTTGGGACGTAGAAATGTCCCTTTTTCATCCACTTTATCTTATTCTATTCCTCACATTTCATCGTCCCATTAAGCTTTTATCATACCATTTCCATACATATATGTGGGTTTCACCTTATTATTTCCACTTTATTTATTTTTAGTATTATAAGTTAATTTGTGATTAAATATTATAAAATTAACATGTTTTTCACTAATATCTCAAAGTATCGATGAGCTTTGTAATGTGTAGGAATATGTGAAGGATTAATTCAAAGAAAAGACTTCACGTATATCTCCTCCACCATTTCAAGGAGATGGTTACGCAAAGAATATTCTAAGGAGAAGATCATCGAGATTTGGTTGAGAGACATGTGGAGAATTTGTGAAAGATATGTGGAGGATTTGAAGGGAACATATCTTGTAATAATAAGAAAGTAGTTGAGTGGTTGAGTGAATAGTGGATCTCTCATTATGAGATGGTTATATTCTTCTCAAAGAAGTTCATGTATAAAAGAGAGTGC
Organism: Pseudotsuga menziesii; assembly: GCA_001517045.1. Lineage (NCBI taxonomy): Eukaryota > Viridiplantae > Streptophyta > Pinopsida > Pinales > Pinaceae > Pseudotsuga > Pseudotsuga menziesii. Next base: position 323,681 of record LPNX011114849.1, read on the forward strand.
TCTCTCTTCATTTGTAATGGGATATTATCTTAGAATATTTTAGATCTTAGATTATCTTAGAGAATAGTAGATTGTAGAAGTTAGTCCTAACTTTGTAATATGGAGAAGGGAATTCTTAGATTTTGTTCGTAATATTGGTTTTGATACTTTCATGATTTGTCATTGATTCTTGTGATATAAATGAAGATTGCTTGATTATTAATGTGAGCTCACATATGTTGTCTTATTTCTCTTCATATGTTGTCTTTCTTTTATGCAATTTACTTTTAGCTGTGTGTTTCATCTTCCAACATTAGATGAAATTAGCAATTGCTTGTTTCAGCTTAAGGGGGGTTAGATTAGATTAGTCTTAGTTTCACGGGGGGTTAGATTAGCTTAATTTTGCTTCAGTCCTGCATATGCTTTGCATGTGCTTCGTAAGCCTATGAACCTCAGATTGACAAATTAAATGGCTGGGAAATTACTACAACGGAATTAAAATGACATTAATTCAGCCCAACATTTTGGCGTCGTTGCCAGGGAAGCACGATGGATTGAAGTTTAGTTTGATTTTTCTGCAAGCGTACATTAGAGTGTGAATTTTAATTTCTATAATGAGTGAATTTCAATTTCTGCAATGAGTGTTTCAATTTTACAAGTGTGAATTTCAACTTCAGCAAGTGTGTTTAATTTTCGCAACTATGAAGAGTAATTGTTTTCTGTATAGAGTGTTTTTTTTAATTTGTTTCAGCAAGAGTGTTTATTTAAATTTTTCATTTAGATTTGGGTGCTGTAAGAATCCATTTTTCAAAATGATTTAACAATGAGTTTAAGCTTGGAACAACTCACTTAGATCCTTGCGAAAGTAGGGATCTCCTCTTCTCTCGAAAAGGAGATCCTGACAGCAGCCGAGAGCTTAATCACTCCGCTAGAAATAGATGAAGAATCCTGCACATTTGATGGAGAACAATCATGCGAGCAAGAGATTGAGGAGGACCATGAGGAGTTCCAGCATGATCTGAGGAATGAGAACTATGCCTACGAAAGCCCTATCGAACGATGGTTTCAAGTGAGTACGAGGTTAGAACAATTTAGTTTTTCTTTTTTTCTAGTTAAATCACAGTTACAACAATTAATTCCACACATTTTGGTTTATCCTCATCTTCTATTTGCAAAATTAACACTGAACAAATTCTTATTGCTGTTACGTGAATGGCTACACTGGATATTTAACTACACGTAACAGTTTTCTAGTTCCCAATTAGGATAGAGTAGGTAGGATTTTATTTTCAGTTTTAACTTTCACTTAGAATAAGTATGCTCTCCTCCGTGCTTCGTACGATCATGAGGATCAGAAAGTAGGATGTTTTCTATAATTTTCAGGAATGAATAATTAATGTTTTGCAACATGCTTAATTGATTTCATCCTTATTTTGCAATTCATTATCTCCATTTACTAAAAAAAAATTCAATTTGTAAAATAAAACTAGTTTGCAATTTCATTTTTAATCTGAACAAATGCTAAAATTATAATGCTGAAAAGCAGCTGCAACTCCAAGCTGAAACAACACAAATCTATTGCATTTTTTTGGCATTTTGGCTTGTTAAAATTTGCTAAAACACAGTCGGGACAGTCCTATTTTTAGGGACCATAAGGGCTTAATTTTAAAACATGTTTCTATCCAAAGTATCCCTTTAAGTCTAGTTTCCAATCCAATTTGAATTCTTCAATTTGGTTCTAAAATGAAAAAGATATGGTCAAAATACTGACTAGGGGTGGAGTAGGTAGCTCAAGAACATAGTTGGGACAATCACATTTTGGGAGACCTAATGGATGAATTATAAATACATGTTTCTAATACATACTCTCCTATAAATATAGTTTAGAACACAATTTTAATCATTCAATTTCGATATCGTACGAAGGAGATATGCCCAAAATACTGACTACCTATCCTAAATCTGCACTCTAAAAACTCTGCTTTCTCAGCTGTTCATTGGAATATTTGACCCATCAATTATTCTTGTATTCAAAATATATTTCTATTGGAGATACCTAAATTAATTTGTTTTCATCTCCAATTGGAATCACATCAATCCATATTTTAACGAAAAATTTGTACTCAAAATACTGACTGTTGGTCTAGGCTGAAACTCACAAACAAAATTAGGATGCAAGCTGTTATTCAGATTATATGACATACCATACCATAGAATTTTTAAAACCTGTTTCTACTGGAAGTATCCTTATGAATCCACTTTTGTTTGGATTTGAAATCATTCAAATCAGGCGTGAAATAAATAAGTTATTACCAAAACACTATCAAGTAGTCTACGCCGGCCCAAAATGCATCCCAGATAAGAACACCTTGACTCATGTCTCGATGTGCGGGCAAATGAAAAATAATTTTGAAAATATGAGACATGGGTTTTGTGCGTAACATCCTCCTTTACGTGAATGATGAGGAAATAACCAAACAAAGCCACGATTTGTGATATACAATTGGTTATTCAGGAGGGTATTTTCCAGATTCACTGTTGTGGCCGGTTCCAAGCAGCTGAAATAGTAAAGTCCATTGCTGCGAAAACAAAGGATGAACATAGTTCTGTGAAGGATGAACAAGGGCTGAACCAAGCTCAAAAAAAGGGATGAACAAAGAAAAGGCTGAACATAGTTGTGTGAAGGATGAACAAGGGCTGAACAAAGCTCAGAAAAAGGGCTGAACAAAGAAAAGGCTGAACATAGTTTTGTGAAGGCTGAACAAAGGATGAACAAAGCTCAGAAAAAGGGCTGAACAAAGAAAAGGTTGAACATAGTTTTGTGAAGGTTGAACAAAGGCTAAACAAAGCATAGAAAAATGTTGAACAAAGCTTAGAAAAAGGACCAAACAAAGAAAAGACTGAACATAATGGACCCACTCGGTTTAATCTACTTGGGAGTTTGGTGCGCATCCCAAACTTGATTGTTCTATGTAAGGATGTGGGAATGGAAAATGGCTCTATTTAGTATGGTTTTCATGCCTAAAGAAAGAGTGAAATGAATTGGTATTCTCATTTCATGACAGTCTGGTGCAATGCTAATTTGTTTCAATGAGAGGTTCTTTCAAATAGCATTTTTCATATTAGAAGCCGCGGCCCAAACTATAGGAAGGTTTCCTTTTGTAAACTACACAGAAGAGAGTGCATTTGTGCGTCAAATTTCTTTGGATTGCCACTGTATGGCATTGGATGATATATCTCCATATGCTAATCGATTTTAGTCATGGAAATATTTTGAATTCATCATTGCATAGTTGCATAGAGGCACATGACTCATTTTTGCACCAGCATGACTTTGTGGAAATCGAGCATTTGATAGAAGCCACGAATGTAGGGATATGTTCAAGAATATTTGATTTTTCACAATGTTTTCTCACAGCGCCGAGAGTTTCTTGTGATAGGAAAGGATGAATGCACGACGATGAAAAATCAGAACCATGGCCTGGAGCAGTTCAATACTTATGGGGCAGGTATGCATATATTTTATATTAACATTGATTTATGATCTAACAGGAGCTGCAGCCACTATCGCAGCTGGCTGTTGCAACCGATTATTGCAGCCGCTGTTGGAGTTGGTTGTCGCAACTGCCTCTTGCAGCCGCTGTCACAGCTAGACGTTGCAGCTCATCGCAGCTGGCTGTTACAGCTATTAATTTTTTTTTATAATTTTTAACGTTTTGAATGCTGAATGCCCATGAATGCAGATCGAATAAATTTAATTTTGAAGTGTTTTTGCCATTTTTATTTTGTGTGTTGTAAAAAAAAAACAATAGAAAAATTATATATTCTAATTTTTTTTTTTTAAATTTATAAAAAGAAATAAATAAAAAAAAAATACAAAAGAAAAAAAAAAAAAGTTAAATAAATAAAAACAATCGAAAAATTGCAAATGGACCTCAACACTTCCTGAAAACATCTTTGGAATAATGATTTTTGTTTTTTTCACGCTAAAATTGTTTTCTTCAGTCACTTCAAGCAGTGATCAATGACGAACCACAAGCGCAACGAAAACAGGTATAACACATTTGATTTCTTCCTGACATTTTCTTTGCAGCTTATGTACTTCTTTCCACATGATATGTTTTCTTTTATGAACTTCTCAGTTTCATGCTAGGTTGCATGAGGACATGCAACCGGGTTAGTTGGGGAGGGGAAACTATACATATTCACTAATAAGTTTTCATGCAGGATTTGGTACTAAAGTTTTTTTTTCAGGTTTCAGAGATAGTCACATTTTGCTACTGAAGTGATTTTTCAAACAAACACAATTTTTTTGAGAAACATGGTTTTGATAGACAACCTAAAGGAGTTGTTACTCATGATGTTTGCTCATAAACATCATAATGTTTATTGTTGCACAGAAACCATCCATAAACTCATTTGCTTCATGATTGTTTATCCATATTTCTCCTTCAGAACACCTTCCTCATCCATGTCTTGAAGTCCACTTTCCATCACTTTATCTGTCATGACTTCACACATACCTATCTTTTTGAGTTGCATACATCCCTTTATATTTTTCAGTTCATCTTGCTTTCCTTCTGAATAAAACCAGCTCCCTTTCCATGACTACCTGGCCTTGCCATATCCACTGCTTCACTGTGAGATCTTTTCACTGATAGTCCTACCAATATTTTTATACCAACTCACGTTGACTGATGCGGGATCCCTTAAGGCCCACCTTTCAACAAGTCTTGCCCCATCGACCTCAGCACCTCATTTAGGATATAGACTAGAGTTCATTTTGAGTACCTGGAGGCTTGCATGACTTAATGGCAAGTTCTCTTGCTGACAATCATGGGAATTTATCAATGTCCCTTGATCGTCAAATCTTGTAAGTGGCTCGACATCAACACATCTATTTGCACTTCGTAAGATGTAATTGGGTACCTTGGCACTCATTGAAATCACTGGTGAGTTGCCTTGCATTGGTTAACAACATTCATCAATGGCCAGTAATCCAATGATTTCTCTTTATGCTCGACCTTGACACATTTATTCGCATGACTAGAATTGTAACATCGAGTTTTTGTAGCGGGTGAAGACTATACATTCTTTCTCAAGACTCCATCAACAGTTGGAGAAACACGACTTCAGATCTATGAGTGCACCACAATTCCACTTTCTGCCTTCCACATTTTCCTTTATTTATTAGCAGCAGTTCAAATTCCTCCACTTCATAGTACAACAATTACAGCTGCAGCGTCATTTACAGTTATATTTTTATTCTACAGCCATGACATATTTTGCATGATTCAGCAGAAACAGTTCTAATTCCTTCACTTCCCATGATCCAGCAGTTACAACCGTAGTAGCAGTGACACATTCCATGATCCAGTGGTATCAGCTACATTCCTGTTGCATCGTTCATCTACTTTTTGGGTAAGTGGGGGTATGTTGTTTTCTAAACTTTAATCATGCAATTCCTTACATGCTAGCAATGAATAATTTGTAAAATTCCCTCACTATTTATTTCACAGCCCATGCTAGGTTGCATGAGGACATGCAACCACATCTATTGGGTAGGGGGAACAATATTCAATACATACTCACTACTATAATTCCATTCTTTTCACCACCATCACCCATTTTTCATATCATTTACCATTCATGAGCATTTATTTTTCGACAAATCCTCTGTTGCACTTTGCTTCATACACATTGATATACATATTGGCATGATTCATAAAGATAAAGAAAAGACTTTCTTATGCATAAAGATGATTTCCATGCACATTAATAGCATATCATTTTTAGTGAGTGTATGGTTAAATTATTATGCAGCTAGAAAACAGATGACGAAATGAATGTTGTTAACATAAGAACCAACATTCTTTACATTCATGGTTGTCACACAAGAACCAACCATAAGGAAAATGTCAGCTGTTACTCATGCATTTCACATCATGAAATGAATGTTGTTAACACAAGAACCAACATTCTTTACATTCATGGTTGTCACACAAGAACCAACCATAAGGAAAATGCTAGCTATTACTCATGCATTTCACATCATGAAATGAATGTTGTTAACACAAGAACCAACATTTTTTATATTCATGGTTGTCACACAAGAACCAACCATAAGGAAATGCCAGTTGTTACTCATGTATTTCACACCCCGAAAATATTCATTGTTAAAAAGACATCATCAATCAAGCCAAAGTTTAAATGCCAAAATTTCTTGAGAAGAGCCATACATGGTTGCATGAGGACATGCAACAAGTTCAGTTGGGGAGTATGTTGGGACATAGAAATGTCCCTTTTTCATCCACTTTATCTTCCACTATTCCTCACATTTCATCGTCCCATTAACCTTTTATCATACCATTTCCATACATATATGTGGGTTTCACCTTATTATTTCCACTTTATTTATTTTTAGTATTATAAGTGAATTTATGATTAAATATTAGAAAATTAACATGTTTTTCACTAATATCTCAAATTATGGATTGGCTTTGTACTGTGTAGGAATATGTGAAGGATTAATTCAAAGAAAATACTTCACGTATATCTCTTCCACCATTTCAAGGAGATAGTTATGCAAAGAATATTCTAAGGAGAATATCATGGAGATTTGGTTGAGAGACATGTGGAGAATTTGTGAAAGATATATGGAGGATTTGAAGGGATCATATCTTGTAATAATAGGAAAGTAGTTGAGTGGTTGAGTGAATAGTGGATCTCTCATTATGAGATGGTTATCTTCTTCTAAAAGAAGTTCATGTATAAAAGATAGTGCTCTCTCTTCATTTGTAATGAGATATTATCTTAGAATATTTTATATCTTAGATTATATTAGAGAATAGTAGATTGTAGAAGTTAGTCTTGACTTTGTAATATGGAGAAGGAAATTCTTAGATTTTGTTCATAATATTGGTTTTGATACTTTAATGATTTGTCATTGATTCTTGTGATGTAAATTAAGATTGCTTGATTATTAATGTGAGCTCACATATGTTGTCTTGTTTCTCTTCATATGTTGTCTTTCTTTTATGCAATTTAATTTCAGCCGTGTGTTTCATCTTCCAGCATTAGATTAGCAATTGCTTGTTTCAGCTTAAGGGGGGTTAGATTAGATTATTCTTAATTTCATGGGGGGTTAGATTAGCTTAATTTTGCTTCAGTCCTGCATATACTTTGCATGTGCTTTGTAATCCTACGAAACTTGGAGTGACAAATTAAATTGCTGGAAAATTACTACAACGAAATTAAAACGACATTAATTCATCCCAACAAGGAACATGCCAATACATACAATGGGAGATTCACGTGATGAGACACAAATCAAGGTGAATTCTAGGAAATGGCCTAAAAAATCATAGTTACAGGATGAGACAAGGTTCTTGTCAAAATAAAGAGGGTGGAAAACCGAACCTGGTGGTATGAACAACGTATCAAACAGAATCCAAATGAGCCTATGGTGGACGAAAGAAAAACTAGAGAAAATTGAGGCATATGGGTACAGAGCTAGCTCAATCTACAAGGTGTGATTCGCATGGTGGCACACAAATTGAAGTGACTTTTAGAAATGGATCAAATAAAGTAGAGAGGGAGTTAATCTAGTACAGGTCATCTCTTCACCCGAGAGATTTTTGCATAGTGGTGGAAGCTTCCTATCCTCACAGAGGATTATGCATACATGAGCATGGACTATCGAGGAGATCCTAGAGACACCTCGACCTCTAGTACAAGTCTAGGGACCTGAAAAAATGCTAACATGGTGGTATATATATCATACATGTTACATACTGTGTGCATGTGTAGATGTGGGACTGCACCCTCGATTGGGGTACCAACAACGCAGGGGCAGAATGGATGTGTTAGGACCACACACTCACGTGTAAATGATGAAACAAAGTTCTACAATGGAATCACTATGACTATACACAAATAAAATACTGGAGGGGGTCATCGATGCATGGTTAAAAAAGAAATAAAAACAATGACACAAGTGTACTACATAGTGGGTGACTCTAGGAATAGAACATCGACGAAGGAAATTGGCCTTGCTTTGGAGAATTTGAAGTTGGAACAAAGTTCATGGGGGAAGAAGATTCAAAATGGCTTGAACCTTCATATGGTCAATCGTAATCCCTTTGTGAAATACGATGAATTCAAGTAAACACCCATCCAAGACACAAAACACACACTTGAGGGGGATCAGGCAGACATTGTATTTGAGACATCACAAGAAAACTTGACGTAAGTATTCCATATGTTGGGAACACTTTCAAGAGTGATCTGTGAGTTCGTTTAGGTAGACCTAGATAATATGGATAAGGTCACGGAAGCAGAACATCATGGACCACTGAAAAGTGGCTCCAATATTTTTAATTCCAAATGGCATAACCAGATACACAAACGTGTTCTAGATTTGAATTTGGTTATAACCAGAAAAACCATCCATGAAAGAAAATAATTCATGCACATTAATGATTTGGTCAATGAATGGAATGGGGAAGTTGTCTTTGGGACATGCCAAGTTCAAGCCATGAAAGTCAATACAGACATGAATGGTACACTATTTTTTGTTGATGGGAATAGGATTAGAAACCCAAGTGGTATACACAATGGGGTATATGAAACCTGCTTTATGCAGTTTCTTGATCTTAGTTTTGATAGTAGGAAACTTTAAGGGCTCAATGGGTCTTTAATTTTGGTGTACAGGTGCAATATCAGGCCATGTGTCGATACAATGGTTGATGATAAATGTATGCATACCATGCATCTCGGTATAGGACCAAGCGAAAATATCACATAACTTCTGAAAAAGTGCTTTCTAAGAAGAAAATTCTTCAGGGTATAAAGATGCTCCAAGTGTAATATCTCCAACTACCTCAGGTTTGGTTGATATATTGACCTTAATAGTTGGTGAAATGTTAGCCATGTTTCCCTCTTCAAAGGCTTCAGGTGCCAAAATGGGGTTCTTGAACCAGTCTACATTTCCATGGATGAAGTCTTTGGCTTCAACTGAGTATTGATCCAACAATGAAAGAGGTTCATCAGAGATAAATAATGAGCGATGGTGCATATCATCTGAAGGGTACTCAAGAATTGAAAAAGATTCAAGGATCTCCTGATCATTGTTAAAAAAATGCATAGATAGATCAGATGGATCCTCTACGATTGAGGAGACAAAAGGACTACTAGAACTAGAGATCATGTATATGGTGTTGGTTGTGTCCGAGGAAGAAACTAGAGGGTGGATGTCCTCTAGGATAGTAATTTTAGATTCATAGGAGTGTTTCCGAAGGTTGCAAAGGGTTGAAAGATACTTGCGTAAGCCTGTGGAATGGTGAGAGTAATGACCATACAAGCCACAAACTGGACAAGGATGGTTGGTTTGTAATGACTTGTTCTTAATCGTTGGCGGATCTGGGATGGTGACTACTAGATCACCATTAGTCTCATCCATAGCGTCCATGTGGGTGTGAAGGAAAGGAAAGTATGGATATTTTTGTGTCGCATGACCTTAGATATCACACAAAGTGCAAGTAGGAGCGGGATGTGGTTTAGTCGTTGCTTTGGAAGCCTTTTCTCCAACCTTCTTTGGAGGAGGAGGGGTAGGCGTGGAGACATGAGTAGTATTCGATGGACCAGGAGGTGGGTGTGACATCATATAAATGGGTTAGATGGGAGTCAACACAACTTAGGGGATCGGGGGTGGCCTAGGTGGATCTAGGTACCACATAGGAATTCCCAGTATAAAATTTGGTAAGTTGAGAGTAGCCATGACAGGATTGCTGACGATGCGATATGGTGGAAAAAGGAAGGGAATCATGTGGATCAGGAATGAGCCATAATAACACCTAGAGGACTATGGCTAGGGTTGCTACCAAAGTTGCAATGTGGTCGGGATGGTATCATATGTGATAGTGCACAAATATGATACATCAGTCAGCATAGGTGGAGGTGGTAAGTAAAAAAATATGTCTGTCATAGGAGTGTTGGAAAACAAGCCTAGGAAAACAACAGATAGGGATGGAATGGAAGCATTGTTAATGGAAGTATCGATAGTAGGAAGGATGTGCTCCGGTGTGGCATGTACCTTAGGATCGTAGTATGCCAACTGGTCAACGGTCATGGTCTTCCCATCATGAGGGAACATCACGAGTCGAAAGATGGTAGAGGCCATGACTTGCATGGAATACATGTAGCTACGTCCTATCAAGTTGGGAATTGATAACCTCAATGTCAATCAAAACCATTTTGTTAGATAGATCAACAGGAACATTCGTGAGAATCCCTTAGGGTTGAGTAGAGAGGCCATTGTAGGTGCAGAGAGGGGTGGTGGAAGGTTGAAGGGTAGGGGACCAAAGTTTCTTCCAAACAAAGGTTGACACATCGCAGGTGGATTCCACTTCATCAATAATGCATCAATGTACAACCAAATTATGAATTGTGACCAAAACTTGGAAAGAAATGGTTGACGACATCTTCAGTTCTCCTTGGTCCAGGTTGAAGGTGATCAACCTAGAATCATAGGGATCTACAACACCTAGCATAGACAACAATTCTTTACACTATGATGGAAATTTTTTTAGCACTTCCAGAGAGGACATGGATGTAGGATATTGGGCCAAGTCATCAACTATGTTGTAGTTGAGAGTAGCTCTGGTAGTAGCATTGTTTATGACACAACACATAGGGAACCATGGGACTTTGCACACCCCATTGGTGGGGGGTCTTGGTAAGTGCAGAGATATGTCAAAAGTGGTAGAGGTAGATGCTGCTGATGGTTTAGCATTTTCTGCGGTGGATCCATACTTGTTTTGTTGATTCTAGAGGTCGAATTTTGATGATAATGTCATAAGGTGATGGAAACTAGCATCAGAAGGTTGGGCTACAATAGTGGTTGTGGGAGATTGTGGGGCCAAGGGTTGGGTTGCAACCATTCCTTGGTGTGGTAGGGGTTTTTCGAGCACCATAGGTGGAGGAGTTAGTGGTGTCGGGTTTGGCCGAGCCGGAGTGGCCGCATTAGGATCACGTTGATTATCATTTTGGATAAGTTGTTGGATGTGAGCAATGTGAGGACACTGATGAGTGTAGTGGCTATAGGTGTTGCAGATAGCACACAAATGGTTAGTTCATAATGGCGGGTTCTTCCTAGGTCGAGTAGGGTTTTGTGGTTTATGTGCAGTAGGTTCGAAACCATTGTTGTTTGGAGGGTTGGCCTACTGAATGCTTCCTTGGGGTTGGTTGTTGCCTCGATTTCTACCTCGCTTGTTAATTCCTTTCCCTTTTTGGTTATTGGGTGCAGGTTGGTTAGGGATGTTCTGCTATGCATAGACATGTCCCATAGAAACTAGAGGAGTCAGTGCTGGAGCTGAAGCCATAGTGGGCTGCATAGGTGGTGTATAATAGACTAGAGCAACTGGAGGGGCTGCAAACCCGACCGTTTGCCTAGAACACGAGTGTGACGAATAAGTTGGTCCATGAATATGAGGAGTTGGCATGGAAGGGGTAGCTCCAGAATGAGTCCGTATGCTTGAGTAATTAGGGGCATAACCATGAGGTGCATAGGAGGGAGTAGCTCTAGATTAAGCCATCACACATGAGTAATCAAGGGCATAACTTGGTTGGGAAACACTATGGGTGTTACCAGGATAGGGTGGAATCATGGGAGAGGATGGATAAAATTGAGGATATTGGGTAATGGATTCGATAACTCCATCAACAACATGAGATGCTCCAAATGTCTCATGACGTGAGGTGCCGGAATGGGGAGGATCATGTATCATGGTATACAAGTAGCCGGACTTGGCATAAATCAAATCAAACTGCTGAGCCTTAAGGATGGATTCTTCCTCGGTTTGCAGTCACTCATATGCTACATCCTTGGCTATGGGGGGGAGTAAGGTTTTGAGGAAATAATCATGGAATATCCTATCATCTAACTAGATATTACATAGGCTATGATGCTAATGCAATTCATGGATATGATGGATGATATGGGTTTCTATGGTTTGGTGACATGATAGTAGGATCTCCACTCCCTCATCATAAAAGATGGGTTACTAGAATTACTGAAGGAACACCAAAGAAAGTGAGGAGAAGTTGGGGTAAGTAGCACAAGGAAACTTGATGTACCACTTGACCACAAGTTGCAACACCCATAAGTGTGCGTTGGAAGAAACTCAATCAAATAGATTCACCCACAATGTTGTTAGATGAACACCATAGGTGGAATGATATGATGTGATTTTGAGGGTCCTCTCTATTAATCTTGTATATTGATCTAGGAACAAATCATCAATCTCATCAAAGATTAATCAACAAATAAATCATGAAGTGGTGTAATTGGTCTACAGAAATAGTAGCCGCTCTGTATTCACATAAAGAATGAATGATTACAATTACAATGTCATGCTACAAGCATGAATGAAGAGAAAATTCGAATTACTTAGGAGGTCATTCGAATTGAATGAGTGAGTCTAGCTTAACTGACTATAAGACATGGTTCACACTCAGTTAATCACTGATCAAAACCCTAATTGACTCACCTAAACCCTAACTGAAGTCAGAGTGCAATAAATGACTGAGTCTCAACTGAAAGAGATCAGACACATGTCATAGAAATCCAACCATCAAGTGCTAGTGGTTCAATGACTTCAATGAACCCCGATGGGGTTAAATGAAGCTGGATTGAACATTAGAAGCTGGTGGAGGTGCCCCTGTTGACTCTAGTTCATTAAATAATCATGAAATAATATATTTAATAGGAGAAGGAACCTTAACTGACTTGTTTAACTGATTGTAACCACCAGTTAGCAATTAGGTGCATTAATATGACTCAGATCACCCCCAGAGTGCTCTAGTCAGCCTCCCTGAATGTAGGAGAAGGATAAGTTAGCCTCCTTGACTTAAGGTAGGCGTGGGTGTTACTTGATGATGTCAATTAATGCTCCATTGATGTCAATTAATGTCAATTATAATTAGGATAGTGGTTTAACTAGGCTAATTTGACCAAAAAGAGTGTCTATGGTGGTAAATGTCTCCAACACCCCCCCTTAAGCTATACTCAGGAAGAGTTAGAAAACATAAATGCATAAAAATTCTAGGGCCCTGAAAACTAAGGCCATAGGTCACCCCGTACAATGCTGAAACTGAAACAATGCTCAAAACAAACTAAGTGAGGAAAAGAGGGAAAACCCAGTGGGAAAACCCCCCCTCAAGATGAACACTGAAAGCAGTTTGAATCACCCTGATGAACTCACCCCCAACAGTGAATGGAGGTAAGTGAACTTATTTTCTGAAAATCTATTGGTGAAAAATTTTGCAATCTTCTCATTAGTCGGGCAGTATTGTAGAATGATGGTCCTGTCATGCACTAGCTCCCTGATATAGCGCATGTGGATCTCTACATGATTGGTCCTCTGCCTGGTAACTGGATCTGTGGAAATATTAATAGAACTTTGATTATCACAAAATAGCATAGTGGACAAAGTACTACCAAGACCAAACTCTGAAAGAATGCCTTGTAACCAAACTGCTTGGATGCAAGCATTCACCGCTACTCGATACTCAGACTCTATTGAAGATAGTGCTAGGGAAGCCTTCTTTTTTCTTGACCAGAAAATGGGGCCACCACCAAACATGAATACATATCCAGAAGTATACTTCCAATCAATAGAATCACCCTCCCAATCGGAATCTGTGTATCAAACCAGCTCTAGCTCGGAGTTTGCAGCATAGTGTATGCCGTAGGTCCTGGTTCCCTGAATATAATGGAGGATCCTCTTTGCTTCCTTCCAATGAAGATCATGAGGCTGATACATGTATCTTGATACAGCATTCATGGCATAACAAATATCAGGCTGAGAATGTATCAAGTACAACAAGCTACCAATCAACTGTCGGTAGATAGTACAGTCCATGGGAGGTGTGCTTTTTCCTTCTTCAAGGCTGATCCCTGAAAGGAAAGGGAATTGTGCAGGCCTAAAATCAGCCATGTTAAACTTTAATAACAGGTCTGAAATTTATTTTTACTGAGTGACCATAATCCCATCATAATTTTGCTCAATTTCGAGCCCCAAAAATTGTTTTAGAAGCCCCAAATCACTCATTTCAAAGGCATTGTGGAGAGCAGTTTTGATGGCTAAAATGGAGGCAACTGTGCTACTTGTGATTAGTAAGTCATCAATATATAAAACAATGATAATTATATGACAATAAAATTACTGTAAATACACATTTGGATCTGATCTACACCTTTGAAAGTTTTGCGAGAGAAGGAAGGCATCCATCTTGGAATACCACTCTCTTGCGGCCTGTTTTAACCCGTATAATGACTTGTTTAGCTTGCAAACCAAAGTGGATCAGTGATGTATCCCTTAGGATACTTCATGTCTATCTCCTCTTGAATATCTCCATGTAGAAAGGCTGACTTAACATCCATGTGATGCACTTCCCAGTGCTTGGATGTTGAAATTGCCAAAACAAGGTGGATGGAGTCCATTTTTGCAATCGGTGCAAAGGTCTCATGGTAGTCCACACGTTGGACCTGAGAGAAGCCTTTTTCCACCAGAATTACCTTATATTTTCAAGTTCATCCATCAGCATAAACCTTGGTCCGAAACACCCACTTGCATTGAACCAATTTCCTTCCCGGAGGAAGAGAAACTAGCTCCCAAGTAGTGTTTTTCTGAAGAGAATTCATCTCTTCATCCATGGCAACTTGCCATCTTGGATCCTTCCGAGCATGATGGTAGGATTTTGGATCTGAACTAATCATCAAATAGCAATTTTCAGACATAAAATTATCAGGACAAGAGAGTACAATACCTGCTCTTTGGAAATCAGACTGGGTTCTCCTTGGATCATCCGGATTTCCAATGTTGTCTCTTGCAGAGGAGAGTGTCTGTCGGGCCCATGTAGGAAGATGATTTTGCACTTCAGGTTCTGATTCAGCATCTGATGATTGCTGCACACTAACATTAGAAATCAAAGGATCCAAATCAGGGTCATCACCCCCAATTTCATCATCCAAATATTCAGTAGAATAGGAAGGAAATTCAACAGTTTTCTTCTTCACTAGTTCCACCTCCTGAAGAGGCTCATCGAACTTGACACTTCTCTTGATGATGATCTAGTTGGTCTTGATATCTAGCAGCTTGAACCCTTTATATTCATTAGGATACCCAATAAATAGACATTCTATGTTTTTCGGTTGCAAATCCCTTCTTTTATCAAGCGGAATCTGGGCCCATGTAGTGGACCCAAACACCCGCAGGTTCGACACATCCGGCTTGTGTCTGAAGTATGCTTCGAAAGGGGTATTCCATTTCATGGATGAGTGTGGTACCCTGTTCTAAATGTATGCTACATCATGCATGGCCTCATCCCACAAATTTGAAACAAGCTTCTTGGATTCCAACATATAGGTGGTCATCTCCTTGAGAGACCGATTCTTCCTTTCCGCTACTCCGTTCCGCTGTGGAGTGTAGGGAATTGAATGTTGGACCTGAATACCACTTTGGGAGAATATGTATAGAAACTCATTACTAACATACTCCCCTCCATTATCATATCTCAATATCTTGATCTTAATCCCAGAGGCATTTTCGATCAAGGCCTTCAATTCAGAAAATTTTTCACATACTTCTGACTTCTTTTTGAGAAAGAAAACCCGTGTATACCTTGAAAAATCATCAATAAAAGTAAGAAGATACCTTGATCTATTCATGGATGTGATAGGCATCAGACCACTGATATTAGAATGTATCAGCCCCAATATGCATGTAGCTCGGTTTTCCTTCCCCAGATCGAACTTGTGCTCAGGGTGTTTTCCAATCACACAGCCCTTGCAAATTCCCGTGGTTGCCTTGATGACCGGGAGGCCTTCAACCATGGAGTTTTTATGTAATTGCTGAAAATATTTGAAATTAATGGCCAAACCTCTCATGCCACAACCTACTAACCTCATTCCCATGAGTTAGCAGAGCGGTGGGTTTTGCATCCACAACAAAGTGAGAGAACTCATAGGATTTTGCATGATGGTTTGCAAGGCCTTTAGCAATGAGTTTCCCGGATGCAATTTATGTTATCTCAACATCATTTGGGCTGAAGGAAACTCTCTTAGGCACTACTATATGTTTCACCTGATAGACACTAAGGAGATTTGATGGCAGAGATGGTACATACAAAACATTAGAGAAAAAACCATTTTCAAGATCTACAGTACCTTGTCCTTCTGAAATGATGGTGGAGTCATCTCCAATGTGGATGGGGATGGATTTGTTGGTATCAAAGGATGAAAAGGAGTCTCTTTTATCCATCATGTGGATCGAGGCTCCATAATCAATCAAGAGTGCTTTGGAATTCGAAGTGCTTGCCATGAAAGCATGACCTTTTTCATGCTGTGGTTCCTGATCTTGCTGATCTCTCCTAAGAAAGCTCTCCAGAAGATTGATGTGATTTCTCTCAAGGAGAGAGGTTTCTTCATCAAGCTTCTTCTTCATGCAGGCATGTTCAGGGTGGAATCCCTTCCCATAGTAAGAACACTTGAATTATTCCTTACCATGGTGCCCTTTTCCTTTGTTCTTCCTTGAGCCGGAAGACTCATCATGCTGCTGATTTTCAACTCTAGGTTTAGGAGCATCAAATTTAGTTTTTAGATTTTTCTGCTACTTTCCTTTACCCTTCATATCTTTGGGCCTCAAGACATGAAGGGCTTGATCATAGGAAGATGTAATGATCCCCATCTGGACAAGCTTGTCATGTTCACATGTTAGGGACTCAATGAAGGCAATGAGTGTAGGCATCTTCCATCAAGGGGTTGTGAGCTTCCCCGCATGGAATGTAGAAACAAAAACTGAATAATCAGCCCCAATTTTGGAGAGTATGGCGAGGATGAGATGATCATCCTCCTTCTCCATTTTGCATTGCTTCAAGAGTAAAATAGTATACTTGAACTTTGTGAAGAAATCATTCAGAGTCTCAAAGATGGAGGGTTGGAGAGACATGAGTTCATTTTCTAGCTGGTAAACCCTTAAGTCATCATGCTTTCTATATAGAGTCTCCAATTTGTACCATATTTCTTTCAGAGTCTTCAATCCCGCAATATGGAAGAGAAGGTCTTAGGAAATGGAGAGGCACAAGAAACTGAAGGCTTCGTCCTTCTTGTTCAAGAATTTTGATTTTGCTATGGTGGATCCAGGCTCATATTCAGTGTCCATGGCGACTCTAAAAAGTCCTCTGGAGTGCAGCTGAATCTCCATATCACCTTTCCATGAGTGGAAATTGTATGGAGTCAAGAGATCTACTGATGGGGCCATCTGGATGTGCTGGAGTGAATGCTTCACCTGTAGAAACCTGAAAATCAAAACAGAAAGGGAAATGTAAGGTCGGACAACCTGCACATTTTAGGCTTTCATCACACCGAGCATAGTCAATCAATGAAGCTTGATCAACAAGTTCTTTACTTGGGGTATTAAGTGGTAAGCCTTGGCTTCTGGTGCAGTGTTGGATTTTTGAGCTATTGCTCAAATTTCATGCAGAAATCTGTCAAAAAGCTTGTTTTTGAGAGATAGAACTTCATCCTGCTATAATCTCCGATACCATATTAATATTATATATTGATCTAGGAACAAATCATCAATCTCATCAAAGATTAGTCAACAAATAACTCATGAAATGGTGTAATTGGTCTATAGGAATAGTAGCCGCTCTGTATTTACATAAAGAATGAATGATTACAATTACAATGTCATGCTACAAGCATGAATGAAGAGACAATTCAAATTCCTTAGGAGGTCATTCGAATTGAATGAGTGAGCCTAGATTAACTGACTGTAAGCCATGGTTCACACTTAGTTAACCATTGATCAAAACCCTAATTGAGTCACCTAAACCCTAACTGAAGTCAGAGTGCAATAAATGACTGAGTCTCAATTGAAAGAGATTAGACACATGTCATAACAAGCCAACCATCAAGTGCTAGTGATTCAATGACTTCAATGAACCCCGATGAGGTTAACTGAAGCTGAACTGAACATCAGAAGTTGGTGGAGGCGCCCCTGTTGACTCCAGTTCATTAAATAATCATTAAATAATATATTTAATGAGAGGAGGCACCTTAACTGATTTGTTTAACTGATTGTAACCACCAGTTAGCAATTAGGTGCATTAATATCACTTAGATCACCCCCGAAGTGCTCTAGTTAGCCTCCCCGAATGTAGGAGAAGGCTAAGTTAGCCTCCTTGACTAAAGGTAGGCGTGGGTCTGACTGGATGATGTCAATTAATGCTCCACTAATGTCAATTAATGTCAATTATACTTAGGATAGTGGTTTAACTAGGCCAATTTGACCAAAAAGAATGTGTATGGTGGTAAATGTCTCCAACACTCTCCCACCTTGCCCTCAAACTTAGGGATGTCTGAAGGAAGATTGGTAGGCATAGAAGGATATTTTGGGTGGTGATAGATGGGGTTGTTGGTTAACCGTTACAAATATGACAGGTTTAAACTAGCCTTAAAAGGTAAGCTAGATCCGAGGTTGGATCGGGAAGGACCAGTGATGGTGTCGGTAGCTGTAGGAACGTATTTCCCATGCATAACTCAGGGTGGTTGAGGTTGACTTCCAACAGTAGGAAAAGTCACTGGTATGGCAGGAATAGTCAGAATCAACATGGAAGGGCCACTGCCCCTAGGTATAAAAGGTGGAATAGTAGTGAAAACAATGGCTGGAATGGAACCACCACTAGTAGGTAGTGAACCAGCAACATTGTGTGCAATAATGACAAGGGGCCCACTAGGACCAGGGCCTATAGGACTAGTGGAATGGATACCTATGATGTTAGGTTGAATGGACATGAACCCACTACTAACAATCCCCCCTTGAAATGGATCAGGATGCGCACCATCCATGGGGCTAGATGGAGCAGTGATCAAGGTAGGTTCATACTAATAGGAATCCAAATCATATTCAAAGGACGTGTGTGGTTCTGAAGGTGGTGAGTGATGTCGAAGTGGCTCCAACGGTGACGGTCCAAAGAACTGAACCGGGGGGTGTGCCCGTTAAGCCTATGTGAGTAGTGTGGTGGAGATATGATGAGTATATGGAATGCCGTGTAAAGAATGAAAACTCAAGAGGATCAATCGCAGGATCAGTAAACCAACTACAACTGAGTGTGTAGGAAGAGAGCATATGAAATGGTGACTTAGAAGACAACAAAAAATATCTAAAACCAAGCTGTGATGGCATGTCCTAGTAAGGCGAGTCTACAACAAAGTGGCCAACAAGAAGAACTACCTATCAAATAAAAATGACTCACTAACTTACGAGGTATGAGTGTAAGAAATCTCCTAACTACAAGATGGAAGCCCTTCATAGATCGTATCCCTAGCAGGGTGATGAAATCCTAGTCAAACAATATGAAATGAAAGAACAATATAGGCTAAGAGAATCCCACTACCGAGAAGGACCCGTGGGTAAAATATCCCTAGAATAATGGCCACTAGGATTCCTCGTTCATGACATGTTCGTTCGGTTTATTGATGCTTCATCCCTTTCACCCTCGATACCTAGTATACATTGGCATGCACGCAGAAGAATATGAAGGTTTAGCCTTCAATGCAAGATGGAGTTGAGTATTCCACCCCGACTTCTGAAACCCCTTCATTGTGGATTACTCCTGTTGAGTAGGGGGCCTCCCAATAAACTGGCTATGACCATGTCAACAAATACAATAGTGTTTTGGTTCCCTAGTGGAAAAAAAATATTCCCAGAATGTGAATGATAGAGGGGTGTCATTTGGATGCCTATCCCGAAATTCCTAACTTAACTACAAGATTGTTTTATCCTCAAGCGAGGTTACAATGTTGGTTTTATTTAAGTTAATTTTAAGGCTTTTTTGGGGTCATGAACTGAGCATTTCAATTTTATGGTGTGAATTGTGTGCAACTAATTTGTGTCAAACACAGCAATCCATGGTGAATATGTTCCAATATCATTGTCAGGATGCAAATATAATGCTGTAAAGAAAAGTAAAGAATGGTAAATATGCTGCAAAATATAATTTTTCTTCCAGAAGTAAACTATGCTTGAATCAAATAAGTAGTAAAAGGAACTCATCTACTGTAGGAAACATGCATGGGGTCTCAACCATGGATCTCAACTAGAAAAACTCATAAACCAAGAATGGGAGATCTCAAACATACCAAAGGGCTATAAAAATATTAGATATTGAAAGAAAACAGGTCGAGACAAGGTTTGGGACAGACAAGGGGTCTGATATAGGAATCTGAAGTACAAAAAATATACTGAAAAATGTTGGTAGTTCCTGTTGGTGAAACATGCATGATCTGGGTTGCTTATAATAGAGGGATAGTTGCAATCTGGGAAGAAAACAATCAAGTCATGCAAAAAAGAGGGTTAAGCATGTCTGGGTCACTCAAAACCAAGTCATAGTAATGACTGGGGTCTCTCTGGAAGCCGAGACAAGAGCAATATCGGCGTAGGTCACACTTATCAGGTGGAAAGGAACAAATGGGTCATGATTTTTGGACATATAAGAGAGAATCGGATGAAACAGGGAAACACTTTAAAAAGAAGAGTCAGCTAAGGCCGGGAAAGTAGGCACTGATGCAACAATGGTTCGGATCGTCCGCGATTGGCCCCTGATCGATGATGAATGATGGAATAAAATAAGAGCAAATGAATGGAAACCTGCAAAAACCTAAGATATATATGGATCAATCGAGTCGAGTCACCAAAAATGTAGTGGGGCTTTCTCCCCAGCTCTGCACAGAAGCACCAACCTTATATCGCTATGATCGTAAGGAAGAGTTCAATGGAAAACATAAAAGAAAACTAAACTAATATCAGAAAGAAAAATATTTTTTTTATCATTTTCTCATATATATATCGGCTAAACTAATGCAATAAAAACACATGTGAACACACCTTTCTTTTGTAATATGGGCCACCATATCCATCCTTGGAAGTGGTTCCACAGCTCCACAGGTTGGTTCTCCAATTTTCTCTATGGACAGTTGTGAAATGGGGAATGGATCCAAAGTGTGTATGGAGAATGTCTCAACATACACCATGGGAAATTGCATGGAAATGGGAGGGATAGAAGGAAGGTTCGTGGTAAGAGAAAAATGGTGCAACATATCCATAGGTAAATGAAAAGGTATGTATGTTTTAGGAGAGTCCTTCACAATGTATTTATAGTATGGTCTTAGGGTTTTTTAACTCTTTTTGGGAGAGAGTGATGGTAAACCATAATAAATGCTCACTATCCCTTCATTTATGGGAAGGAATAATGGTGTTTCAGACCATTGTTTGTGGAAATACAATTGTGAAAGTCAAAAGTAAGGGAAATATGGTGGGAATATGATGCATGTATATGGTTTATACCATGTAGATCTAAGTGAACACTTTTTGGTGTTAACAATACATATTGAAGAGGTCAAGGAACATGAAGGAAACTGAGTCCAAGATACAAAAATAGAATTGACAATTCCAGAAGACCATGAAGGTCATGACATGGAAGAACCACAAGGTCCTGTAGAGAGACTTCATGAAAAAAAAACTAACATCAAAAGAAGAGGAATTGCATGTATAACAACCATTGGTATTCGAGATACATGACATGAAGAATCACATGTGAAAATTGAATAAATACGTGTATGGATGGAAATAGGAACCTAGAATATGGTATGACAGGATGGATAGCTTCCTAATGATCCTAGGATTTACTAAGAGTAAAGCGATTTCCAATCTTAAATTCAATTTTGAAGGCGAAAGACCAATGATTTTCTTGCTATATGTCGATGTCATGTTCTTGACAGGAGAGGAAGAACTCATTAAAGATGCAAAGAGGAGACTTGATACTGAGTTTGAGATGAAATATCTAAGGATTATGCACTAAATATTAGACATGGTTATGTGGCATGGTGCATATGGGATTTTCCTTGGTCAAGGAAAGTATACAATGGATATTCTAAAAGGATTTTGAATGATGGACTGCAAAGCAATAACCACACCTATGACATTGAAATTCAATATTCTGTGTGATGTTTTATCAGATTCGGTTGATGCCATGATGTATTTTCAGATGATTGGATTATTGATGCACATGAGGAATACAATACTTGCCATATTATTTTCTCTAAAAACATTGAGGTAGTTCCTAATGGATTTGAGACATGTTCACCTAGTTGATCCAAAGCATGTATTGAAGAACTTGAAGTGTAGAGTCGAGTATCGGCTCAAGTATGATGAAAAATAGAATATTAACCTGCACCATTATGTTGGTTTAGATTAGGGAGGTAGCACCACTGATATGAGGAATACTTCGAGTTGTTGCTTTAGTTTGGGATATGGCATCATATCTTGGTTTAGAAAAAAGAAGTCCTACATGGCTCCAAGTATAGTTGAGGTAGAGTATGTTGTCTCTCACTTGGCTAGTTGCGATTTAGTATGGATGTGGAAGCTACTATATGATTTGTTTGATATCCAGTTCGAAGCAACTCGTAACTTCCAAAATAACCAGAGTTGGGTGAAGATGTCGGAGAACTTGGTGTTCCATGAAAAGTCGAAGAACATAGATATTAATTTATATTATTTCAGGGATATAGTGTGTTGTCCGTCGATTTCACACTAGCAGCAAAAAATTTCTGAAAGTTGTCTCCTCACTTAGAAAAGTGGAAGAGGTGTGACCTTGGGGGAAAGCACATAGCTAGGTACTGTCACCTACTCCTAGATCCTCCGTTTAGGCTAACTCATAACGAAGCCAAGGGGGTAGTCCCTACAAAAGAGTTTCTATGGCTCTTAAGTTGTTTAAGTGTTTTTAATGGTTATGGATGTGGATGGGTGTTGTTTAGGAGTTATCCTAAACGAAGGAGCTAGGAGTAGGTGACAATACCTAGCTCTGTGATCCCCCCCTAGGTCACACCTCTCCCACTTTCCTAAGTGAGGAGACAACTTTCGGAAAGTTTCTGCTGCTAGTGTGCAATTGACGGGCAACATCTTTTAGTGTCATTTCCAGGGACAAATTTTTTGTTCTTGGACGACCCTAGTTTTTTCTAGTTTTTACCTTTTTCGATAGATTTTTAGTTTAATCACCACGTTGATCTTAGACTTGAAATCCATCTAGCGATTCCACTGTCTTTAATTTTACCAAGGTATTCAACCAGAAGAAACTATGAAGGTTTACTTAGTTTTATCCCTGATCCTGAAAAGGTTTGTATGAGGAGGATAAATAAACTCACTTCTCGTAGGATCCTTGAAGATATTGGATCTTAGTCTTTGTTGAACATCCATAGTTTATTTCTAGAAACTAATTCTCAAGAAAGCATTAACACTAGTGTTTTTGACATAATGGGTGAGTATTTTACTCAACTCGATAGCTGGTCAACCCCATCGTCTTTTAGACAAATCTATCAAGAAACTCTCAGATAGCTGGTCAACCCCATCATCTTTTAGACAAATCTGTTGAGAAACTCTTGATGTATACTAACACTGATGCCACAAATTCTGCCATACAACTTAGGAAATTTTCTAGATGCATCAATGCCTATGTCAGTGATCCTATAATCTAGCATGATGACATATACATGAAGTTATTTGCTCTATCCTTAGATGGAAAATCCGGGGACTGGTATAACAATTTACTAGACAACACTTTTGATACTCTAGCTTCTTTCAAAACCTCTTTCACCAATAAGTTCGGTGAAAAGAAAGAACCTTGGAATCAACTTGCATCCCTGACCAATATAAAAAATAAGGATACTGAAATGATGGATGAGTTGAATACTAGATTAACTGAATTGTCAAAATCTATCCTTACTGCTTATGCCCCAACTGCACCAACCATTCTGGTCTATTACATTGAGGCACTTAGTATCAAAATGCAATACCAGATAAGAGGCAAGGAGACTGTTAACTTGGTCCAAGATCAAGAAATGGCAATTAAAATTGACTTGAACATGCAGTCATCAGGTGAATCCAACCTCCAAGGTTATTCAAGGTCTTCAACACCTTTGAAAATTAATGAACCTAAATATAAGGATCCCTTATCAGCTATGAAGGATGCTTATGAAAATAAGATGATTGAAATGAAAAGGGAAATGAAGAAAAACATGGAGAAATATGAACATAAACACTTAGCGTAGTTGAAGTAAATACAGAATAGGGTGATAAAAATGGAAGGAACTCAAAATCAGCCTTCTCCAAGAAGCTTTCCTACCAAGCCAACTTGGCAAAGAAAGCCTCCCAAACATGAGCAGAGGCATCCTCATCATTTAGAGGCTGCTAACATGGTTGAGCATTATAAGCCATTTTGCAAAGATTGCAGATATTTCCATGAGGAATCTGGTTGCGACTTTGCATGCTATGTTCAAGAGCATGGTCACCCTGAAGGTTGTGGTCCTAGTACATCAACAAGTGAGCATGATCACATCAACAACATGGCATCCCTAGCATCTCCATAGGAAATTGGCCACATGCCAATTGTTATGAAAATAAAGTTGACAATTTAACTCAAGACTATGGAGAGATGCCTTCAGCCGAGCAGATCAACAACACTCAAAAATTCAAAGGAATAACTTATTAAAGAAAAGCAAGAGAGGGTGTTATCCACCCCAATGGCACTTCTCCATCCGAGTGCCGACATTCCCTATGTTGGCACACAAAAGGACATTTATGGATTGAAGGTTGCCTAAAACACTATAGATGGGCATGTTATGAAATACATTCATTATCCATCTAGATTGCCATTTTTACCTTTGAATATGTCAAATGCTGTATGCGCCTTTGCCTATAAGCAACCCGCGTACATATGCGACTTTTCCTACAGCATGTCATGTACTGTACGCGAGTATTTGTAATTGCAACCCGCGTATAGATCTGTACGCAAGCTCCCCTTAGAGCAACTCACGTGTCATACGCGGGTTGCCAGTATCAATACCTGTGTACGCTTTCCTTTGACATTAAAAATAATAAATCGTGATTATTTGAGATTTGTTAAGCCCTTAACTATAACCATCTTAACTGTCTCAACCTCCTCAACCCTCGAAACTGCCTTATTTCACTAAGTATAAATAAAGGCCTTGGGGAGGGTATTAAGGAATCATACTTGGAGAACAAAGTTATCTTGGTGGTGTCTATTCAAAAGTATTTGGAGCAGTGGAACTCAGAATCCTTTGGTTGTAGAGGAGTCCTTGTCTCAGGTGTTGGGTTGTAATCTTAACTCATTCACTATTGTTAATAAAGAGAATCCTTCTTCCAAATGTGTTTTGAATGTCTTTCATGTATCATGGTTTGATGAATATTTATGACTAAGCACTCGGTATCTTGTTTATCTAACTTGTACTATATACATGTATAAGCTTGCACTTGGAGGATTTTCTCTTTACAGGTGAAGGAGAAACACCCCTGAAATATTTGGAGGAGAAGCATATCAGAAGAGGACAAAGCTAGGATCAACCATCATGAATCAGGTGAGTCTATCCTATCTTCTTGTTTCCTTTATGTACTCTAAAGTTGATTTCCTGCAAGTTTTAAGAGTATGTTGGTAACCCCAGACCTTCGGTTATACGGTGTTTATTCCTATACAATAGAACTGGAGACTCCACTGGGGAGCCCAGACTACTGTAGGTTATTTCTGTCACCCTTGACCAGCCTTTGCCTTGAGTTTGTGTGTGGTATTTTATCCTGGTTCATGCTTACCATAGTGTTTGAAGGCCTTGTGTATTTTCCTTCTTTTTGAGAAAAAAATTGTACCTGTATGTGGGTTTCTCTCATACACAATCACGTACAAAGGCCTGCATACATGGGTTGATCTCTTGGACAGACGTGTACAATACACGAGTTGCCCTTATACATAGTCGCATACAAGCCTGGAAATAGGGGTTGTTGGGCTATGGTTTGCTTGTCCCTATCCTTTTATGATTCCTGTTTGTTAGTTGGCCCTCTTTATAAACACTGTGCAGTCAGTCTGATGACCTTGGTGGCCACACCTTGTGCTTTCTTGCAAATCCCTTGGGTTTCTTTTGTTTGGATTGTCTTATGTTGCATTTTGAAGTAGGTTAGCATGTTTGGGTTATAGGTTTAAGTGTCTTGTCCGAATCAGTGATCAGGGTTTTGGGCAATGTTTTTCCAGTCTATCTTTTGATAGTGGTTGGTTTGTCACTTACCTTCATGAGTTTGCAGTGATTTCTTGTCATTGTACCCACCCAAGCTAGGGTTCCCGGTCTTCCCTTGTTGGTTGATTCTTGGTTTTATTGACCTGTTTACTTCAGTTTGCTTCTTTTATACAGTTGATTTGGTCCAAGTATACTCAAGTTTTAGTGCATTTTAGGTGCATAGTAATGTTTGAGCATTTTAAAAAGTGAAAAGAAAAACATTTTCTAGCTTTTGCATTTGCTTTGCATAAGTAGTTTTCATTTCAGTTTTAAAATATAATCTGAAAAACTACAAAAACATAGTCTTAGTTTCTCTTTATCGTTTGCATTTGTTCATCAATCTATATTTACAAAAATAAAAAGAAGTTTGTTTTCATAGTGGCAATTTGCTTTGAAAAAATACACCTTTACTTTTTTATTTCTTATCGAGTCAAAAGCACCATAGTTCATCACTCCATTTCCTTCTGAGTAAGAAATAGCCCTTTAAAATGAACGCAATAATTAAAATTTACTAGTAATTTTTATTTTTAGGGGCCTTTTACCTACTAGCTTAGGCTACACTTGTGGGATAGGAAGTGTAAACTTCCCATAAGTTTTAAAATTCAGACATAGTGGACCATTTTTTTAGGTAAATCCTTGTATTTATCAATTGTATCTGGGAAGCTCCTCTCAAAAGGGAGTCAAGCACGAGGCCGCGTGGAGGCATTGGATTGAGGAGATAACCCTCTGATTCCTTGTCAAAATGTAAATCAGGTCTTTTACACATCTAGGGATTCTATCCTAAATAGATTTTCGGGCTCAGCTACCCTGCCCATGCGTATGAGTCAGGCTTGTGACTATCCCCTCAGAATGTTGGTATAGCTAAGGTAGCCTTTAGTCTCTTGACATTTGGGGTTTATACCTAGGTAAACCAAAAGGCTATTTCTGGTTCACCTTGGATGGGATTGGAAGGTAACCCTTGTTGTAAGTGTGGGAGGGTGGTGGGTGATTCCTCCGCTTGTGCCTAAGAACCACTTCAAGGACGCCAAGTAATTGTTCTTCAGCTTTCTTCGGGAAAGCATATCTTTCACCCTTGTTGACTGTTTGAGGCTTTAGGAATTTTTATAGTGTGTGCTCTGTGGTTTTTTCTGTGTTTGGGTGGCCTTAGGGTTTGATTTGTTAAATTTTCAATCGTGGAGGACCAACCTATAAGAAGGTCAAGAAGGTTGCAAAACCTTCCTCCTCTCGTCACATTGGAATCTCCACCTCCACCCCAAAGGCAGAGATTGGACACAGACGGTTCATTTGAACCAGTAGGAGTAAGTGAAGTTCTAGGTGAACCATCACTTATAGATAACTGTATTAATATTGATATAGTTGAGATAGAAGACTTGCAGACTAATGAGTTTGCAAGGAATTTTAACACACCCTTGACTGATTTAAACGATCCTGTGATCGTTCAGGTTAGACCTTTTGATTCACCTGTTTTAGGTGTCCCTGTGGGTAAGATTATTTCTTCTACGGGAGAAAGTTATTTTGTGTTCACCTAATCCGTTCTAGCTGAAGGGTTACTACCTCCCCCGGTAAGTGCCCCTAGATCTACCATACCGTCTACGCCTTTGAATCCAGCGAGCTGGGTGGTCCAACCGTCGGTTCACTCAAACCTAGTGGGTATTTCTGGTGATATGGTTACTAGGATTCCTAGTATACCTACTATTCCTTCCTCCTTCACATACACTACCCAGAGTGGTCCGGTAGGATCCTCGGCTTTCATCCAAGGATTTCCTTGGAATGGGGGGCACATTCCCCCATCCACTCCATATGTAGGCCCATCACCTTCTTATGTAGGAGTGTAGTTTGGAAACAACACCTCTTATGGGAAAAGTTTTCAAACTCCGATTTCAGCCCCGTTTACGAGCTCTCCCTTTTCTTTATTTAGTGGAGGGATACCGGCTCCTATTTTTTAGACCCTAGTTTCGATTGGGATGACCCGAACTTATTACAATGCACCTCCCACTCACAACCCTATGGCTTACATATGGAACCCATTTCAGAGTAATCTACCCACTTTGCAACCAGTGGCAGGGGGAAACCCCACCTCTACCTATGGGAATTTGGGGGCAAGTTCCTCTAATCCCTCGATTGGCACTTTTAGTGCCCCAATTTGACCCAAGCTTCCGTTCCTAGCAACGTTAAAATTGCCATATTTGTCTAAGTTGATGAATGACTCGGTGAGGGATGACCCCTCATGGCCACCTGTTCCCACCAAATTCCCATTGGACATCCCTAAATTTGAGGGAAAAGTTGGTGAAGATCTTGGGGCTCATGCCACCACATTCCATTTATGGTGTTCTTTGAATTCACCGAATGAAGATTCAGTCAGGTTGAGGCTGTTCTAGAGAACCTTAACAAATACCATGGCAAAATGGTATATTGAGTTAGCTTCTGCTACTTTCAGTAGTTTCTGGGACTTGCTAGTGCATTTCTTAGCCACTTTTAGCTTCTGGTATGATATGATTTCGGAACGGACTTGTTATCTACCTTTAGGCAGAACAAGGATACCCACATCTCGGATCATATCCAAGAGTGGAGGAGGTGAAAGATCCTTATAAAAGCCACCATCCCTCCCAAGTTCTTACTAGAGTGGTTCCTTAAATCCCTATTGCCCTACATATCTAAGGACGTATCCACCTCAGGAGTGACGAATGAAGAAGAAGCCATTCTCAGGGCCCAGCAATTGGATTTGATTTATTCACAATCTAGGATCTTGTATGAGATTATCCCTTAGGCACCGAGGCCTACCCATGATGCGGAGAAGCCTAAGCCTGGACCCCATGCCGATGGTGTGGTTGGGTCCATAAAATATCCCACCGTAGAGTCTTTGGCTAAGCAACTTCATCAGTTGTCTGTCAACCAGTCTACAGTGGAGGCAGCAAAGGCTTCCCCCTCCCCCCAGAGTGCAACTATTTTTGCATAGACCTCTTAGAAGGGAAATTGGTAGCCTGGTGGGAAGAAAAAGAGAGGAAAGAAAGGAGAGGGAAACCAAAACAAGAAGAAACCCGTGAATAGTGCTGATGGGGGCAAGAAAGAAAAGAAGAAGGTTAAGTTTCCATGTAAGTTGTGCCACGAGGATCACCTTACTCACCTTTGTCCCCTTATGGAACAAGCCCATAAGCTGCTTAAAGCTCAACAACCAGGTGTCCTAAAGGATCCTTTTCCCTAAGGACAGAACTCTGCTTCAGCTTCTAATGTACTAGGGGGCACTCAAAATTCCCCTGACCCAAACTATATCAACATGGTTCGATCTTCGACTTTGTTACAGATGAGGAATAAAAATAATGAGAAAGAAACTTCTGAGAAGGGTAAAGCTATAGGTGAAACTTCTAACCCTCTCACGATAGAGAAGCCTGCAGAAACTATGTCGAAGATACCGAAAGGTGTCTTCAAGAAGACCTTGCATAACCCTAACGCTAGGGTTGCTTCAAACTACTATGTGGTTGAATATCTAGCCCAAACATCGTGTACAATGTCAGCTTTAGAGGTGTTACAGAGTTGTCCTGCCCAGCGGGATACCCTCTTAGCAGTTTTAGGTAGCATGGACTCATCAAGTCTCATGGCGAAATTTCATTTGTTTGATGTTAAAATTCCCAAGGTAACAACTCTTAATCCTCCCAAAGAAGTAGAACCTAAATAAATTGTTGATTTAAGTTTTGACTTCGGTAATTGGATAGAAAATACAAATGTTCCTGTTCCATTCCTTGAATTATGCAAAATCCTTGGCCAAAGAGAGAGGCTCTTAAAAATCCTAGATCCTCCAAGTAATGTTGATCCTCAAACTGAAGAAATACTTTCAAATCCTGTAAAGCCCCTTACCCCTAAGAAGGTCACTTTTTCTGATACCGTGGAGCGAACTTCAAATAATGTCTTTGTTGATCCTCCTATAGTTATACATACTAGGGACCCAAGAAAAGAAGATCATCCCCTTTTTATGTATCATTGATGATGGGTGATCTTCTTCTACACAATTGTATGTTAGAATCAGGATCTAGTTCCAGCATCATGACCAAAAAATTCATGCAACAACTTGACTCAAGGAATACAAGACCATACCAGAATGTATGTGCCATGGACTTTAGACTAGTTTAAGTTGAAGGGATGATTGAGAATCAATTAGTTATATTGGCTAAGTATCTAGATATCCAGATCACCATGTACATCCTTATTATTGATGTGCCAGAAAAGTGGGGGATGTTGCTTTCTAGGAAATGGGGTGCCACTTTGGGAGGATCAATTCAAATGGATTGGACCTATGCCACCATACCAACATCAGAGTTTTCACTTGTAAAGTTGTATTCTGAAAAGGAAAAAAAGACACCATGTTGAAAACCCTCAAACACCATTAAATGAGTATGCTTACCACACTGATGAACATGGGACCTATCAAATCAACTCCACATTCTTGGAACCCCTCCAAGAAGAAATAAAAACTGAGAAACATAGTGAATTATGGAGGATGAATTTTGATGGTGCTTACTCTAGAACAAGAAATGGGGCTGGGGTTGTTATTATTTCACTAGAGGGTAAGGTTTTAAACTTTTCTTTCATATTGAAATTTGAAGCAACAAACAATGTGGCGAAATTTGAGGCACTTCTACTAGGCATTGAGATTGCCAAGGACATGGGGATCAAGTTGCTTAGTATTAAAGGGGATTTTGACTTAATTGTCCAATAAGTTAAGGGTCAGTTTGCATGTAAGTGTCAAAGACTTAAAAAATATAGAAATGCAATCTAGGATACAATGGAATTCTTTGATGCCCTTAATATAAAAGCAATCCCTAGAGATCAGAATAGTGCCTTCGATAAGCTTGCAGTTGCAGCATCAACTCTTCAGCCATCGGATGAGATGTTAGAGGGGGATTGTCCTTTAGAGATTAAATTTAGACCTATGTTCCTGATAATGTAGAACATTGGCAAGTCTTCAAATATGATGAGAAAATTTTGATATTCATTCATAATGTTGATGAATTCCTAAACTTTAAAGTAAATGATCAGGAGGAAAATAAAGAGTACCATAGAGAAGGCAACCAGTTTAATAATCATGTCCCACGTGGTCTAGTTTCCTTAGAAAACATATTTGACAGACATGACAGAAAAAAGAGTAATGTTGAGAAAATAAAACCAGGGGATTACATTGAAATAAACATTGGGACGGAAACATAGCCTAAAATAATAAAAATTGGAAAAGGTACGTTCGAAAAAGAAAGGAACAACCTTATAAACTTGGTCAAAGAGTATAGGGATGTATTTTCCTTTACTTATGATGAACTCAAAGCATATAAGGAAGATGTCTTTCAACATACCATCCCCTTGAAACCAGAGTGTCAAAAGGGCAAGCCTTTCAGACAAAAGCTTAGACAAATAAATCCTAAGTTAGCACCAATCATGAAAAATGAGTTAGAAAAAATGTTAGCAGCAGGAATAATAATGCCTACAAGACATTCAACTTGGTGTTCTAACTTGGTAGTTGTTAGAAAAAAGAACAGGAGTTTAAGGATATGTATATATTTTATAAATCTAAACATAGCTTGTCAGAAGGACAATTACCCCCTCCCGAACATGGAGACCCTCCAATGGGTCACTGGATCAAGCATGATGTCGATACTAGATGTTTTTTTTGGTTATAATCAGGTGGTCATTCAAGAAGAGGATAGGCATAAAACCACTTTCACAACTCCTTGGGGCACTTTTGAATATCTAAGAATGCCCTTTGGCCTTTTAAATGTAGGAGCTACTTTCCAAAGGGCCATGGATTATGCTTTCAAGGAGTTGATTGGTAAAATCATTGAGATATATCAAGATGATCTTACTGTATTTTTGAAAGAAATATCTAGCCATGTTGGTCATCTTAGGCAGATACTTGAGAGATGTAGGAATTATGGTATTTATTTGAATCCACCTAAGTCAGTTTTGGGCATAGAAGAAGGAAAACTCTTGGGACACATCATCCATAAGGACAGTGTCAAGATTGAACCTGAAAGAATAGAAGCCATAATAAATATTCCCCCACCTAAGAATGTAAAAGACCTCCAATATTTCAATGGTCATATAAATTTTATCAGAATATTTATTCCTAACTTATCCGAATTAATGAAACCTCTGCAGGCCTTACTTAAGAAAAATGCCAAGTTTGTATGGACTAGTGAAGGAAGGGAAGCCTTTTATTCTATAAAGAATGCCATTACTAGGTCTCCAGTCTTAGTAAGCCCGGATTACATGAAATATTTCATGATCTTTTCCTTTGCTTCAGAAGACACTATTACCAGTGTGTTGCTCCAAAAGAATTTCGAAGGTTTCGAGCAACCTATAGCATTCATGAGTAGATCCTTTCAGAACTATGAATTAAAGTATACCATCATGGAAAATCAGGCTTATGCCTTGTTTGAGTCTTTAAAACATTTCAGGACCTATATTGGGTATTCTAAAGTTATTGGATATGTTCCCCACACTACAGTGAAAGACATCCTATCTCAACAGGATTGCTTAAGAGTAAGGGGCACATGGGTGTCCAAGATCCAGAAGTATGACCTTGAAATAAATCCTACTAAGTTAATCAAATGTCAAGGCCTTTTCCAAAATTCTTACCCAAAAGAATGAAGAATATATTGAAATGATTGCCAAAAAGAATGCTCCTCAGCCATCCATGACTCCTGCCCTTCAAGAGCTTGACAATCAATGTATTCTGATATCATTTTCTTCCTTTTCCATGTCACCTGCCTAGATCACCTCAAAGGTCACAAGCGTAGGGATTTGAGACTCAAGACTGCTAGGTATTTCCTTACCCAAGAGCATCTGGGTTGGAGGAACCCAGATGGTATCATACTTAGGTGCATAAATGAACAAGATTCCAAGAAAATATTGGCATAATTTCACTCAGGATCTTGTGGAGGCCATTATGTAGAAAATACAACTTCCCACAAGATATTGAGAGCTAGATATTATTGGCCCACCATTTCTGCAGATGCTCACAAGCATGTCAAGTGTTACCAAGAGTGTCAGTTGTTCATTGAGAAGCAGAAGTTGGATGTGCTTCCCCTTACACCTGTTGTGTTCCTTGCCCCCTTTCAGCAACGAGGGCATGATTTTATCAACAAATTTAAGGATAAATCTAGCAATGGTTTTTGTTAAATCCTTACGGCAACCGATTATTTCACCAAGTGGGTAGAGGCCATACCCACTAAAAATTACACTGAGAATGTTGTTATAGATTTCATTGAGGAAAGAATCATCACTAGATTCAGAACTCCCCTAAAAATAACAACCAATAATGCCAATGCTTTCGGTTCCAAAAAAGTAAATGATCTTTGTTTTAAATATGACATTATCCTATCCCACTCATCTGATTATTACCCACAGGGCAATGGACTGGATGAGTCCACAAATAAAAACCTAATGACTATCCTTAACAAAACTATGGGTGATAATAAAAGATCATGGGATAGAAAGATTAAGTATGCTGTGTGGGTGGATAGAATCACTAATAAGAACTCAATTGGAAAGTCATCGTCTGAGTTGGTTTATGGACTCACATCCACCCTTTCGGTCAGCATGCAGGTTCCAATCTTCAGAATGTTAAGTGAACATGACACAGAACAATCATAAATAGAGCAGAGGATCAATCAGATCATATATTTGGATGAATTTAGAATAGATGCCCTTGATCAGTCACCCAGACATCAAGAAAGCATGAAGGGCACTTTTGATAAGTCAGCTAGGCTGAGATATTTCCAAATAGGGGATACTGTTCTCTTATGGGATAAGAGAAGGGAGAATCCTGGGAAGCATGGAAAATTTGATAGCCTTTGGAAAGGACCATTTATCATCCGTGACACTATTGGCACAAATTACTTTTTACTTAACACCATGGATGGAGATACATTAAACTTTCCCATGAATGGCCAATAATTGAAGCCCTTTTATCGAAACAACCTCTAAGATGACCAAGGGGTCATCCCAGGGTTTTTGTAAACCCAACCTTGTTACATTTTTATGTACTTTATTTTTGTACCATATTTTATGTATCATATCCATGTAGAATGTTGTATCTTAACTTCTGTATATTACCACTTGTATCATATTTCATTTATATGCTGAAAAAGAAAAAAGTTTAGGTCATGTACTTTGATTTGAAAAGCAAAAAATATTTTTCTGGTATTTCATCATGGCTTATTTTTTATATCATATACATGGGACTAAGACACTTCTGTTTACATGCAGGTACCATAGATTCCTAGATCCTCAGGCACTCTCTTTGATCAATAGTTCAAGCGAGTACCCATCCCACAGTTGGAGCTTTCTCATTGGCTTGGTGTTTTGATTGAGGTTGAACTGAGACATGTATTGATGAGTTCAAGGTATTGTCTCTTCCATACCTAGACTCTGGCCTCTACCAAGCCTTCACGCCTACCTCTTGCTTGCCTCATGTGTGCTCTTCCTCTCCTTCATGTCCCAGCCTTGGAGGCTCATGTTTTTTATGAGGGTGTGCTCATATGTTATGGAGATCGGTTGGTTAGGGTTGGAGTGGGGGTCGATTTCCTAGGTGGAGGCCTCCCCTCACTCTTAGCTCTACATCTTAGGTTTTGGATCATTCAACATTGTTGGATCATCAGGTTTTCACCCTCCCTGTGTGGTGTGGTGTTAGGGTTTTGAGATTTCTTTAATTGTGTAAATAGAGGCTCCTTTAGCTCTATTGGGATGGAACTTTTGTGCTGGAGTTTCTCTATAAAAATTGTATCAAGCTTTGCTTGCATTTGATTAATAATAATTTCGAGTTTGGACGTCCATGAGCTCTTTGCGTGTGGTAAATGTTTCATTGTCACGTCCCCATGCCTCCGACTGGCGTAGAGGACGCGACTACTTGCTTATCAGACCGGGCTAACCGCCCATGAACATGTACAGGCTTAAAAATTTATAAACAGAATGCTTAACATGCATAGATGCAATTATCTACCAAGCACAGTGGAAAAACAACATTCATTCAAGAAAGCATTCCTTCAACATGTTCATTTCATTTCCATTAACAGTAATTACGATTGCAGAAGTAAAATGGAGAAAATCACTTATCTTATGAAAGCTTTGCTCCGTAACCAGCTACGTCGCTGCAACGTTCCACCCAACCATAGGCCAGTGTGCTCCTTAATCTCTTAGCAGCGCTGCCACCCCCGAGCTGGGCATGATTCTCCAAGGAATAAGGGAACTAGCAGGCTTACACATAGCCAAGGATGCACAAAACACACAGCCAAGCCAACATAGTTGGGTTTATCAGGCCATTAAGGAGTTGGAGAAGGCAGATTGCTAAGTTGGTGAGCTCATTACAAAGCCAAGGACACCTACACCAGAACTAGCCTGACCTTTAAGACACCCATCCACACCCAACACAAGGAATCAGTCCCTTCTCTGCTACACAGTCCCTCAAGCCCTGCATTCCCTTCTAGTGCTATTCAGGGGTGATGGAGAAGAAGGCCAGCCCTCTAGCTCTGTCTATGTGGTTCCAGCCACCAGGTTTATCAAGCAAAACTAAGACAACATCCTTGCTCCTCTCACAGTCCGAAGACCAACAATTTCACATATGTAATCAAGTCAACTGTCACAGCTTAAATAGGCAAAACAAATTCTGAGTCATTATTGGCACTATCATGGCCAAAATGACTCTCAGGTGAATTTACAACAGCCCTAGCATGCAAGGAAGACCACAACCAACAACATGGGCAAAGACAACCCGTCCTGGGCAACTAAATCACCAAGAAAACATATACAGACCGAGCTGGGGAAGAAATTACAGTCCACTAGCCTGTGGGTGAGCGTGAGCAACAATGCAGAACCCAAAATCAGCCGGTGGAGAGTGGATACGACCACATTATCCACAAATCCGCGGGGGAGGAAACTGCGTGGGTAAAACCCAGAAATTTCTGTGCGTGAAGACCAAAAACGGGAAAGAATCCCTCTGCGTGAGAATGCACATCAATGGAGAGGACGCGAATTGCAGAAGGAAATCACTGGGGTGCTCAGCAACTCATGGAGTGAGGAAGAGTGTCTGTGTGAGACCAAAAACTGCCCAGAGCCTGTGCGTGAGTGATGAGTAGCCAAAATTGGGGAGAGAGTGGAATTGCTTGCGTGAGTGGGAGAATGGAATGTCTGCGTGAAGGATGAGGATGAATTGAATGAAGGGCGTAGGATAGGACTGACAGTCTTTCCACCCCACAGCCCAAAACAATAACTTCCATAACTCCTCCTAGCTGCCAACAGAATTTCTTAAGGAAGGTGGTTGGAATAAGATAAGGGAAAAAGACACATGGGTAATTTTCCTTATTGGCCAAAGTTGACAATTTCCCCCAAACCTTATCCTTGGTAAAATCATGCCCCATTCGATTTAGTTGCCGCGACCATAGCTGGTTGTGTTCATTTTAATTAATTATAGATGCATATTTACATGATGACCACTACAATATATGCCGCATGCCACGATATACCATCGGTGACAATTTGAATCCAAAACATAGCATTACCGATCAATGGTGGGGCCTTGGCCTTTAGCTCCACACCATGATCATTACAATATATACATCATATACATCTAATGTAACGGGGTCAAAACCGGGACATTACATTCCCCTCCCCCTTCAATAGCATTATCCTCAGTGCTTTACAAAATTGAACAAAATGCTACACTGGCATTGCCTCAGTGTTCCGCAGAATTGAACAAAAATGGATGTGCCAATCGCATGGCATCCTCCAGCTCCCATGTA